>JAUMHE010000053.1:16990512-17016272 GCA_032359235.1 Enteromius mattozi | reverse complement strand
GCGTGATGTGTATTTCCCCCCTTTTTTTCAGTCCTCATGTTTTCCCTTCCGCTGTTCTCGCATTTCTTTCACATATACCCTCTACACTCCCTCGTTCACCATCATTATTTTAGACATTCATGAGCTTTCCTTCCTCATAACACATACAGTGTTTTCACTCATTTAGAACTGCATTCATTTTCACCCCTGCCTCACTTCCACCATGTGTTCATCTCTCTCTCTCATTGTAGTTACTCTACAGCAGACAGGATGGCTTCGCTGGGGCTGCTCTCTCTTGCCCCTGCCTGCCAGTACAGGGGTCTGTTGGGGGAGAGGTTTGCCCAACCAGAGCAGTATGTCATTCTGGATCTTTATTTCCCCGAGTTGCATTACCATCCAAATCTTTTGCCTTCATAATCTCAGCGTTCGGCGTTCGGCTCCAAGAAGCGTATGACTGATTTTTTAATTCCCTCCAAGCGCCGTGTTTCTTTCCTTCTGTTTCTCCATCCCCTCGCTCTCTTGTTCTTTATTCCTGTTTCTTCCTTTCTAATTTCATAGCACGGCGTAGCTGTCTTTTTCAATCTTTCTCTTTAGGCTTTATTAGCGTGATCTGACCATCATTTGCTCGTCTCGGCCCTCCCAACCATACACACTTTTTCTTTAGCATGCTACCTCTCTCTTTCTCTCTCTCTCTCTCATGCCAGCCCTCCCTTCTTTCCCTCCATCTCGCTCTCTCTCTCTCTCCAGGCCCCCTGTTGCTGCCTGCTACCAGAGCCGTGGTGTGGAGTTTGGCTGAAGCCGAGAGGAGCAGCTGGGCCAGGCTAACGGGGAATGATAATGACCTCAGAAATCTGCTCCTCGCTCCACAACAATAGGGTGCTCAGTCTAGTGGAAAATTGTGTTCATCAGCTAGCTCTGCTCACTTACTAATTGACATTGCCAAATATTTTAAGAACAATTGGAATGCACAGGCTTAAAAAAAAGAAAGAAAAAGAGAGAAAATGAAGATCTTAATCCATGGACTTTTTTGCCCAGTTTTCTTTTTTTTTTTTTTTTTACCCTTCTTTCGCCTTTGATTAGAAGATAACTATCGCTAAAATGAAGATGGGGGTGCGGAGAAGAAGAGGCAAACTTTTCATGTCATTATCTGCCTCACGTCAGTGCCGTGATGTTGACACAAAGGCTTTTTTATGTGGCCTGTCAATGGGGTTAGGAGGGAGAGAGGGAAAGACGAGGGGAGAGATACTCATCAGTGCATGATGAATGCCCGTAAAGCCCCCCCACCTCATCCCACCACAGCATGGCTGGGGCTTTGACACATGTGTCTTTCTCTCTAAATACTGCTTTTAATCTACATAATGTTCTTGCTTTACACCTCTGTAACTTGTGTTTACGCAACTGCGTGAGAGAAAGATGGGTAAACGAGAGAAAGAGAGAGCGAGACAGAAGGAAAAAAGAAGGGAAGGCAAATGGAGAAGGAGGATTCTTCTGTCATGGTATCATATGGCTGGTCCTCCATATTTAATGAGACAAAGGTCAATGTATTCACTTGCTCTTTCACACGGGAGGCACCCCAATCATGCCAAAGTTAACTTGTTCAAACAAAGCGCCCTCCCACCCAGATATGCCATTTGTATGCACTGGTTTGAGAGAGAGAGAGAGAGAGAGAGAGAGAGGCGGTTTCATTCCAGAGGAATTCAGCTCTGACAGAGTAAGACAGCTGTCGCCCTCCACTCACAAAAACCGCAGCACCATCCAACCTTTCAGCAAATAAACTTTTTGTTTTCTCCAGGAAAGAATGCAATTGTCAATAATGACACTTTGCATCTACTTTAGTGTCGCACTAATTCAAAACTCTTCGATATAAGAAATGAAAAGTGATTTTTTTTTCCCTTCCTGTTTTTCTCAGCAGCCTGATGATGATATTTTCATATGCCTCAGTCAAGATTGCTCTTTTTTTCTAGCAAGTACATTTAATAGTATACAAGACCCCATTATCTCATTTAAAGTGATGACACCTTTCCAGTCAGCTGAAAGACGTCGTATTGATGCATTTAAAATATTAATATTCAAACTCTCTGCCTCCCCCAGTACGACAGCCTTCTGTTGGGGAAAGATAAATATTATGTTTTAATTATAAAAACATAAAACAGAAAATGAAGAGACTGATGAAAAAGCGCGGCCCTGCCAAGGAGGCTTGTATGCAAAGGTAAGCAATGTTTTGGCAAAGACACGGAATTAAAATCTGGTATACTGCATGCGGCTTATGCTCTCTCTCTTTTTCTCTCTCTCTCTCTCTTCTTTTCTTTCTCTCTTTCTCCAAGCGGTACATAGCTCGCCGTTGTCTCCATAACCAAGCAGGGAATCCTAACAGGATCATTAAGACATAAAACAGACTGATAAATGTTTCATAAGGACTGCCCGTTGATAGCCTCACAGGGGTACGGTGAGCACAGAGAGACGACACTCACGGAAGCTCTTTCATATACACTTCGGAATACAATTGGAATTTTAAATATAGTGGAAAAAAGCAATGCTAATTCCCACTATGGGTAATATTTACAAATTGCGAGAAAGGGAGGAAAAAGGCGAGAAAAGGCGAGCGAGAGTATAACAAGGGAAAGAGAGAAAAAGTGAGCATGCGAAACAGAGAAATCAAATGAGCTGCTGCTAAGGGGAAATAAATTGCCCTTTTATTGTTCAAGCGTGCACAAAAATACTAAGTCTACATTTATCTAAGACACGTCAATCAACAGAGCACACTGACAATTAGCACGTTGAATAGAACTTTTATCATTTAAAGACACCAGAGTCCTGACCCACTGTACTGAAATAAAGCAGTATAATAACATTTTTCTCACACACCATGACTTTTTTTTTTAATTATTACACTTCAAAAAGAGATGACAGATTTAAGAGAAAGAACACTGTGCTGCAGAATATGCATAGGAAGACTGAATGCAACATTCAAATAAAACACGAGAAGTGTGCAGACAAAAGTGTGAGAGAGAGATGCATGCTGGGTGAGAGGGCAGAGGGCGCGAACTATAATGAAGGTGAATGATAGGAATAAACATTGACATAATTCTTCCAAGGTCTACAGTTCCTAATTAGCACATGAGAGAGAAATGTAGTCTGTCCTCATTTTAAAGATTTGGGAGAGCAAAAGAGAAAATTAAAGACAGAGAAAAAGAGAAGGAGGAGGAAGACAGAGAGAATATGACAGAGATGCCTTTAATGATAAAGAATACTCTTTTTGTCTCACAAAAGCTATTTCATGTCATTTCAACTCATTTTCAGTCACAACAGACTTCATCAGACATGTGGACATTTAGAAGTACAATCTTAAATATAATGAGTTCCTGACCTCTACAGTAGTTTGCAAACTAAAAACTAAACTCGACTGAACTTGAGCAGCATCATTTTTCTTTCTCTAAATCGAACGAGTAACGCAATAAAGGTCTGAATGAAACCGATGCCATGGGTCAGAAAGGATGAACAGGTCTGCGTCTCTGTGGACAGTTGTGCATTTTGCATAGCAGTTTGGGTTATTTCGACTTTAATTACACCACAATTACATTGTACAGCAAGTCTGCATATGTAATTACTCCAATTTGTAATTGTGTAATTAGATGAATATCCATGCTTTATAACCTAAGGCATCCATTGGCAAATCCAATTTCAATTTGTATGGAGCAAGTGTTTCGCCCAAAACGGCGGCAAGCTGTAAAGACCTGGGGATATACTGATAATCCTTGCCATGTTAAAATGCTCTTCCTCTTAACAATATTTAGACATGGGGGATTCTCAACTGGAGGAAAAAGACAAGGCAGGTTTGGAGCCTTAAGCGACAGAGATCCGGCTGTAGAAAGACAAAATGCTTTTCACTTGGTTTTCTCAAGTTAGCAGTACATGAATCGTGTTCAAGAATGTCTTGAAATAAAAACAAGGGAGGAGTATGATCCTTAATAAGCAACCATGGGTGCCACGCAGGGCCTGATGTGAGAAATGTCAGTGTGCTAAATACACAATGTAAAATATAGACTTTTGAAGTTGCAAATAAAACTTATGTGTTGTTATGTCTTATGTGTATGTTTCAAATCATGGTTTCAGTTGTTAGTATCAGTATTACTACAGGAGTGTAGTGTTTGTTTTACACTATATTCAGTGTCAAGCTATGTAACTATTAAGCTATATACTGTATATATGATGTGTGTTGTGTGAGTGTGTGAGTATGTGTATGTATGTATATATATGAAATAAAAAAAAATGTGTGTGTGTGTGTATAGGCCATAATATTTATATTCTTGGTAATTGAAAAAAAAAAAAAAAACATCTTGATGAAAAAAGAAATACTTTCTACACCTTAAACAAATGCTAGCCTAATAAAGATATGCTGCAGTAAACATTAAATCACCAGTAGGTATATATATATAGATATATAGTGTGTGTGAGATGTGTTTTGCCATTCATTGTATGCTTCTGTTAAAGACTTCCTTTTCTCTCTCTATTGCTCTCTCTCTCTCTCTCTCTCTCTCTCTCTTAGCTGTCACTCAAAGTCCCACAATAATGAATTCAGAAACACTATCAGGAATGAACCCCCCTTGTTTATGAAGCCCAATTCAGACTGCGGAATCTGAAATAACAATAGATCCCCTCCTCAGTCAAGCCAATCTTGTAATGGTAATAAGAAATAAAAGAGAATAGGGAAAAATGTAATAAACTTAAAAAAAAAGAGAGAGAGAAGGAAAGAGGTGGAAGAGATGTACAGAGGCTGGATATTCTATTGCACAAGAAGCATATTTAAGGTTGATTATTGAGAGGAGAGGAGAAAGGCCTTTAGAGGACATTTCTGAGGCAACTTTTTTCCTCCTTTTTATCTGTCTCTCTCTGTGTTTAAACAAGTGCAGTGTCAAAGACAAAAGCGATTGTGTCGACCTTCTTTCACAGTTGAGATGTTATTGTTGATTACTGTAATTCAAGTTTAACTCAAAATTGCAGTGGGTAGGTGGTTTAGAGGTTGGGTGAGCTTGCTGAAGGGAGACAGCAGATGAATCTGCCGTACGTTAAAGAGAGGGTAAAGAAAAAAGAAAATAAAATCAACACATGATAAAGGAAGTCTGTTCTCTTTGGGTTAGAGGAACGTGCAAGATATTAAAAGTAAAACAGAGGTATGATATGCCACATCCTGTTGCATACTACATAAACATACACCCTTCCTCCCCCCAAAATGAAAACAAAAAATACATATGTGTGTAAGTGTGAGTGTGTATATATGAGCCATAATATATTTTCTTGCTAATTAAAAGAAATGAAATCATCTTGATGAGAAAAGAAATATTTTCTCCACCTTAAACAAATGCTGGGCTAATAAAGATATGCTGCATTAAACATTAAAGCACCAGTAGGTAAACTGACAGTGCAACACTTCCTTCCCTGTACATTACACCCTTAGTTTGTAAGTGTTTGTAAAGTACATGTTTTATGTCATGGCCTGAAAGCACAGCCCCTGAGCATGTGCATGCATACTTTTAAATAAGTATGTCAGAGAATCTGCCAAACTGCCTGCCCCTTACTACGGCATCATTCCCCCATAAACACATGCACCTCCCAGTGCTTGCAAGCAAAGAGACCTGAAGGTCAATCTCAAGACAAGAGGGGGGGCTGGCATTATGCCCGCTTCACTGTGAGAGCTCCCTGCCTGCTCCAACTGAGCTGGGCAGCAACGTGGGATTTCAGCTGGTGATCACACTCTACATTGACACTACCTCACACGCACAGGGAACAGAGGGGAGGGAAGGAGGGAGTGGGAATATATATGAAAAAAAATTGTGCATATACAATGTAAAACTGTGCAAACCAGAATGTAATCTACAGAGAGTTTCAGGACACAAAGTTCAGAAGCTGTAAACTGATTATATTGTAGGTTCAACAATAACTCACATTATGAGCTCAGCTACCTCTGGGTGGCACATACTGTATCTGGGAGGCGGGGGGCACAAAAAGAAGTCAGACTCAAGAATCATGTGAGAGGATGTTTGGACTTTGCCAAAAAAGCCAAGATTTCCAGCCAAAAATGTAAAATAATATGTGAAGCATGAATGTAACACTGCCCACATCTCAAAAACACCATACCTACAGTGAAGTATGGTAGCGGTAGCATCATGCTGTGAAACTGCTGTAGGCATTGAGCGTCTTGTTAAAATATAAGGAACAGAGGATGGGCCACAATATTGGGAAATTCTGCAAGAGAACCTGTTTCAGCTTGCTAAAAATACTTGGGTGAGAGTTAGTCTTTCAACAAGATTAAATTATCCAAAACATATGGCCATATCTGGGATTTCAAACCAACTGAGAATCTGTATCATTATTTAAATGCATAATAATTTATTAATAATATTAATATTTCTTATTTTTATTATATTATATAATATTATATTACATTACATTTGTCTTTATGTCATTACTTATAATTTTTTTTTTACATGCCATACATGCCATCAGACAAGCTAGAGAAATCCTCAGACAGAGAGAGAGAGAGCGAGAGAGAAAAGATTATAGCAAAAGAGCATGCAAATGGTAAGCAATGGAAGAGAAAAAAAAGTAATGGTGACATTGGCAAAACATCACATAACCAATTTTTCAGATTTGTGTTTATTAAAACTGGTCTACTTATGTACAATAAAAACTATGAGACTGCCAAAGAATCAATAAATAAATTGTATTTTCATTCTCCGTCCCATGATTCAGTTAGTGCTTAACATTTTTATTATTAAACACTAATCACTTTAATTCCAAATACCCTGCCAATCTAGCAAAAGCTTGAGAAGAGTTTATAAAATGCCATGAGCTAAATCTCAAAGTAGTAGTAAGAGAGATGCAAAAGAAAGAAAACTTCCTGCATTAACATTCACTGGATAATTACTTCCGTAACATACCCTCCTTTCTGTTGAGGAGTGTTTAGGTTTAATAGTCTCTGTAAAGAAAATAGGTTTTATCTTCTTCTCATTTTCATTAATTCCTAATTGGGGTGGGGGTTGTCTGTTTTTATTCCTTAGATTAAAATAAACATAGCCCACTGCATGTTCAAACTCATCTCACTACATGAGGGTGATAAGGACTGGGAATAAATAAACAATTTCTTCTTTGCTGTTGAAATTAAGTTGCTTAGAGCCTTAAGCTAAGCCACTTTTTTTCTTTTTCTTTTTTTTTTTTTTTTTTGATGACTTAAAAGCACATTTTACCCAGCAAATGAAGTTCATTTTTTTTGACCTGCTTTATATGTATATCTTTAATTAGTGTCTTGTTTAGCTTAAGCTAACTGATTATCACATAGACGTGACCTAATTAACAGCCAGGCTGCTTAACAGTGGTGTACCACCCCAAGGAATGAGAAAGTTACCTTTAAAACTTCTGTAATCATTAGCTGCAGCTTCACTTAATCCCACTAAACATACATTTTATCTCACAAGCTCTGAGTTCCACAGATGGGGCGGGGTTTACTGTCCCTCTCACTTGCAGCAGGATGTTTAATCACCCGTAACATGTCCGTACATCCACATAGGCTTTCCATTGTGAGAATGGAATATGGATGTTGTTTTTATATAGTTCATAGTTAACCAAGAATTTAATGGATGCCAAAGGATAACCAAAGTAAGAAAACCTCATTAATAAATTAGCTTAAGTTCCGATAAATAAAGACACTAACTCTTCCTGAGGGTGTCTGATGGCTATTTGAACAGTGACATTACTTGTCAAAGTTTTGCAATGAATTTTGCCACTCAGATTCATTTTGGCATTGCTACATTGCTAGCGCATTTGATCACCTACCTGCCACCTAACAGCAACATCACAATCAGCCATTTTCTGTCAACTGAAAAAAACTAACTGCAAAGAATACCAAAGCGCAACTGCATTCACTTCCTTTTCACTGGTTTCAGTGGTGGCTGTACTGCATTAGCTGTCTATTGTTAACTATCACTAAAGTCGTCAGATAACTTTCAAAGCTTTAAAAGGCCTACTGTCACATATTCTGAAAGACCTTAGCATTTCCTTTAAGCAGAGAATATAGGCATCGTGCTGAGGCTTGAGGATCAGTGTCTAACTAAACCTCCATGGTAGACACTAGCATGCTAGTGTTATGTATAGATCTAAACTCCTTGACATGGCCATCACACCGATTTGCATCCCACAGGTTCTTCCCCAGTTGTTCTTCCCCACTGTGAAATTGCTCTCTTAGGGTTGTAATTCTGCTACTTTGGAAAGCTTCCATTAGATATTTGCTATTTAAATGTACTGATTTAACAGAACTGAATCCTGTGAGCATCACACAAGTTTTATTACTGTAATGACAGGCAGTTGACTGAAAAGCATTAAGGCATTTAACTGTTTTTTGTTGTGGGCTTTACACACACTCACACACACACACATATATATATATATATATATATATATATATATATATATATATACATATACATATACATTCAAATGACCTTACTTCCTAGATTTTCTTTTAAGTCACTCAAACTGACTGATACTTCTCTTACCTGAAGATGGAGAAGAAGGGTGGGGACTGTCATCCTGCACACTGCCCGTTTGGGAGTGCCCGCCTCCAGCTCCGCTTTCCTCTGTCACATTGGAGGATCCTGGAGTGGTGGATCGGCTAATGGACTGAGATTCAGGGTCGCTAGCTGAGCCACGCCTTTCATCCAGACCATGCTGGGAGTTGTCCTCTAGGGTTCGACGGTCCTTGCTGTGTACCCGGGAGTGGACCACCATCTGGTGGTAGGTTCTGAAAACCCTGCCACAGTCAGGACACTCTGTCGCTTTTTCTTTCAGGCCAGCCAGGCTGTACTCAAGCCCTTGGCCCAGGCCCAGACCCCCATGGTGAGGTAAGAACTCACGGTGGCTATCAAAGCTTAAACCCTCATCTTTCAAGGGCATCATGCCTCCACTTGTCTTCACTCCATGAAGGACATCAGGGTGTTGCTTCTGCTTGGAACCATCACTAGAGCCTAAGGTTGGGTGGTCAAGCTTATCTTTCCCAAAGTGAACAATCCCAGCTGCACTGGCAAGTTCATCTTCTTGTCCATGCCCCTCATGGTGCTGCTCTTTTGGCATGAAGGAACGTTCCATAGCCATTCCACGTGCCATGATTTGCCAGGCTTGATAGCTGTTCAGAGGGTCCATCTCTGCCACCTTAGCTGCGGCTTGCAAGCGCTCCATACAGCTTGACTTCAGAGGGGGCACAAGGTTCAGGCAACCCAAGAGAGAGCGCTTTTCATTTTCCCCTAAGCCATGTCCCATGCTGGCCATTGGGCTCAGGAGCTTTCCAAGCATCTCCTTCTCCTTCATAGCTATACCAGCCTTGGCCAGCATTTGGTGCTGCTGTTCAGCCAGGCCTTGCTTGTCGGGTGTGAGAAAGCCACTTTGTAGACAAGAAATGTAACGTGAATACAGGTTGGCGTGGGCTTCTTGAGCCAGGCTGCTCATGCTGTTCACAGAGGGTCCATCTTCACCAGCTCCTCCACCAACAGGGGGCTTGCTCTTGATAGCCAGCTTGTTGAGATGCACCTTCATGTGATTCTTGAGGAACCAGGGCTCCTTGAAACGGCGTCCACAGATCTGGCAGCAATGCTCGAAGGAGTCCTTGTGTTTCCGCATGTGGCCTTTCAGAAACCAAGCTTGACTGAAGACCTGGCCACAAACCTCACAACGGAATTCATTGGCGGGCTTCTCTCCATTGCCAGCTCCTGTGCCTTGTCCCTGGGCTGATTCAGCGGTGATGTGGGTTTTCTCCACATGGGAGATGAGGTCCTCCTCCTGGGAAGCAGCAAATTCGCACAGGGTACACTTGTAGGGCTTGTGGAGAATGCGAATGTGGCGCTCTAGCTCCTCACGCTTCTTAAATTTACCCTTGCAAAAAGTGCACCGAAACCCTTGGGCTGGGTTGAGGGCTTGATCATCTTGTACGTTGGTCCCCGCGGGCTTAGGTGAAGCAGATGGCTGGCTCAGTCCATCAGGCGAGCCACCGATACTGGTTGGAGTGAGCAGGCCACAGGCAGAGCCAGGCTGTTGCTGGTTGTGACTCTGGATACCCAAGTGGGGTGGAAGAGGTTGAGAGGGTTGCAGCAAGCTGTTCCTCATTTGCTTATCACGTAGAATGGCCCTCTCTTCAAGTTCATGAAGCAGCCGGTTTTCCTCACGTACACGACCACGGCCCTTACCGAGATTTCCCAGCTTATGGGTGCGGAGGTGGATCTTCAAGTTACCCTTTTGAGCAGCTCTGTGGTCACAATAGGGGCATTTGAAGGGCTTCTCTCCAGTGTGTGTACGCATATGAAGAGACAGAATACTGTTGAAGCGGAAGCGCTTGCCACATAGTGGACAGGGGTATTTGCGATTCTTGCGAGCATCATCTTCTATGTCGTTCATCTGGGACATGATTCCCAAGTTTTGCCCATTGAGAAATTGCTGCAAATCAACACGGCCATTGAGACCACTCAGGGCACCCACATCCATGTCACGGTTAAGCTGGTTGGCCAGTAAGGCCATCTGACTGCTGATTGGCTGACTAGCTAAGGCAGCGTGGGTTTTCTCATCCAGCGGGGTGGCTGCCTTTTCCTCTGGGATCTGTTGGCGACTCTGTAATTCAGGAAAGGCATGACCCAGCTGAGCAGTCAGCTGATGAAGTTTCTGACTGATTGGGTAGCGGCCATTAAGCACTGCATTGCTGAGATGGGTGTCAGCATCCGGGACCACCGAGGATACACCAAGGCACAAACTAGAGTCCTCCATCCTAAAGAACAAAAGACAGAAAATAGGCATTAAGTAGACTGTTAAAAGGCACAGAACAGCAGGTGAGCAGTAACCCCCCCCCCCCCCCATAGCCTTAAGGCATCACTAGTAAACTTATTGTATTATCACTGTGAACAATCAACAGGAAATACTGGACAATATATCAATGAAAGTAAAACGATACATGGAACGTCATGTACATAGTAACAAACATCTTCAATAGAAGTAAACATGCAACAATTTGAACAGAATAGGTCACAGCAGACTATCTTAACTTCACCATTGTCTGAGGACTGTTCTTGAAGAACACCCACTCTGCTCTCAGGTTTCATGAAAAATAAAGACCTTTTCTCTTAGACCTTTAGAAATACTGTATAGTGTAGTGAAGGTCATATTTCCAAGTTAAATAGCATCACAGAATCAAGTCTGTCTTAGGCATAAGCACAAACACAAAGGTGTTTCATTTTTTTGCTGAAGTGAGTGTAGGGGTGGAAACAAAACAGTAGATACAGTATAGTCTTTTGTGTGGATCTACATCTCCGATTATATACTTTCATTGTCTGGCAAAGAAAATCACACCATACGGCAGTTAATTCAGTTCATTCTTGAGTACCCCTTTGTGTGTCAGCAGTCTGACTGTGGTGTGAGGAAATGGTTAACAACGATGACTGCACTTCAGTGACAAGTGTGAAGAAAAAAAAGAGTGAGTTCATCTCCCTCTGATTTATGAAGTACTACATGTACTCTCACACTTGGGGAGAGAAGCTGCAACTCTCAGAACTTTTTCTCAAACAGTAACACAATTTTGGAGGCAATAATTACCCAGTAAACACGGCAAGGCGCCGCATAATTAAGCTACTTGGTCCCATCCTATCAGAATCCCTCCAATTACACGCCTTAATGAAACGGAGCAATGGTATTGTCATGAAGCCGCCGCAATACTACAATTATGATATTAACAATAGCACTTAAAACCAAGGGGTTACTCCAGTAAACACAAGCCCTTATCTCACTGCTGCGACACTTGTCTTGGCGTAATTTTCCATTAAGAGGCACATTACGTTTGATGCAAATCATTCTGTGTTCACCTTCTTTTTTTTCCCCCTCTCTCTGTTCTCTCACTCTCGTATGGCTTCCGATGAGAAGAAAACAACAGTTGGCGTTATTGAAAGGGTTCCCAAAGTATCAGAGGCTTCCCAGTCATTTAAAATGGCCACAGAGTGGCCCAATGAACCGTCAGCCTAAAATGAATACATGAGCAGTGTCTGTTGTCATCTGGATAGCTTGTGCTTATTTAGCATGCTACTCACCATCTTAAGGAAGGATAATGATGTTGCTGCATTCCCCTGCAACTGACAGGGTCAAGCTTCAGAAACAATAAAGTGAGTTTTGCTTTGGTCAACAAAATATTGTATAATATCTCATTAAGCTGATTAGTATGCTGCCTGGTAACGGTGGCTATGCGCTTTAACACATGATTATGAATGTGAAATAAATGCACTGTGGTCATTTTAACAAAGACAATGGCAAGAGCAGGTGTTCAGTAAACTGCGTCCAGAATAATGGAAATGAGAGCTTTCTCTTCTCTCCACATTATTTGGAAACACATGCTGGTTTGTCTCTCACACACTCATCGCCCGAGGAAGGGTAAAGTGTTCTGGGCCAGGAACCCACACCCCTTGGTCATTAATAAACCTTTTAAATGGTGCAGATTGACCCATTTTACTTATTAGAGAGGGGCTACCTAATGACTCAGCACCTGGGCTGCTGACACATTCTATTTCACTTTTCCTCATGGCAGTATGACAGCTCCTGTACATGGCTTTCACATGATCCAATGCACAGGAAAACAAACAGCTGATTTCTTTGTTGACAGGCAGCAGCAATTCCAACAACCAGTTGAAGGAACCTACTGGTCTGGTACAAAAAAAAGCGCATTTCTGGAGACAAATACACAAAGGCTAACAAACCAACACGCACACACACACAGTCTGCACTAGAAGGCAGTGGGCTTGGAGCACATATTTGCTGATGCTCTCATAAGAACTCTAATAAGGGCCGCCTGTTCTTTAGCTATTTGCTCTTCCTACGCCATGTCGGTTGCAGTCTTATCTCTCCAACATGAATAAAAACACTGAGGCCACTTCCAGTCGCTGCTAAACACACTGTGGGCTGCTGCTGAATGCCATTCCTCTTTTGTCCAGAGCTATAACTCTGAGGAATTTAAAAGAAAAAAAGGCTGGAATCTGGATGTGAACAATACACTGTAGGTGTATTATGTATTTAAAGACTGGGTGTGTTATAAACACACTCACGCGTGTAAGCACGTGCACTGCAAATTATACATGGCTAAGCAGTTCTGTGAGCATTTCTGATATTCAGCAAAATGTAATACAGGAGTAAATGCAAGACAAATATAAATCACGGACAGTTCGCTCTTCCAGGTCATCTAATTAAAGCAACGGTCCTCAGACAAAGGCCTAAAAGTGCTGGGTGATGTTTGGGTTTAGTGCGACGCCTTATGACTTTGGCGTTTCTTTGGGTAGCAAGTTGCTCAAATTGCTTTTGTCGACATCGCAGCAAATCCTGGCAGATATCAGACGAGGCCCTTTTTGAATGTGGCTAGCATGCCTTCTGCAATAGAAATCTATGATTTAAGCAAGGCATGATGAGCAGTTGCTCATTTGGAGAGATAACTGCTTGCCCTTTTCTTCAATTTGATTTCCTTCTTTATCTTTACCATATAACAAAGGCAGATAGACAAAGGAACAATGTGAAATGAACTGACGAATCCAGTTTGTTTTTGAACATAGCCTCGTCTGACGACTATATGCAAATTAAGTGCATTAATATGCCTTCCTTGCTCCCAAGTCATTTCATTTTTTTTTTTTTTTCTGATTAAAAAGGACATTTCATATGGTTAAAGAGGTGTCACACACTCTCTCATACACACACAAACACTCACTTCTGCAGAGGCTAAGTATTATGTTCATATGTGAACGAAAACACCTGACACAAATACACCCACAAACAATAACAAACACAGCCTGCAATATTTTAAAGAGCATCTATAAATAAATTAAGAAATGAATACATTAATAAATAAATTTGATACTGGGAATACTTTAAGAGAGGCATCACTATGGAACAATTATCAGTAAAGTGCATATTTTCCACAGTATAATTAGCAGAAACTCCAAGCCAAAAGCCTTATCTCAAACGAAACAAAGTCATTAAAATCTAAATACATCTGCTCTTAAACATCGCCATGCTTAATGCATATCTAAAAATGCCTCTAAATCAAATTTGCACAGCAGCAAGCACATTTGGGGATGGGGCATTTTGTCAAAATGTATAAAATGTCATTTTAATTCAGAAGAAAGCTGAAAAAAGTGCCATGTGCAATGCGCTTCTTCATGTGGTTGTTCATTTATAGCTATACCTAGAAGCAAATTTAAATACTCCACTTCATACATCTACAGCACATTTAATGTTTCAGCGTTCTGCCTCTCAATACATTTCTTCAATGTGCAATGCACGTCTCTGTTATCTGCATTTGTAGGATGCCCTGCAAAGTTTCAGTGTCTATCCTTCCTCTGTTAGAAATGCTAATGCCTCACCTATTTGGATCAGTGCCATTGAGTCGTGGCCCACAGCATGTAGGCCTGACAGCAAACACGGTGGTGGCTCCTTGTCCCAGACCCCGTCTCCCTCTTCCCCCTCCTCTCTCCCTCTTGTTCACTCGCTCTCTTCAGGCTGGGGCAGCTGGGTTAGCCAGGAGCTAGACGAAACGATCGAGTCTCAGCGGCCTGATACTACCTGTCACACGTAGCGTAACAGCAGCAGCGTGCTCTAATTAACGCATGCACCGCCGCCGTGTCTCTTGAAAAGCCACTGAGACTTCCTTTAGTGCACTGTCACACAGGGCCCAGTGGCATGCAGCTTACAGTCTGTGGTTAATACTGAGCCTTTCAAGCAACATGGCAAAACAACCGGATTTATGTCTTATCTTTACCTCACTTTACATCGCATTCTGTTCTCTTTTGCAAACTCTGCAAACCACATCTTAATTAGATGGTGCACATGGCAACATCAGAATGCTGCCCTTCTTTTCTTATCTTTGCTCTGTCAAGCAGGGCCATTGTTTAAACACCAGAGAGCACACAGTGCGATTTATGCCTTAACATGACATGTTACGGGCATATAGCATGATTTATACGTCACCATGAGAAATGCATTCATACCAGTGCACTTTGTGGCATGTGTTATTCAAGTGGCAAACGTGATGCACTGACATTAAACAAAGGTGCATCTAAGATATTTGAACTGATTGTGGTTTCTGATAGAGCCTGCAGTACGAATTGCAAAGTGCATGAATATGTTTTGCATTGTCTGGCAGTTAGATAGCTTTTGGGAGGGCCAGGCTTTGATTTTGGAACGCCAAGGTGAACACGACTAAATTAAGGCTTCTGTAGCGACAACATATTACATTAAGCTTGAGGTACCTGTGCGCGTTCACGTCCTTGAGCTGGTCCTCTAGTGGCTTCTCGCAAATCAACATGGAGGGCAGAATCAAGGTTCCATATAAAACAAACATACACACACGCAAGCGCGCAAGTAAACTTCAGCCTTGAACGGACTCTGAACAAAGAGTTTTTAAGTGTACAGCTAACCTCAAAGAGGACATAAAACCCATCTAATCCTTAAATGTTCTAGATTACACAGCATGTTCAAGCCCTAAATCAAATAACACAGAGCAGATCTGGCTCTTTCGGGCTTTGCGTCTTGATATAACATAATTTTGGTGTCCTTCTGCATCCTTGTTTGGGAAAAGTATGCGTACGTTTACAGAAAATGGTGGTTTTGAGGGAGGGGGAAAGAATCGACAAGTAAAACAAACTGAAGTCAAAGTATTCACGAGTTGAAATGAAAATAAAAATATAGATCGCGAGGCCATTAGCTGCTCTGTTATTGTGAAGCTTTATCGACCGAAATCCATCGATTAATTACTATGCAGTAGCTGATTAATTAATTATGAAAGAGGTCATCATTATTGATAAATCAATCATTATTTACAGAAAGTGCAAAAGTCTTTTTTATTTCCTCTGAATCATTAGTGGCCCTCGTATAAAACAAAAAGGAATGAACTCTTTGTCGTTTGAAAATGGCTGCCATATGCTGCATATTTAATGGATGGAAACAGCGCTGCATGCTATGCACCTACGGGAATATGGCCAGGAACGCACAAAAACAAAATCATAAACCGATAGCAATAGTTAAAATCATTGCGTGTTTATCAGCGAGGTCCGATCTGTCCCTCTCTCTCCCTTTTTCTTTGCCCGTGTTTAGTCTGTTGCAGGTGGTCTTCAGAATAGTTCTAATTAATCCAATAAAACGTGGCTTGTTTTTCTTCCTCCCGATGCTCTTTGACTGAACTGGATTATTAGTGGCTGTAATGAGGCATTAAGCAAAGGTTCCCAGCACAAGACCGAAACTGAATCAAACAGAAGAAATGCACACAGCCTGAAAGGACGAACTCGTTCTCATCCAACAAACAGCTCGCTGCATGATGCAGGTTGCTTTCTTATTTGTGGTTAGACAGTAAGTGACCTAATTATACCTAGTTCATAGGTTGCGAAGCCACCACAGACAAATTGTTACAGTTACAAATACACACGGGTCACGTCGCCTTCCTCTCTACACAGCTCCCTTCTGTTAGCTCAGCCCACAAAACTCTCTCAGTCTCTGCCGGTGTCTGTCTCGCACAATATGTTATTGAGAGCATCTTAAGAGAACATTTCAACAGGTAGTTCAGCTTTCAGCTCATCTCTACAGATCAGTATGAGCCCTTGAAAGGATGAGCAGAGAGAAAAATGCTGCTGCTTTTATCCTGTGTGTCTGACAGGCTTGTTGGGATGCCAGGGGAGGGAAGATCAGTGGGAGACCAAAGAATTCCCACAGTTCATTGTCCTGGCCTGCTGCATCCTCATCCTCATCATCATCCAGAGCCGGCCTGAAGCTCAAAGCCTCCCTTTATGTTAAACATGTGCAGCATTATCCCGAAGACCAGCAGATGTGCTCTGTATGTGTGTGTATATGCGTGTGCGAGAGAGGTACAATGGTAGTCACAGCATGTCGAGCCTCCTGCCTGTAGATCTCAGACTGTGAGAGGGGAAAAAAGATGGATAACTGTGGGCATTTGTTAAATTGTAGAGGTGGGCTAGAGGGGGCCTGTGCATAAAAAGTGGGATAGCTGCAAAGAAAAGCACTACGCTGTTCACCTTGCACGCAAACGAAGAAAGAAACAAAGTCAAGTGACCGGCAATGAAGGCTAAAGTAGCGTAAAAAAATACTTCACTGAAAGTCAACATGTGACGATTCATCTTTTAAAAGAAAAATTCCCATGTGGTTTCCGCCCACAACTATGGAGAAATTTCAATCGTGCATGAGGTGGCAGAAACTAAAAGCTGAAAAGGAATCATTTAACCCTGTCTGACCTGAAGATCTTTTGGCAGTCCTGTCAGAAACACAGGGATGTGTCCTCGTGGCAAGGCCGAGCGATTCGTGGTCGAATTAGCCATCACGCATGAATACACCTCAGAACAGAAAAGCCCAAAAACAATGAACCCAGTGTGGCGATGGGCAAACCTTCATCCAAACCTTACATCATCTTTCCTTCTGTTCAGGACAGCAACTGATACTACCAGAAACTGTAAAATAAAAACAATAAAAATAAAAAAATCTGGCCTTCGTTGTTAGGACAGAGTGCTACACCCCTCCACCAAAACTGCTACTGTTGTATCAAGCTCTGAACTTTTAAAGAGATAGCTGACCCAGAAATGTAAATTATGTCATCATTTACTCCCCCTCATGTCGTTCAAACCTGTATGCTTTCTGTCGAACACACACACAAATGTATTTTTAAGGACGATCAAACCTACACTGTTCGCTTCTTAACATGTGGATAAAAGACATTTTTCAAAGTATCTTCTTTCGTGTTTAATGGAAGAAAAAAGTCATCATTTGGTGGTGAACTATCCCTTTAAGGACACCAAAGAGGACCTGGCTAAATGCGATATGAAGCTGTATCACAATCACTTATTTGTGTGAAGGTGACAGTCTGTTTTCTCTCGACATCCTCTCTACCTCTCAGCCGCGGCGAACAAAGATTACCTTTGTGGAAAACTTAAATGTCAGTGTAACCCCCAAATAAGTGAATATCTGAAATAATTGCTGTTTTCTTCTCGCACATGCTGGTTTTGTGCGTATGAGTTTTGCATAATGACTCCAACAAGGGGTGTTGTTTTGACAGGTGCTGAAATCGAGTCGAGAGGAGAGGGAGACAAGGTTCAATTTAGTTTGTGAATCTTTTAATTGTTGCATGGCTAATTAAAATAAAAGAGAAAAAAAGGAGAAAAGAGAGAAAGAGAGAGAGATGTGACTCAGTGTTTAATGCTGCATGTGTGCATACATCGGTCCCGAATTGTGCTCAACGCAAGACAGACAGTACAGGAGAGAAAAATCTGCCACTACTTCAACATACTTACCAGCTCTTCACAACCGCAGCCTGTAGTTTGGAGTTTTCACAAAACAAATGTATGGCTAATTAGAGATACTCATTAAGGGAGGCAAGTCAAGTAATTATTTTACATCATGCCGCTGTTAATTGAATGATTCTTCAATGTCTTTTGAAAATATCTCCTTTTTTGTCTCTCCTTTTCCCCCCACACACACAGAAAGAAAGGCGATAAGACTATAAACAGGTACCGTAGCCATATGCTCTTGAATGAAAAAGCACTTCTGTCGTAGTAAATGGGCTTTTTAAATATTGAACCGCTGCATGTCTTTTTAATATGGCTGATGTTAAATCTTCTTTATTCTGTCACTTTGATAAACTCCCTGAGCTATACTGAGAGAAAGTTTCACTTTTGTAAGAAAGTCTATGCAGAGACGTACAGTTACGCAAGCATTCTCTGTCCATAGAGCATGTTTTTAAAAAGCAGCCCTCTCACATCCTGTTTAAGAAAGCCACTAATCTTATCAAAGCCATCAGGAAGTCAGAGTTGACTGGAAATGCTCACGACTCTTTGTATATGTTAAAATATTTTTTTTTCCCTTGTACTTGGTTTTATTTGTAATTCTTTTTGTCTTCTGCTCTATTGTTTGTATGTGAATGTTAAGACGAGATAGGCCTACTAAAGCAGTGTTTCTTCTCTCCACGGTCGCTCATCACTGCTGAGCAGAAGAGGAAGACCGTGGTGGGTGAGAGTATGTTAAAAAGCCTCTCTTTATTAAGAGAAAAGTGTGTTTTATTGTGGGCTAATTGTGAAGGGAGGAAGTGTGTGTGGAATGGGTGGACTCTGGAGAGAGGGTGGAGGACCTCAGGGAGATCAGGGCACATGTTTATTTATCAGGCTTTATCGGAAATGGTGAGGCCACAGATCCCAGCAGGATCAGAGACAGAGAGAGAGAAAAACGCTGCTCGACCACAAGCCGGGCAGAAAACGTTTACCTCCATGCCAACGTTACGCTGTCACACAACTATGATTAAACGACCAAAGCAGAGCTGGTCAAACCTCAAAGGCTTTTGTTTATATATATGAAAAAAAGGGTTTATGATTCATGCAGAAAAGCAACAAAAATAAGCAGGTGTTGCACAGGCTGTAGCTTAACAGATATTTTTCCATGCAAATTAACATTTTATACTTGATGTTTCAAGGACCCATTTAGGGTAACGCATGGAGCAGAACTTAAAGATCAAGTGAGCAATTTTTTTTTCAATGTTATGAATAAATGAATAAATAAATAATAAAAATACGCACAGCCATCTATGAGTAGACCATTAGTAGGTTGACATTCCCTAAAAGTGTAAACTCTATAAAAACACTGCTGCTGAGTTGTTTTAACCTTCATGACCAGCATGACATAGCAACACAGGCTCAACCAATAGCAAGTTTTATTGATTTGTCTGACAAATCGTAGCTGGGGACATATTTAGAAAACCTCATCAGTATCTAATCATTTCACCTTTTATTCAAAGCTATTTTTAAGGAGAATGGTTCTCAAACTTTCATATATATATATATATATATATATATATATAAAGCAAAACCTTTATTTTGGATGCTATTAATCGCAATTAATCATTTGACAGAAGTAATATATATAAAAAAATATACTTCTTAAAAAAACTTTAGAATTTTGTTTGTATGTTTGTTTGTTTGTTTTTTTTTTTTCTCTCATAGCACCTCAAAATTATTAACCATTGATTTAAACACCAGTTTTCTACAGCATTTAAAAAGAAGGCATAACTCTTACATTCCCTATATTTAAACAATCTACTGTACTAACAGGAACAAAAGCCTGAGAACAAGGTACCAACTGCATGGTCCCAGGGTCAAAGCCAAGCCTGCTTGACCTGGAAATCATAGCCTGTCAGTGTAAGGCCCTCCACCTGCGGCATTTGGGCATCGGAGTTTAACTGATGGGGAAGAGACAGAGGCACAGTTTGAGAGAGGTCTGGGTTGGCCAGCACACCAGATTCCACACGTCTCCTCACTCAGTCCCTCGTTCTTCTTCCCCTGGCCAGCTCAACACATTCTTATCCTCCTCGCTGCCCTCTGTGACCTTGAACATGATAACACATTCATCCTCTTTCAGGGGGGCTGCCACTGTGACCCGCAGTCAACGGGAGAGAAGGAAAGCAAAGGGAGAGAAAGGAAAGATAAGTTCATAAAACCAAGGATGTTTTAGTGAAAAACGACCTCCCGGTATCTCTCAGTCCCAAGAGAGATGCAAGGTGGTCACGTGGCTCTTTCGTTCGCGTGGGGAAGGATTACACATATTCCTCCCTTCATCTGTTTTGGTTTGGTTCGAGCTGCCATGTTAACATGTTGTATGTGTTACTATCGCTCGCCAGCGCACCTCGCGTGCTGATCTCCATATGAGCGTTGTTGGGGAGGTCATGACCTCTATACGCAATTTGGCTGTCAGAAGCTACACAGCAGCTGGGTGAGAAGATGGGAGGTTTTTATAGTGGTTATATGGCTGGTTTACATTAAAACAGACACAAATTTACTGATATTATGTGAAGAAAAAAATATGAGAACAATTTATCCTTCAATAAAAAAGAGGCTTTATAACTTTATTTTTAGGCTATGTTGATTATAAAATCCGTTAAATAAATAGCACTTGAACTACAGCATGTTTAGGTACTCTCTGTAATTTTTTAAATGTATATTTCCATAAAAGCATCAAGTCAAGAAGTTTTCCTGCATAATTTACAGCAACAGCTGAGACAGAATGGATATTATAACTGAACTATGCCAAAATAAATCAAATAGAATCAAACCTAATCCAAAATTGTAATTGAATTAAATCGAACCCTTGTAAATCAGAATTGAATTAATCTAAAAACAAACGTATTGATAAACACTCCTAGTAACCATTGTGACACCTGTTACACTAGGTTGCCTAACACGGACGTAGATCATCAGGTCTCTTTCACTTGATTGGCTGTGATGAAGCCAATCACTGCCTATCTGAAACACTTCATATATCTCCGAGAAGAGGCCTCCATCATCTCTGCCTTCTTCTTAACACACACACTCCCAAACAGAAATGCACACACACACGCACCCTTAACCCCTTACGGGACCTGACACCGGCACCCCGCTAACATCATCCCCATCGGTAGAGAGGTTTAATCTTTCACTCTCCGCCATTTCAGAAGACCCTGACTCTTGTTTGTGCAGCCCCCTCCCCTCGATCTTGCCTTCCCTCCCTCCCTCCTCCCTTCCTTTCCCCTCTCCATATTTTCTCTCCTGCATCTGATTAAGTTAACAATGTGGCGTTATTTGCATGCTGATTTGGCGAGGTCCCTCTCCTCCCCGCTCGCTCTCACAAACACAGGGGCTGGATCGCGGTAATGTGATAGCACAGCAGCCAGCCGATGCAATCTCTACCCCTCCTCCAAACCCAGGTGTGTGCTATCCACTTCCCTCTTAATTCCCTCCATGCTCATATTTTAGTCCCTCTTTATTTTTTCTGTCGTTCTGTGCCTTGTAAGGGTTGTATTATAATCAAATCTGGTGCAAAAAAAGGTTGGAGGAGGGGGGGATATCCTGTCTTTTTTTATTAATTATAGACCGCGGCTGATGCGAATGTATTCCGAAAGCATCTTCAAAATAGGTCGGCATACAGTTTTCTATTCTTATCACATTTAAATGTCAACATGGTGCAAAGCTCTACAAATTAGTTCAGGCAGACTTCAACCCCCATTTAACATTTAAAGCTCCGCTCAGTAAGCCCCCAATGTGTGATTCAAATCAGTTTACACACACATAAAAAGGAAGCGGTGCGTCTTTCAAACTTCTCATTTCAATACTGATATTATTGCCAACCTTTTGCCAGAGAATAGGCTGGCAGAGAAGGGGGGGGGGGGGGTGAAGCAACAGAAACAATGCATTAGCTTTCATGAATTATATATCCGCCTTCATTCTGAGCAGAATCGAGGATTTTCTGAGCCTATGCATATATCCTAGACAGGAATGAATAAATCACGATGGTGGGGTCATTCCTTTTTACATGCATTGAGAGCCATATCGGGATAATAATGTCCACATAAAACACTTACTGTGGCTCATTTGGAATGCAAGCGATGCAAAATTTCTCCCCGATTCTCGTATGTCAATGGAAATGTCCCGAGGAGAGCTGCTGTATCAGGACATTTATTTGTTACAGAAGATGGCAGAGGCGAATATTGAAGGACTGTGCTATTTCTGATGACACTGGAATTCTGACTTGATTTCTGAGCTTAGTTTACTTTACAGCCACAGGTCTATGTCTACCACATAAAAGGAGGGTTGTATTATTAAACGTCAGAGAGGGTTTTAAAACACCTTAACATGTTGTAATTCAAGCCAATTGACTCAGAAGCACAGAACGGATACCCCCGTAACCATCGGCGTCTGTTCTCAGTGATTCTGTCCCAGCACCACGGATCAGAGCGGGCTGCCCTGTCGCTCAGTTGACTCAGCATTATAGGGCGAAGAGGCTAAGGGCCCTGGGGATGAGTTTCACACCTCTAGCTCTTTTATGCCAATGAGCGCCATGCATGACCCTGCAAGTCTGCTCCAGACAGCCCTGGAGGAGCACTCGCTAGGCGTGTGAGGATAGGACGTGCTCCTCACGCCTCATTACCCAAACGTCCTATCTGAGTCCCCCAGTCACCATCGCCAGAGCGGAAAAGGCTACGGACGTGCCTCCGTGGCCTCGTATACCCACTCCTTCGTTTTAGCCTAACGCACTTCCTCTACACCAAGGGGTGCTTTGCTATCCAAAGTCCTTTGGCCAGGATTGGCATTCATGTATGTTGTCTCAGAGCTACCGTTACGCAGCTGTCTTTGAAACACCATCTTCTAAACCTTCGTGCCTGACGTGCCTGTCAGATTGGAGGGGCGCCAACATATTGAACCAGTGAAGCTCCAAAAAAACATTTACCCGATCTAATCCCCCATTTATACCTTCAACTGGACATGCTGGTGAACATCTTCACCTTTCCTTGTAAAGCGAAGCCTGGCTCCCTGACCAATCCTCAGTCGCCCTCTTTGGCTGTAGCTGGAACAGGTCTTTTAAACGTGCTATAAAGGCAATTCGCTCTAAATGTGCTCTGGGTGTGCCTAATATGTCCACAGCCAAATGTCAAAAGAGTTATATATCCCTTTATGCACAGAAGGGCCCTGAGGGCTTTAATTGACTATGGTGCAAAGGGAGTTGAGGAGGGGTGAAGGAACATGATGAAAATGAATACTGTTCATTATCAGACAAACAGAGCCCAATGGCGCTCCAACAATTGGCAGGGAGCGAAGATTTCCCAATGTTAAAGCACATTTGTCCGCCGAGTAATTATCGGACTGAACTTTCCATGGCATTGTTTCAAAATTATGAAGAATTATGCATTTTTCACATTTAATGTGTGTGAGTGGCAGAGGGCTGCCAACCGGAGCCTGTGCGAGTGTGTGCGTATAGCCAATCTAATATAAGCCTACACTCTATGTAATTGAGTTAATGCAGGTATAAATGCAGGTCTGCTTCGCTAGGTTACAAAATCGAGTCCCAGCAGATTAGCTTTTAACTTTAGAGGTGTATTACTCTAAACTAGTTTATCCGCACAATACGCCGTCTCCGTAACGTCTGATTTCCGAGCCCATCGTCTGTGATATTCCCACTCTCTGCGCTGCGCTCTGCGACCGCCTGGCAACTTCAAATATTTATCAAACGGAGGAGGGGAGGAGAGAGCCCTCTCCATCCCGCTACAGTCATTTACCAATTATTTTGAGTACCTGCTGACAGGTACGTGTCACAGTCAGCTACCCTTCCCCAGTCCTTCTCCTCACATGATTTACCTTTCCCCCTGCTGAGGAGGAAGCCGCCAAGCTACAGGCAGGGAGACAGAGGAAGTGTGGCAGAAGAGGGCTGCTGTGGCATACAGCTGAAGTTCTCACGCTTTGATTCAGGGAACGGTTGATTCGGAGGAGGAAAAAAAAAATCTCTTTGTCAATGCATTAGAGGCAGAGAATGACAGAGGAAACGCAGAGGCGAACTGACAATTGGGTCGAAATAGAAAACAAGCTCATTAAACCAGGAGAGCGATATACCAACAGAACACCTATCAAGGTCTGTCACTGTATATTCTAGCATTTGAAAAAAAAGAAACAAACAATATGCACACCAAAAGCATCACACACAAGCTGGAAAGCTGAGCATTTGGGGAATTAAAATATCTTTTTGTTGTACGGCGAAAAAGCTATGTTTTCTTTAAACAAGCACTAAATCAATTATGTATCTTGCGCTTTCTTATGTATGTGCAGGACTGACATGTGCATGTATGTATGTGTGCAAGAGTGTTGTGTGTATTAGCCACAAAACACTGAAGGCACGAAGTACTGCTCTCATCAGAGCAAGGAATAAATGAACAACTCTCCAATGTGTGTGTGTGTGTGTGTGCGCGTGTACACCTCCTCGAGGGGGCACTTCACAACACTATCAACGTTCTCTGTGCTCCAAATTGTCTGCTTTCTGTCTTTTGAGAAGCAGCAATACTTGATGAAAAAAAGCAAAAGTAAAAAAAAAGAGAGAAGAGTAAATGAAGATAAGAGACTGGTCAAGTAGGTATTCTCTCTCTCTCTTTCCTTTGGAGTGTCAATGGCTGGATTATGACATAAAGGTTTGAGATTATTATGCATATTAATTCAATTTTTTTTTTTATTTTTGGATAATATCATCACATATATAAATATAGCTGCAAGCAACAATTACTAGGGTTCTAGCATTTTTAAGGCCTTTGAGGTTAAATAGGGACACCTGGGTGTATGGCTGACACATCGAAAGCATATTGAAAATGGACAATAGGCTCATAGACACACACACACAAACACATGCATAGATACACATGCACACACACAGACAAACTGAAATGAAATGGTTAAACTCTAATATTAATACAAACACACAGACGCACACATACACTGGCATACATTCACACATATTGTATTGCAATTTTAGATATTTGAAATAAATGATAGGTGACAGTTATTGCAAGTCTTCTCTTTTAAAGAATTTATATTTATTTTCAGGTTTCACTATAATGATTATCTGGCAAAATTGTAAAAACTTTATGAGCAAAATGGTAAACTATAACTAAATGTTAAAATAGTGATTTTATAATTTCTCCATGAGCAAACATGAAAAGAACTGTTTGTGTGCTCATTAGTGGTCTTCCGCTGTAGGGCTGAACGATATGTATCGAACGATATATTATGCGCATCTCGTCAATAATGCCGGTTCTTTGATTAGCGCTAAATCTCCGTCACCTGTTTTCAAAAGGAACGCCAGTTTATTAACGGAGCCGTAGATCACTGAGAAGCTGCGCCATTGAATCATCCGCGAAACTTCTCAGTGATCTACGGCTCCGTTTATAA
>JAUMHE010000053.1:16910329-16990412 GCA_032359235.1 Enteromius mattozi | reverse complement strand
AAATTCCATATTTTTTTGATAATTATTAATCTAGAGAGTCCAGAGAATTGTTCTGTATTGGTTTGATCCAGATTGAGTGACAAACCTGAGACTAGACCGATCGGACCAACAGTTGCCTAGTTATAGCGGAGAATCTGTTTTTTCTGCCTCATAGCGCCAGCAAGTGGCAGAGCTGAGCTTTTTTTTTTTATTTGACTAAAGTTTGAGCTTATACACATGTGTGCCGAGTTTGGGGAAGATATCTCATTCCGTTCCAGAGTCCAAATAACATTTGGCTAACGTTAGCATACACGTTAATTGACCTACTGTTTCGCGCCAAAATCTAAATTTCAACTTTTTTTTTTATAATTATTGATATTCAATGTCCACAGATTATTTCTGCAATGGTATGGTTTCGATCGGGTGGAAAAACCTAGGACTAGTTCATAAAAGTGGGTTACTGATAGGGCCGGTTCTTTGCCTCTGAGTAGCGAGGAGGAGTACTACCATCTGACCAAGTTTCAGCTTTCTAGGCCTTACGGTTTGGGCTGTATGATCAGATTTAGGAAAGAATAATATAATAATAAAAAAAATCTTAACAATTATAATAGGGTTTTAGCGCGACGCGCTAAATAAAAAAAAGAATAAAACAATCATAGAATTGTGCATATTTATGACAAATAATGTTAATAAACATGCTTACTAACCTTTAAAAGGGTACAAGAAAAACTAAATCACATACGTATCTGTGTTGTTGTCAAAGGTCACACAGCCAATCAAACTACAGTATTTCAGTGAAAATGCATCTGTCATTGGGTAAATAGTCTGCTTGACAAGCCGAAATAAATAAATAAAGAAAGAAAGAAAGAAAGAAAGAAAGAAAGTTCTTCGCATGAACTAATTAAAATTAATTTCTAAGCAACTCTGGTAATGTGTCGGGTCACCACTTCATATCTAAAGTACCTGATATCCACTTGCTATCTAGTCCTAAATCAGTTAAGAACCACTGTCATATAAGACCCTGGGGAATGATTTGATGGAAAAGACCTCAACAGGAACATTTTATATAATATAATAAATAAAAAGCTTTGATATTATATTATCTTAGAAAAGTAGAATAAATACAATTATAAAAAATTGTCATATATAAAATAAAATAATTAAAAAATAATACAATACAATTAAATTAAAGATTACTTTAATTTATCTTTTTTTAAAGCTCATACAAAAAGAAAAGTTCTATTATTATTCGCTCACCATATTGCTCCAAACCTGTATGACTTACTTTCTTCTGTGGAACACAAAAGATGATATTTTGAAGAGTGATAGTAAGCGTTTTTACTAAATTAATAAACAAATAATCTTTAAAAAATACATGCTGTATATATTTCATGTTTCACACAAGAAATGTAGCCATGTATTTTTGGAACAACATGAGAGTGAGTAAATGATGACATAATCTTTATTTTTTTTAACTATCCCTTTAAAATGAATGTATGTATTCTCAGCCCCATGCACTTCCACAGTACTCTGACCCTAACAGTACAGAGAGAGAGAGATGCTGGCGCTCTGCGAAGCTCACTAAGACATCTCTATTATCTCTCTGGTGTGTGACATGCAGATAGGAGGAAGATGTGTCTGCTGTGATGTTTTCAGTTTTTCTGCACTGCCAGAACCACTACGTGGTTCTAATCCCACATCCTACCAGTGACCCGGACCCGCTACATTACGATCCTATCGGGCTGCGCACGATACGCCTCTAATTGAAAAAGGCCCTGCACCATGTCTAAACCTCTCCTTGCAACTCCAGCGCATGTTGTGTCTGCATGCGGAATCGGATCTGTAAGAGGCTTACGAGCTCGTGTGCATGTCTGTGTGAGTGTGTTATGCTAAACATGCGTTTGCGTGTGTGTGCGATACCTTTAAAACAGAGTAGATTGATATTTGAAACAGCCAGGCAAAGGAAGGAATTAACCACCTTTACTTAGTTTTAATTACAACGAAGTCCACCTCTGTAGAAGAGAACTAAAAATACATGCAGGGTTTCCCTGTGGGACTGAAGTTAGCATGCCTTACGGCTGCTCGTACCTCAAACACACACACACACACACACAATCTAAACACCAGAAATAAAACAGGCCATCCTTAATGTGTATTTTGGGATCTCAGTCTAATTCAATAGGATAATGCTACAAAAAAAAATGATACATTAAAAAAGAAAGAAATAGAAGAAAAGAAGAAGAAAAAAAATCAAATTTGAAAAGAGAGAGCAAAAGGCACAGGGGAATATTAGATGAATCCAGGTCTTAGGGGTGTTCCAGCGAGTAAAATAAGGTTGAACCTCAATAGGATCAACATTCAGGGCAAAACTGCAATAAAAGTAGAAATGTGACAGGGAAAATGATCTGTAATTAGGACAAACAGCACTAAAAGCAAGTTCAAAGATAATTGTTTTTGGAGGGGCGTGTGACTGACTGCCAGGATTCCCAGGGTGGCCAGTTTGCTTGCATGAAGATTGAAAGAGAGAGAGAGAGAGAGAAGGAAAGACTACATGATAAAAGAAAGCAAAGATGAAGGACTCTGCAGAAAAAAAGGTTAAGGGGAAAGAAGAAACACTCAACAGCAGGACAGAAAGAGAAAAAGCGAGAACTTAAACTGAGTGAAGGGGTGAAGGAAAGTCACTGAAGGTAAGATCAGTCCATTTAAAAAAAAAAAAAAAATTAAAATTAAAAAAGAGAGTGTGAGAGAAAGTTAACAAAGACACCCTACCGAACAAGCACCAATCCATCATAAGACCAAGCATAAAAAACAACAAGTGTCCCAACACCCTTATCCCCACACACATCTCCACACAAAGACTGCTATTGTTGTCGGTTTTCACAACACTATGGCCTTTGATGGATTCTGCAAGCTAAAGAATAGCGACACAATAGATGGCAGGGGTCAGGGTATAAAACGTATTATGAATTAGATTTCTTTTTTTTTTTTTTGATGTTTGTAAAACAGCCCAGGCCCCACGTTTGTATTAATCACCTGAGGAGGGTGTTGAGTTCCCAAGGAGTCAAGGGAGGAGGGACCTGCAGGACGTCCTTCATAACTTTACATGTCTCTCTGTCTGTCTGTGTGTATCAGGAAGCTGAAAAGCAGCAGGAAATCATGACAATGTGAAATGCTATAAAGGATATAGTTTTATTTGATTTGCAAAACTGTCTTTTTTCTCCCATTTCCTCCCCATAAGATGAAGTCACACTTGGCGTGTGTGAAACATAAGCATAATTGTGCTTGAACTGACTCAGGCGAGACCTAAAAATACGCACAATGGCAGCGAGATGAGCAGAGACAGATAGTGAGAAATAGGGCCGCTTGTCCTTTAGCAGTGCGTGCATTCTCCATATTTTCCCACACATGCCAATAACACAGGAATAAACGCATGCGAGAATTAAACCTCATTGTCCACAGATAGTCCTGCTATATTTAGCCCGTGTTTTTTTGTGGGATGCTGTGGGGTCGCTTTACGTCGACAAAATATTGTGTCGGCAATGGCGTATCCGTCTCTATCTGTGCATGTTTGAAAAGAAAAAAGGGCAGAGAAACAGTTCATCCATGCAATTTTTGCAATTAAAAAAGACACAAAAATAATTATTCCGCAGCACACTCGAGCGACACATCCTGAATCCACGAAGCACGGATCACGTGTTTAATAAAAAGGTTAATCAGTTGTTAATCAGAGGATTAATAACTTGTTATTTTCTTTACAAAACCATTAATATTATGCCATAAATATTTAATGCTGATGGGTATGTGTTTTTTTCTTTTTTATTGGGCGGGGAAGAGTAGACTGCGAGAATTAGGAATCCACACGCTAATGTGCATTAATCATGCTTTGTTAAAGACAAATAAATTCCTTCATGTTTATTAATACAACCTCGGAGACAACAATACACTTTACATTATTTAGAAAGTTATTAATAAAGTATTTATCAGCAGTGCCACTACAGGACAGAGAAGGGTACAAGCAGGCGAATGTATGTAGCCCACAGTCACAGAGCCTCAGGATAAGGATTATTATGATTTAAAAGGTGGTATTATCATTTAAAGATAGGGTTGAGGTGGCTGAACCGGAAGTCTTGCACTTTTAGGTAGAACAGGAACCCAGAAGTTTTGATTTGAGAAAAGATGTTTGGTTCTCTTCTGAAAAACAACAACAACAAAAAATCCCTGCCAATCTGCTAATCAAAGCAAAACAAATATTGCATTTCTCTCGCTCCATTTGTTTGAACGAATATATCACATTCCCAAAATACTTATTCTCGGTTCAAATGTAATTAAATTGTGCCTTTAGTGAAAACATGCAGTGGTTCTCCAATTAGCTCTGTTTTTGTCATTCAAAAATAAAAAAAAATAAAAAAATAAATAAACTGGACTTGGGCACGCCCAAGGCACTGTCGCTTCCCGGAACATAGCGATGCCTGTGTGTTCGGTAGGTTGAACATCAACGCAATAGTTTAGTTTTTGGTCTTAAGACTATTGATGGAGAGAGCAGAGTACACAAACAGTGTGGGTGTTTTGATTGAAGTGAGTTAAAAATACAATTCTATTGATTTCAACTGTGATAGTGTTTGAACAACAGGAAGCGTGAGGGGTGCATTATGATGGCACAGACTCCGTGATTGACTGATTAAAGAACTATACATGGTGCTTTGTAAAAATAATGATGCAAGTATGTACGGATGGAAGTGTTTGATTTAAATTGCCCTGAAACTGTTAAGTACTGTAGTTTAAGGTAAATTGTTAGGCAGAAAGGTAGCTGTCAAGACGCAGGAAGATGTTTCTCAGCAGTTTTCCCCCCTCCTTACACAGTTTTGTTTTGGCTTTGATATTTTTTTCAACCCTCAAGACCCTTTTAATGTGAAATTTATCCTTGTTTGAGTAGTATTTTGAGATTTAATCTTATAAACAAAAAACAACACATTTTAACTGCTGTCCTAAAAACAATTATCACAATAATAAAAATAACCCTAACGATAATAATAATAATAATAATAATAAAAATATATAATATGTTTATACTTAAAGCCAATATGACCATGACATGAGGAAGGTTCATGCAGAACTGCAATAGGAAGGCTCTTAACACAACTTGTAAGAGACCATCACTGAACTGCCTTAAAAAGTTTATTTTCAATCAAAGTCGGGCTGTACTTCGATCAAATAACTGAATGGATTTCTCACAAAATGCAATCCATCTAGCTGTCAATGCATCCATCCATTCTCTCAGCAATCTAGTAGTGGCCCTGTGCCGTCAAAATATAAATAAATATAAATAATGCACGTCTACGTGTCTTTAATGGATATCAGCCGAGAACGACTTGAGTGAAACCTCTACAAATCTATGAGCCTGAAGCCATTGGTGAATAATTGTTGAATAAAATGTTTGCCGTGCTTCACACTCTCTTTCACATTAATAAATGGGAAGCGTGGCCATGCCTCCATCCAATGCACCAGTTTTTATACAGTCCTCCGGACCAGGCGCCCAGATGGACTCCATCAGGAAAAAAAAAAAACATTTCCACAATACCACCATCATGCCACCCTGCATGGCATTTAAACCACCTTCACCCCATTGTCTCAAATGAACAGAAAAACCAGAGAGAGAGAGAAAGAGCGAAGGAAGAAAGAGCAGGAAAAGAGCGTGCCGCTGCCAAAAAAGAAGCCTGGAGAAAGTGGGAGAGAGATCCATTTTGTGTTTCGGTTAAACACTGATTTCATCACTGGCCTAAAACACATAACTTTAAAAGCGAAATCAAATATTAAAAATGACAGGCGGTATAAGTATGGTGAGTGAGCCGGGGTCATGGAGGGAGGAGGCGCGGGCGGCTTGTCAGCCACTATCTGTCAGAGTGAATTAGAAACAATCAGGGGCGACTGAAAGGGAAGGTGATTGTTATTAAGCAGCGGGGCTGCGAGCAAGCTCCCCCAGATGTGGCCATGCATATAAAAGAACAGGAAGCCAGCAGTTTAATTCAGGAAGCGCTAGCGAACACGGCCCGCACAAAGGAGGAAGGAGGAGGGGGAGGGATGAGAGCAGGAGAAAAAGGCCTTTTGTTACTAATAAGCTGGAAGTTACTTTGATAACAGGCAAGGGTTAGGCACCGGAATAAAGGCACCCCCCCCCCTCTTCCCCTACGCGAGCGCTCACTTGTTTCATCCTCAATTCATATTTTCAGGAGGACAGGCCGCACCAGTCAGTCAATATCTGCGGGGGAATATAATGGGAGTGGAGAAATAAAGGGTGAAATGTAGATAAGTTGACCTTAACAAGGGTGAGGAGAAGAGACAGCCACAGCCATATATCAATTACCCAGCTGCGATCGCACTCTGATGATGTGGGAGAGGGTTCGGGACAGACGACCCCTCCCTCCACCATCCCCTGTCTTTTTTTCCTCTCTCTCGCTTCGCCACCAGCACGGGGAAGCTCCTCGGAGGCAGCCATCATGGCCGAGGACTGTCGTCAGGGGTGACGGTGGGGCTGGGGGGGGTTTACGGGATGTGTACAATATGTTTTTCAAAGGGAGCAGAGGCTCGATTTGAATGATAAGAAAATACGCTAATCTGACGCGCTACGGCCTCTAAGGCACATCCACTCTGACACTCCGACCCTCCCGCCACACGCTCGCACAAATGCTGACCTGGAGGGGCTGAGGACTCCGTTGCACATGTCCAAACACAGCCGGCGAGCAGCTACAAACATCCAACACATCAAACATGGCTACTTTTTACGCAACTCTGACAACGGTGACACTGGGCTGCCAACTTCTCTCAGCTCAGAAACAGACGAAACGGAGGACTTTGGGTAGACGGCTCACTCTGATAGTTAGCGATCGTACAACGCGCTGTTAATATATGTAAGCTTGCATCACCCTACGTGGCGGAGAGAGTCTCTAGAGAGAGCGGTTTTGTTTGTTCTCCCCAGCCTGTCAAGAGAGACTGCTAACTTCAGCTATGCAAATACTTCACCAGCCGAAAAAAAAAAAAAAATGAAGAGTGTCATTCGAAAAGACTCTGTCTTTCTTTAAATGACGGCAACGCTTTGATTTTCAGCTTTCTTTGTAGTGAGAGATATCTATGGAAATTATCACTGCCTTGAGATTTTTTTTCTTTCTTTTTTTGTGATCCTGTAATAGCTATAACTGTTAAATAAAAGCCATGTTTTCTTCAGAGATAGAAAAGCAGCAGATTCAGAAACATGTCACCCATCTCTGTTTTTTAAGCATGATGTGAGGATCTGTGACTGGAGGGTTGTGGTGTTAAACATGCTATTGCTAAATATTACCTCAGGGAGTAACAGTGTATGTATATATATATATAACACCTGAGAGAAGGAGAGAAAGAGAGAGGGAGAAAGTGAGGGGGAGTGGAGCATGTTACAGAAATCCAGGCGAGACACATATGGACTGATAGCGAATTAGCAAAAAGAGAGGAAAAATGTTAGAAAAGTATGGAGAGAACGAGAGAACAAAAGAATGGTGGTTAGCGTGATAGTTCACCTAAAAATAAAATCCTACATCTTTTAGTCAAATATTCTATGTGGAACCCAGAAGAAGAAATGTAGCAGAATGTCTGAGCTGCTCTTTTCCATACAGTCAAAGCAGATGGGGACTGAAACTGTCAAGCTCCATAAAGGAGCAAAAATGAATCATTAAAATGTATAATTCATGCTTCATAAATGTGGTCCTTATGGCTAATGTGCTCTACTTCAAGTCTTCTGAAGCTATAGAAAGCAACAGTTATCACTATTAAGTCATTCATTGTGAGTTTGTGATTGGTGAATTCTTTTTTATTTTTATTTATTTATTTTTGGGGGGGTCAAAATCATGGATTATGTTGTTTCTAACCAGAAATTCCACTAATAAAGTGGTAATAGATAAAAAAAAATGGCTTAAAAATATGCTGTTGCTTAATAACCTTGTAGCTCATGTCTGTTTTTAAAGGTTATTGCTAAAAACAAATTCCCCTGTATGGAGAAAATAAATAGGATTTTACCTCCCAGAAAATGATTGGGATTTTACCTTCCAAAACCCAAATGCTTCATTCTATAATTTAGCTTTCTTGGAAGAACAGACTATTCACAGAAATGTTTCCTTAACAGCTGTGGTCACTGTAAGGCACAGAGCAGCTAGGACATTTGCTATAAATAACTCCCTTTGTGCTCTACAGAAGAAAGAGAGTCACATGTTTTTTTTAAAAAACACAAGAGTGAGTAAGTTATTCATTTTGGGTGACTGTTCCTTTAAGGAAAAGGAAGCAAGATTGTGAGATTGATAAAGTTACAATGAAGAGAGAGAGATGGTCCATGTAGTCCTATCGTCTCTTCTCCTCTCAGGACATGTCTTAGATTTCAGTGTGATTAGATAGTCAGGGATAGAGAGATGTTCTGAGGGAGTATTAGTAATTAATCACTACTGAAGCTGGGATTTCCACTCTCACTGTCTCGTCTACACACACACACAATGTTCCTTTAACCACTCAACAAAACACAAAGAGAAGGAAAAAACACCAGAAAACAAAATAAATAGAAATAAAAATAGCAAAACAATACAACAAAAAAGCATTAAGCAGAGGCTTAAGAGGCAAACGGTTCCCTTTGTGCCATGTGCTAATTATTACCGTGCCCATAATGGGCTCCAGTCTCCTCCATAGACGATGTCTTAACACCTATCATTACTGAATGAAAGGGTGACCATAAAAAAAAAAAAAAACAGCGGCCTCCGCTTACTGCTCTCCTACCACCCCTTCACAATCTTTTTTTCTATTTTTATTTTTTTTATTTTCTGTACTATGAATAAATTTAGTCTGTCCCGGACATGAAAATGTCAAATACCTAAAATACACCTAGGCTAAATAGCATATTAATTTTTAATGCTCCTTCATCCTATGCTGCTATTCTCATATCTAGTATGTCTGCCAACAGCTGTTGCAGGCTCTCTCATAGGGGGATTTATAATCTATCTAAAAGTGTGCTGGAGCATTGTTCAGGAGGAGGAGGAGGAGGAGGAGAAGACTTTTTACTCATAGGCTGCTTTTACCTCTTATTAAAACAAAAAAAAAAAAAAAAAAAAAAGGATGAAAAATCGTAAATCATTACTGCATCTTTTCATTTTTTATTTCGATTTAAAGATCACACTTGTAATTTTTTTAATTATCCAAATATGCAAAGTGCAATAAAATGCATGAAGATTTTAATCTTGCTTTTTACCCCAGTGATTATTTCTCAGGCTGGTTTTATTATTTAAAATCATTTTATGTATTCAGTTTTCCTTAAAACCCGGGATTGTCATCGGCTTGTCACCGGTAAGCTGTCACAATAAAATCTGCCATTAATTAAGTGAAGCTAAACAGTAAAACAATGTGAAAATTAAATCCATGAAATATTAAAAATATGTAAAAGGTAACATACAAAATATCCAACAATTATTCTGTACTACAAATATTTTAAATAATAAACTGAATAGATTTATACAATTTAAAACATATTAAACTTACCCTGTCCTGACATATAAGAACTGAGAACACTTTCAGTTAAAATCTACTGTCACTTTATAGCTGTATGAATGGTCACTTTGGTATGAATATACACTTTGAAAGAAGTCTCTTATTAAAAAAAAATAATAATAAATTACAAATAATTATATATAATGTAAACCATTTTGAAACATTTTGAAATACAATTTATTCCTGTGATGCAAAGCTGAATTTACAGAAGTCATTACTTCAGTCTTCAGCGTCACATGATCCTTCAGAACTCATTCTAGTATGGTGCTCTTGTGCTGTATTTGTGGAAACTGTATTCTGGATTCTTTGATGAATAGAAAGTACAAGTGCATTTATGTGAAATATTTTGTCTTCACTGTCATGTTTCGTAGAATTAAATGTGTCCTGAGTAAATAATAATAATAAAATACTAATACTATTTTAATACTATTTAAAACTGCCATACAACTCATATACAAACTACTAGTAGAGAAGATACACATGTAATCAGACTTTTATCTCAAAATCTTCTAGTTCTAGTCTCCTCTACCTATCATACATATTTTGTATGTATTGAGACCTTTAAAAAAGAAACTTCATGGTGGCCACATATGAAACATGTCACTGAAAAGGCTGGAACCAGATAGAAGAGCAAATTGGAGAAGCAATTGCTTTAAATTGGGCTTTTATATGTCATTTAGGTGTTCAGCTTAAAGACACATCGCAGGAGAAGATTACAACCGTTCAGCACAAAACGTGCCACTTCAAATGGACTGTCTGTTAGGGATCAGACTCTGGGATCAGTTAATCTCATCCTGACACTGATGATTTGAGACCTGCGGGTAAGTGAGCATGCTTCATGTCTTATCTAAGGGCCGCTCAAGCGAGCAGATCTGGGATCAGCGAGCTAAACGTACGTTCCGTATCTGGTCCAGGGGTGGTGTCGCGTTACAACTACGAGAAGGAAGGGCCGCGAGGTGAACGTTGGCTTACCTGATCACTCTAACTGCATACTGGTCCGGGGCCCGTCAGGTTGAAGAGACCGTGACTCACCCCGCCACTGAGTCTGTACGGCAACAAGCGATGACAGCGGTGATGAGTCTTCACTCTGTCAGCAAGAAAGAAAGAGAGAGAGAGAAAGAGAGAGAGAGAGGATGTCAGGCCAAATGTAACAAATTCACTGAATCACAGCAGTGGCGCAGAGGTCAAGGAAAAGCAGCCGAAAAAGGTTAAAGATGAAATCAAAGCCGTGGCTCAGAGCGCCGCTGAAAATCTATCCCAGCGAGGCAAGGCCACCGCTGACGCGCTCGGCAGACAAGAAGCTAAATACTGCACGCCACTCTGGGATCTTTCATTTTCAGCCGATCAATAAGGACTTATATTTATCAGGATTCCAAGCAGCTGCCACATCTGACAACCTCCACTTCATTTTCGCACTCCGCCCTCCCTCCCTTCCTCCCTCCCTCCCTTCCTCTTTCTCTCTCTAGCCATCCATCGTCCAGCCCGTCTTCAGTGGCCTCGTGCTAAATCGGGACCTATCGACCACCAAAGCAAAACAGGGGGCCTCCGGTGCAGCTCCAGCCCGCACGTACAGCCACGTCCCCCTACTAATATTGGGTTAAGAAGCGTGTGTTTTGTCATTAGCTTGTTGGCTCGGGCCCATCTCCCTGCTCTCTTTGTTCCGCGGCACGCCATTGAAGCCTGCCAAGAAAATGGCGGCGTAAAACGCGTACACTTCACCACTTCGTTTCCCCCGTGCGAGCGCTTCAAAAACGCTAATATATTTAGGGAGGAAGAGCAAAGGGGAAAAGAAGAAACTCTCCAATTTAAATCATTCACAGAAGCAGAAGATTTGCTGAGAGGGCGGAGAAGGCCGAGTTAAAATAGCTCAATCTCTAATCATCTGTACGACAATATTTGCTGTGAGGCATTCTAAATAGATTATCGCTGGTCCATCTGCCTCATCACTGATTTATAAGGCGTTAAGCTGCTTTCCAAAGGCAAGGACTTCCTTTGCAGCTACAGTGGAAGGATTCTTGTTCGAATCAGGGCCAATGGCAGCTAAACAAGCCCGCTGTAGCTCGCAGTAAAGGAGTTTCTGCTTTCAGTGAGCGAGAGAGGGAGAGGAAATAAAAATAGGACGACACTATCCGGTTTGGAGTCGCCACATGAAGCAGTTTGAATCCAAAAATTTTCTATCTGATTTTTTTTTTTTTTTTTTTTTTACAAAGAGACAGGGAGGAGGGGAGGAAGTGAAAAACACACACACAAACATACACACACAAAACAAGGGACATCATTAACATATGAATACTGTATGCAAATGGTTAGAAGAGAGCAGATGTTGGCGCATTTAATTGACCTATATGTGAATTGCATCCAAACCTTCTACATGGAGTATGCTGAGTGTAACACTGGATGCCCGGCACTGGCTTCCTTACACAACACAAACAGGGAGGAAATGAGGGGAGGGAGTGTGCTTGAGAGAGAGAGAGAGAGAGAGAGAGAGAGAGGGAGGAAAGAAGAGAGATAGAGATGTGTAAAGTGAGGCAGAAACAGATAAAGACAAAGAAACCCATGTCGGTAAACGGCATGGCCACAGAGATGCCTAAACACATCGGCTGTCAGTTCCTAGCGTCTCTTATGGATGACATCACTGAAAATCAATCATGCCTTGGCCTTTGGGGAACATGAGCATCAGAGACAGGTTATGAGCTGCAACCTGTGTTGTCTCCAGTTTATCTGCCTTAACTCTTACTTGAACTCCCATACTATACCGGCATTTTTTTTCGTCAAGAGACAACAATATAAAAAGAAACGGGGGGCAAAGGGGTGGAGTCATAGCGCTTCTGTTGCTAAGTTTTGCATGGGTGAACTATAAGAACCACAAATGCTAATTTAATCTGGGCTTTGCCCTTTCTTTCCCCCCTTTCTCCCTCCTGCTCGGGAATGTCATTAAATTGTATTAAACAGCCTTTTGTCCACAGGGCAAGGACCACCCGATATATGATAATACATTAATGCCCTGGTGCTACAGCCACTGAGCTGAGACGCTCTTTAAGGCCGCGGGCTGAGCAGCAAACACATGGAGCGCTAGTCTGAGTGCGCGAGTTTGCATGTGCACAAGTGTGCACGAGAGAGAGAGAGAGAGAGAGAGAGAGAGGCTGGCTAACAAGTGTGACACATACTAATAGAAACATACCTAATAAATTACAAGCTTTCAGGGTCTGGCAAGCTGACATTTTCTCTGTGAGCAGGACAATTTCATATCTGCGGAGCAGGGGAGCAAATTGCATCACGTGGAGATTGCTGGAAGATTAGCATAAAAATTAACACTTAAATTTCAGCTTATTGTCAAGCCTTCTCCTGCTCTTTCTGCAAAACCAACAATCAATTCCTCTTAGGAATCTGATTAGCTTCCATGATGCTTATTATCTTAGTCATGTTCCCGCGTCACCATCCAAGAATCCTGGACTATTTGTTAAAATAGAATTAAGAGGCTGATCAAGCCATAGGTGTATCTCATATGCACATAGCTTTTTGCACATTTTCTTTTTGTCTGGCTCTTTTATCAGCAGTCGCTCATTAAACATGTTGATTAATATACCATAGATCGCAGAGGAGTATTTTACATTTAGATGGTTTATTATTTATATGTTAAGCCCAGCTGATGCAGCTGAAAAAATAGCATTAAATGCAAAAAAAGAAAAAAAAAATCATGAGAGTTCCGTTAGCCATAAATATAGCTGACATTGTTATTTCTTTCTTCCACTTAAAGCTTTTCACTGAGAATATTACATATTTTGCATATGCAAATAGCTCCAGAATTTTTAAATATCTGAATTCAGAAATTGGTATCTTAAAATAAATAAGCATAACATGATAAAAAAAAAATAATAATAATAATAATAATGTTGATGAATATAGTTGATTTTTATTAAATGTTTTAATTTAATATTTTAATAGTATTAATTTAATGATATTGATGAAGATGATAAGGAAGACAATTACTATTAAATTATTATTAATAAATTTAATGTTTTAAGATATACATTAAATTATGTAGCTTATGTACTTGTGTTAATAACAATAATAATAATAAAGCTTATTACTTTCAGTAGTAGTAGTAGTAATAGTAGTAATGTATTAAATATTTTAAGAAAGGCATCAATCTGTGTAGCTTAAATATTTGTGTTCAATCGTAATAATACACAATAATAAAAAGGACAATTATAGTTTGTAATTTATTATTAATTTATTAAGTAAACAGATACTTGAACACTGTAACAGGACATGCTGTTATTGTTATTATTATTCATAATTACAGCATATCCTGTTTTGAATTTGTTAAAACCCAATGGTATAAGCACATCGCCATTTCCCCCCTTAATTCCGGCATGTGTAAAGTCACGGTATTCATGTTGACTCTTTCAGTGAAAGCTGTGAAAGTCATCATGCATTTTCAAAAGCCTTCATACTGCTGTAGTGAAATATCTGTCAATACAGTCCTATTAAAATCACTGCACAAGTATGTAGAGATGAGCAGCTTGCGCTCTGGGTGGCTTTCCAGGTGGAGAGAGAGGGGCTTCATTTTGTTTAAACAAATTCTATTTCATCGCATCCAGATGTCTTTAAGCGCAGTCCGTTCTCCATGTGCACACTCCAAGATCCACGAAAAATGTATACAAACATTTATTCAAAACGGCATGCCTCTTCTCAGACTGAAGAGTTGTCATGGTTCCCTTGACTCCGTTTCAGGGGTAAACTAAGTGTAATGTGAAGCAAAAACAGTGTAACGTGATTAGCCGGAGTGCACCGCTTCTGTGACCGGCTTCCTTGTTCTCTAGCCAGGCGTCTAGGCTGGGAACGTGTGTTTGTCGTGTGGCCCACAAAAGCTGGTTGAGGCTCAGACCTTGAAGTGTGCCAAGACAGCTCTGGCATCCCTGCTACGCCATTACCTGAAATTCTTGGACTTTATTAGGAAAAGTGAACATATGATGTGGATGACAACAGCTCGGTTAAACCAGTAACCCCGACAAACTCATTTTGTGTCTCTCTTTCTGTCCCTGCCTCCTCCATGTCCTCTATTCTTATGTTAACATGGATAATAGGAATGGGCCACCCGGCAGTGAACTTTAAAACTTAAGTCCATGCTCAAGGAAAATAATCCATTTCTCGCTATCCCCTGATGAAACTTAACTCACTTCAAACTTTATGTGTGGGCTCTCTATAGCTCTACCAATACATCTGCTGACTCCTTAAAGCATATTACTTTTCACACGGTTTAAAAATAATAAACGTGCACTTAGCCGAGCTGTTTTCTCGTCCTAATGCCACACAATGGTGGGGAAAAATTCAAAAGTCTTTAAGTTCAGAGTAAACACTCCGTGCCTTTGTTGATTGTACAGCTATTTCGGCTTCTTTCTTTCTCCCTCTCTCTCTTTATCTCCTCCTGAGCTTGTTGTGTTTTTACTCTAAACAATACACCCTTCCTTCACATCTGAGCAACACACCTCACTGCCGTTTAATAGGTTAAATCCCGTAGTATGGAGAGTCATATTTTAAACCGGTGGTTTATTTTTATGAGCGGGTGTAATTAACGCAGCATGTCCTATCTCTTAGTCATCGATGCCAAGGTCTCTATTTAAACAACTTTATTGTGAAATGTTTGCATTCTCAGCATTCGCTAGGCCACACACAGATTATTATTTCATACTTCTCAGCGACGCTCTGAAACGTTTACGCTTTCCAATGGTTATTGTTTTTGATTACGGCTCTGTGGATGAATCATTCTTGGGGAGGACTGACTAGAAAACATGTTTACACAGGGCCAAGTGTGAACCTGAAGGCCTCGCTCAGGCCAAATGAAAGCTCACCACCTGATTTATGAAGCAAAGATTAAACTATTTATGTGCAAGCAGTCTGAGTTGTTTAATTTCTCTGCTTGAGGCCTTCGCTTTGTTATGTCGATTTTTCTCTCTTTTTTTATTTTTGGTTGCAGAAGTACACACGTTAGACTGTTGAGTATATTTATTGCAATGGAACATATGAACAAGCATGAATGAGGAATTGCTAAATTCTTGTTAGTTACCAGAAATGTAGTTTCATGGATTAATAAAGTTCTTTTTCCCCTCATGCATTCCTACAGTCTTTTATTACAAAAAATTCTGCTTTTAACTCGTATTTTTGCATATTATTATTATTACAAGAGGACATTATAATGATTTGTTTTTAAACTAAAATGTGGGAGAAAAACAAACAAAAAAAAACACCTTCCTCACTTTTTAATAAGACTCCAGATCTTGTGTGTCTCAAGTTTTAACAGATCAGTTAAGTAAAACTAACCAAAACTAAATAAGTAAGTAAATAAATAAATAAATGAATTTATTAATGTATTAATCAATAAAGCTTTTTTTTCTCTCCTTCACCTCCAGTATTTCTCTCCTTCACCTACAGTATTTTATTTCATATTATTTATTATTAGGCCATTACTGCCACAATACTACTACATTACTACTACAAATATAACTTTAATAATAATAATAATAATAACATTATTATTATTATTATTAAAAAAAAATTGAAGGGGCATTATAATGACTTTTTTTAACTGTGGAAGAAAAAAAGAGAACCACCTTCCTCGCTTTTTAATAAGACCCCTGAGCTTGTTTGTCTTACGTTTTAACAGTTCAAATAAACTTAAAGACAAAAACAAATTTATTTATAAATGAAACTCAGATGGGACATTTAACAAATGTTTTAAAAAAAGGCATCTGCACTCCTTTTATAATGGAATTTAAATACAGCAGAAACGGAACAAGTACGAAACATCACCAATTTGTCCAATATTTATAACAAGTTACAGCTGTTACCAAACATGCAGGTGTATAAGAAAAAGTCAAAAAATCTTTTCAAGTACCCCAGTGGAACCTGATTAAGTACCCCCTGGGGTACGCATACCCCTGGTGGGCTCTACATTGTTAAAGGCAGAAATGAAATATGGCCTTGAAGACACGACACTGAGCCAGATCAGATGGCAGAGCAGATGTGTTTTAACAATGCCTTCTCCTCAATGATGCGCCCTGTGCCACCACAAACATTTTAAGACTTGAATTGTTACACAGGTGCTTTCTCCGAGCACACGAGACAACAGAGCACCAGAGGCACGCGCCACCCCGACCACACCATTCACACTTAATAAACCTCATGCTCAAGCCTCCAGGGTGATGAGGTGGGAAGGCTGAGATGGACACGACAATCTGCGAGCTAACCACACTTCGACATATGGTAAAGGTCCACAGGCCTCCCTTAATCTGTCCGTCAAACCGGCTGCTCTGTTTTCCCACTGAAACGTGAGAGCATTGCATGTACCGGCGGCAAGCCCAACGCTGGCGTACGCTATTAACCCAGTATAATGATACTTTATTCTTTCACGCTTAACGTTTTCCCCTTCCCAGTGAGTTCTGAGATCCTGCCTGTGGGAATTACCTCAAGAGAAGCCCTGAAAACCCCAGCCCATAACCTCAAAGCATGATATCGCTTCATCGCCTTGCCCGTTCAGAGCAGCTCTGGGCTGTGCAGTGGCGTGCAGATGGGACTTCAGAGATCTGTCATCTTTTGATTAAGAAAAGGAAATGATTTCACTTTAAAGACATTCCTCATAGCCACCACGGCCACAGCATAGACTCTCTGCTACTCTCATTCAGTCAGCATGCTGTAATTCTTTCCCCTGCACTATATACTGTTAAACTTTAGGATGATTGTTACCTGTCCGCCTATAGCTGTCAGGAGACGGCCTGTAAAAAACCAAGCAAACCAATTCAGGTTAACACGAGCGAATCCATCCCTGCTTTTATTGTCAGGCTCTTACGACAGCACACGGCGAATCAGCTCAGGGACCTGACCTTGGGTTAAGTGGGGCACTGTGCCATTTCTTCATGACCTCAGGCTTGTTAAGCGAAGAGATAGGGAGTCGGGGAGCACGGGGGGAGGTCTCAGAGATTGAGACGCAGACATGGAGCTCCTCCATAAATCCGCAGAGACAGACCGAGAAGCGTCTCGCCCGTCACATTAAAACGTCTCTCAGCAACACATCTGCACATGAACTACAAATCAAGCCTGGCCAGCGCTAGAGCTGTCATAGAACTGTAAATGTTTCAGGAGACACAGATAAAAAACTCACTGACCCATCGCTAGGGTCCCTGTGTGAGTCCAGTCGTGTTTCGAGACTTTGATTTCTCTGACTGCATATGAAAGTGCCGGCCAAGCATCTGCTGTCTGAGCTCTGATCTAATACTTACCGATGACGTCTACTTCATAGGAGGATTTTATCGCAGATATCAGCGGATTGGTTTACATTACGTAGTATGAAAAATAATTAGTAAGATCATTAAAATATTAATGTCATATTCATCACAACCAAAATATTAATCATAAAATTTAAAACGACTGAGCTCCAACACCATACGTTTGCCATTTTTTTTCAATGTTTTTGCTGATATTATAGAGGGTGAGCTAATGAAACTTTATAAAATCATGAAATATTATTACAATTTAAAATAATGGTTTTATATTTCAAAATACAATTTATTAAAGCTAAATTTTCAGCAGCTATTACTCCATTTTTGAATGTCACACGATCCTTCAGTAATCATTCTTATATGCTAATTTGGTGATTTTGTGCTGCTTTTGAGGAAACTGTAATGGTACCCAAAAACATTTCTTCTTATTATAATTTTAATTTTTTTTAAACAGTTGCACTGCTTAATTTTTTATTTATCAATTTATTTGTGTTTATTTATTTATTTAATTACTGTGAAAAACATGATGCATTTTTTAGGATGGACATAAGGTGCATAAGAAAAGCATTTAAATAAATAATTATATCATTTTTTTTTTTATTATTTATATAATTTGTTAAAAATGACATTAAAAAATTTGATGAATCTTTGCTGAATAAAAAAAAAAAGTATACATTTTCACTTTATTTTATTTTATTTTACTGCCAGTAATACAACTGGCGAGAGGAAAAGGAAAAGGGGAACAGGAAATGTCAGAAGCCGAACCAAACTCATGCTGACTACACACACTTCAGTTCAACATACTGTACATACGTCAATTGCTAGACCAACTGGCATCTCTCTAGTTTTTTACCTCACACTCCATCTATTATCTAAGGGATCGAGCCATGCAGGTGTCAGAGCTGAAGCTGAGACCACTGGCATGGCAGTCCCTCACCTCAGTCCAGGAGAAACAGATCGAAGTGCTTACCTGCCTGCTGCCGACTAGGCACTTTACACACCAGGACAACATACTGAAACCAGAACCACCTCAACAAGAAAACTAAGCGGTGTTGAGTTCACACACTGATTGTTGTTTGTCTAATAGCACATAGCAAAGTGTTAGCTGGTGAAAATATACATTTGAGGCACATGTTCAGGTCACACTAACGGACACTTGGAGTCACTTGCTCGTGTGCCCTATCGATTGCACCTGGACCCAACGTATTATTCAAACATTCTCAATATTTAATCACCAGCCCAGACCCCACCCTAAAGCACACTCCCAAACAAACTGTCCAAAACGGAAGGTTTTCATAAGCACGCTTCCTTGCATAAACACACACAGGTGTACACTTGTGAAAAACACTCCCTGAAACTGCTCACATTCTCATCTTTCTTCTGTTGAGCGACCCACAACACACACACACACACATTTTTACAAGAGCAGGCCATCTAAGAATCATATACTGTAACATGCCTCACACACATGAAACTAATTAAACATTATCGCACTTCCTGTGACAAAACATTCATTAAAACTGAACACACACACACTCTCGCAAACACACACGAGCGAGTACGCACTTCACATGCCCACCCAACCCACGACAGTTCTGTTTGACCTTGCGCTGCCATATTCATTACATCATTAAGTTACCTCTTCATTAACTTTTCATTATTTATGGGGGCTTTTGGGGAGGGGGACCTTTATCAAATACTATCTTTTGTTGAGCTCACAATGTGGAGGCAGACCCCCTCGAGAAATCGTCTGCCATGCCTCACTGCCAACAGGAGTATCAGCCTTGAACTCTGTCATTTCAGAGCTTAAATCCAGCTCCCCAGACCAGGGACAAACACAAACGCGCAACAGAGACGGAAAAGCATCACGCAGACGTATTCCCTGTAAGATTACAGGCACAAACAAAGGCCAAAACGAACTGCGTAACTTCTTTAATAAGCCGCGAGACTCTGGAATTAAAGATGGGTTTGGTTTGTTTGTTTTCGAATTGCAACAATGTTTCGCTTTTGCTGCTGTATTTCGGTTCCATTGTGTCGCCGATGTTTTGGAAAAAGAAATCAATAGACAATGCCATTTGAGTCATGCAAACATCGCTGACTACAGATAAACATATTTGTGTTCCCTACCCTTACACGAGCACCATTCTGTTCCCAAGGCGTATCGCGCTAGCTGTCATTAGCGAACCATCGGCCCCTCCACCGCCGCAGATTGCCTTTTTAAAAAAGTCTGGCTGCCGACCATTTCACATCGTTGGCCAATTATAAATGGCAAATCACAATCAAGCCGATTTTTCCCTTCCCCCCAGAAACACTCTACTCTGGCCTGGCTCCATGGCTGCTCTTGAATAATAGGGTGATAGCCCTTTGTGTGACAGCCTGCGCGGGCGTCGGGTATTTTACACATTCATGTGACGGATCCTGGGCTCAAACGGGCCCGCTCTTCAAACGCCGCCTCGCCTCAGCCAAGTCTCTAGCCTTTCGCTGCACACACATCCGAACGCTAATAAATGGCTTCCTTCCCCAACCTACCCCTATCGGTTGGTATTAATCTGCGCACACAAGACAGGTGACAGCAATAAATGCTGCGAAAGTCTGCGAAGCCCCCCGAAAAAGGAATAAGAAAGATGATTTCAGATCAATGCTGAAGAGGGATCGGAGACAGTGGAGGAAGCTATTAAAGTGTATTAAGGCCGAGCATTAGGCTTTGACTGATAGGGCCCTTGCTGACTTCCAGTATTGCGGCCGTACAGCGCCGAGCACGTGCGTGCGTGTGTGTGGGTGTGCGTGCTGTGAGCTCTCTCTCCATCCACACTCCATCCCATGATCATTCGCCAATTACGGAGAGCTAATGCATCCAGAGCCTAGAATCCCACCCCAAAAACGAGGGGGGAAACTCTCCAGAGACCCGCTAATAATATAACTTAAAACATGCTGAGAGAGAGCATTATGCGCAAAATGGAAATCAAAAAAGAAAAACAGTGTAATTTAAACTGGGGCAAGGCTGGAATGGGTTTAACTTACAAATGGTAAATTCTCTATCTTTTTATCTCTCTGTCACTCACTCACTCAGCCTCTCAGTAACACTAGCACCATGAACCAACACATTAGCCATAGAGGGGGTCTGAAGGCTGCAATAGGAGTCCAGCTGTTGGCTGTGAAAGAGCTGAGGAGCAGGTTGAGATGAAGCGGCTGTGAGAGCTACAGATTGTGTAGCTCACATGAAGCCATTAAGCAATGTAATGCCATTTAAAGTCATTTGAAAAGAAAGACAAATTTGTCCTTTTAGGTGTTAGCTTTAGTCTCTTTCTGAATAGGGTATCAATAAATAGATCACTTTAAATCACATTTTACAAACTAAACATCCTTATATTATAATTATTGGTAATGGCGTTTTGTTCATGGACATTTAGTTCTCTATGACTGTAACATTCATCCAGAAAACGCCACAAAGTGAACACATCTTTTTAGTTATCAAATTTGAAAAACAAATTCTGCACCATTAATTGCGCACTAATGGTCAAATTGTTTGAAATCTACACAAACTAAGTCTTTTGTAATGCACTCGCTTCGGAATTCAATGCAGTAATAAATTTCACCCCATGATGTCAAGCTGATCAAGCGAAATTGTCACACTGACCAACAGAAAACTGCCTGATTTGAAAATAACTTTCACATGAACTGCTTACTCATGCTATTGACAACGGACCTTTTTACCAGCAAAATCTCACAGAATGCTTTGCTAATGTGACACATCAAAATCACTGAAACTGATTGGTGTACACATTCTGACAGTGACCTGCTTTACTCATTTGCACAGGACAAAGCTCTATTCTCCCCACCCAATTAAAAAAAAAAACAGCCCACATAATGATAAATAAAGACACGCTTAAAGCTAAACTAGTATCATATTCAAACTCACAGTGTGAGAGAATACAAAAATCACACCTGAACAAGTGTTTACTTTTTTGAACAGCTTTTGTCCTCGGAATAAAAACAATTAAACTGAGAAACAGTCGAGTCCAGCGTAATTGAACTGTTGATCTGTTAATTATAAGCAGTTAAGTAGAGTGACAAGCCACTGTTTATAATATCTACCCTACTATCAGAAGTGAATAGTGCAGAACTTCTAAAGTGTCAAGAATAATGGATTAAAAAGAGTCAATCTCTCACTAACACACTCAGACAAAAGCCCTTCTCACTCTGCTTGACGTTATGCCCTAAGACTATGTTTTCCGAGCAGCTGGCTTGCTGAGAAGAGGTGTGCTGATATATTCTAATCAGTTCTTTAGCCCGTCTGATCCAATGGTTTGTGCGCCTATTTGTCGTTTTATCATCAAATTGCTCAGTAGAACAGAATGTTACCGTCCTCCCTCAGAATGCCTGCGCCCCTCGCTCCGATTTTTCCTCAGCAGGCTGAATAATTATCTGTTGTTATGATTTTTCTTCCTCTCACCATCATTCTTAGTTTCTTTCATCGGTATGAGTTTCTGAATTTTTGTGGTGCTGTAGCTTTAGGACATTAAATCAAGTGTTAAATCCAAATAAGCAGGTGCAAATGACAAGCAGAGAATGTAAAGCATGTGTGTGCGTGCATGTGTGTCAACCGCAAACCGTCCCACGGTACGCCTTCTCTCTACACTTCATCTACAGCATTATAAAGTCACATGAGGATTACTCATCTCCTTCTCCTCTTCCATCTACCTCTCTCCTCCTCTCCTTCTCCATGTCTGCAGAGCGCTCAGTCATATTCCGAGACATAATCCAAGAGAAAATTGGAGAGTGGTGGCGGAGTTCAGATTGGATCTGTGTAGCACTGACAGACTACATCATCCGGGAGGGCCTCTAAGCCCCAGTGAAATAGTTGTGTCTGCCGCACAATATTACTGTCATGCTCCTCAATGCATCCCCCCCCCCCCACTTACAAGCAGACGCTCTGAGATTCCACACAAACATCCAGATCCATGGACTGTTTGAAAGTACAGTATTTATACATACATATATATATATATATATATATATACTGAGACACATAATATATCCATTTATATTATTGGGAGATTGGAGGGTTAGAAAAAACATGTTCCCACAACTATGGACTCTTTTCCATTTTAACTTTTCTGTCATTTTTTCATAATTTGACATGTTACATTTTCGTTAGAAGTGACATACAACACAGATATTATGCTATATAATTATAGTGATGTTTTATTTGCAAATTATGTGTACTGTATGATGGAAATTATACCAAAACTGCTATAGTTTCTGTAAAGATGTATATATATATATATATATATATAGATAGATAGATAGATAGATAGATAAATATATGAGTGTGTATATGAAGAGATAACTCCATTTTTAACTATTTTCAAAAATTGTGCTTTTTCATTGTGTATTCCAATTAATCTAAATCAAATTGCACTTGGCTTATAAAAATAACTTTAAAAAATACAGCAAACTAAAACAATAAGACACAATAAAAACATGATAATAAAAAAAATTATAACATTCTATATTTTTTTTGTCAGCATAGTTCTCTTTGAAACAATATTCCAATTAAAAGTGTATTGTTTGTGAAGAAACAAATGTCTGGTTATATAAACACAACCTTTAGTACTGTAGGTGTTGATAGCATTCTTATGTCTCTGGGATATGATGAGGTAAGAAAACCACAATGTGTTAAGACCAATAAAAGCTCTGTGTCTGTTACCCGAGTTACAAATATTCTCTTGGCTTACGGAGTTTCCATTTCCTCTTTGAGTCGGTTTGATCAGTTAATAACATTAGATCACTTCAACTCTCCAGCGCCTGTTCCCTCACTTTGAATCCCCTCAAGGTGGAACTATTGAAATGATACGGAGTCACTTTGAAGGGAGGCGGTTTGCTGGAGTGGGTGTTACTCCAATGTACATGATTACTCATGAGCGAGAGCTGAATATGTATGCATGAGGATAAATGATGTCATCTCGCATTAGTATAGAGAAGAGGGACAAGAGAGGAGAGAGAGATGGATGGAGGGAAAGAATAAAGCAGAAGGAAAGAGGGGGGGGGGCTGTAGGGAGTGTGGCGGAGGCTCTTGGGAAAGGGGACAGTGTGTCATATGAGCTTCAGAGTGAGAGGCCTTTATCAAGCAAGGCATGAGCCGCAGTTGAGACTGTCCCGCGCAAATATGGCAACCACCTGCTCACCATTGCTCTGCGTCTGCAAAGAATTAATTTGGAGTTTGGGGTAATTGTAACAAAAATACAAAATCTGGCCCCGTCACATTCATTTCTCTTGGCCCGGCGGCGTTTAATTCGAAACAGGTCTTTTTGGGGGACGCTTGTTCCTTTCTGGAAGGACTGCGGCAGGTTATTTGCCCGGGAGAGACAGCCGACAAGCGCTTATATCCTGTCCGGGTCGCCTCATACCACTACGGCTTCACATTCCACACATCGCGGATAAATGCTGAGAGCCGTGCCAATGTTGCAGCTGCGTGTAAATCAGGAACCTTTAAGGACGTACTTTAAGGAAGCAACTGGCCTATCGAACAGTTGTCCAACATAATTACCACATGTGTGTGTGTGTGTGTGTATCAGTGTGTGCGATATTCTTCGAGACTAAGCACCATCAGTGTCTCTCTATATGATTGAAGGTGTTGACACGATGCTGTGTGTGCGCATGCATTGGGAAAACCAACTGAATATTTCATCATGCATGAGCGTGTGCGCGTGTGATTGAGTGTGTGTATATCTCCTGATTGAGATTGGTTTGACTGGCTGGGAGGGAACAGATGTCAGCATGTGTCGACTGCCAGCAAGACTGAACAAAGCCAATCGCATCGTCTCCCTGTCCAAGAGCACTAAAACAAGGGACCTGCAAAACCCTGGTCTGATATTAGCTGTCAACAAAACATACAACAGCACACATGTGTGCTCGCACATAAAAAAAAAAAAAAAACTAGCATCGAAACTTTTCAGTTTGCCCAGAATGGATTTGGAAATGCAATCAATTGGCATTGTTCGCGAGACCAAGCTCACAGCGCGCAGAATTTGTTGCCGTTCCCCGTGTTGTTATTTACTAGGTAGTACACCTGTGTGACCGCATGATTAATTAACACAGAACCACGAATTGTGTTAAGACCCAAAATGGTAATTTATGGCCCTATCTCATACACACATGGTCAAAACAAAGCGTTTAAATGGTTATGGAAAATATGAGTCATTCAATGAGGCATGTTCATCAGATATATGAGACAGAAGTTATGAGAGGACTGCACAAGGACAACATTCTGCTCACTGATGCAAACGGTTAATATTAACACATGTGCAAATACCGTAATTATGCGCTATTTTTGTGGAGAAATATCACATGATCAGTTTTCATAAAACTTTGAGAGGTTTTAAGAAAATGTCAGTGAAACGTTTCAAATTCGAGTGAGCTAGGAAAGGAAAGGAAAACTGAATGACTCCTGTTTGGTACTAATGTGTGTTGACAGCTTATGTGGTATTTTTATTCTTTCAGGTAAAGCTCTTAATGACAGCTCTTACAAGGTTGTGCGAGTTTCTTCTTGGTCAGGTTTTTGAATGCTTCTCATTGTATCGATAATGACACCTCTTCTTCTGCATCAGAAGACATGCACACATAAATATACCCACACCGCGAGAGGAAGAGAGAAAAAGAGAGTTTCTGATGGGAAAAAAAAATGAAATGACTGTAAATACCGGCTTAGTTTAAGGGAAGACGGTTTTCATCTCTTAGATTTCAGAGTTACTGCTTCACGAGGTCGTGTGAGTAACATTTGGAAGGATGCATTACGGAACTATTAGCTTGACATCCAACACCAGAGACACATGCAGGGGCAAGGAGGTGATGGAGAGAAAGAAGAGCGCGGAGAGAAAAAGAGAGAGAAAGTGAGGGTGTGATGCGCCATGACAAGAAAGCATCATGGGACTTGTGTGCATAGAAGTGTGCACGACAATATGTCATGCCTCTCCTCTCTCCTTATCTTCTTATCGCCTTTAATTATTTATTTTTGATCAGTCAGCTTGTCTTGTCGCTGAGAGGACAGCAGAGGTTAACTGGTAAAGTAGGTTTCCCAGGTGCACACGTTGGGATTGGTGAATTAAAGGAAGCCCCTGTTAGGGGGCTGTTGTATCGACTGTTGTGCATCCAATCGAGCCTGTTCGTAATGACATGCTGAAAGAAGTGCGGGAAGAAAAAAATGAGAGACAGAGGAGAAGACGTAAGAAAGAAAAAGAAAAGCATACCAGATGCCTTGGATGACAGATTGCTGGAGTGCAACCCCATCAATGGCGTTTCTCTTTCTAAGACTGCTTGTAAGAGGATGGGTGACTTTGCAGGGGTAGCAGACAGCAACGCGGCCCAGTTGCACACATGTGTTCCAACTCTGGTGACCTCTTAACTTCACCACATTGTAAACCGCACTCCCTTAAGACTTTTACAGCCTGCTAGGGGTGCATAACCCTGGGGTTAAAGAGCAATCTGTAACTAATTAGCCATTTGACTGCCAGTGCTGGTTGCCGAACAGGAAGAATTAAGTGGACTGTGGTAGGATGGTGGTGACGGGGAAAAGGCAGCAGGTGGAAAGAACCAGGACGTGGGGTTTGATTTGGGTCTAGATTACTTTTTAACCACAGAACCTGGTTACAAAGGCATCGGCTGTCGTTTATGGGCCTCCTGGTGTGGTCCCTCGGTAATGACTGCCAGACCTGGAGCAGACAAGCTTTTTAGTGCTCACCAGTGTCTGAAGCATTCAGTACGTTTACATGCACAGTTATAATGGAGCTACAGTGGGTTATGTGTAGTCAGGCTGCAGTCTTCAGTGCGTCCGTGTAGACATGACACACTTCAAATGTGAATATATGAAGGATTAAATACGAGCCAAGGCCGTTTGTAGTTGAATGCTGGATGAAGCAGAGCAACAAATCACAGTCCTTTAAACCCATCCTTTCTTACAATCAGTTTCATTTTCACTTGGATGTGGATGCTAAATTGGAAAAAAGAACCGTTGCAACTTCTGTTATACTGCAACTTTAAAATGCACATGGAAACAGAATGAGCGGGAAATAATGAACAGATAAAGAAGCCTCTCTGCCGCTCATTTGCATGAACACATGATCTTCTCAAATGTACGATTGGACTAAAATATTTACATGACATTATAAAAAGCATAAATCATACTTTTAAAATGCACGTAAATGTGCCGTCTGAAAGAAAAAAAGAGAGTATGAATGATAAAGAACAGACATCCTATAACAAATGGAGAATTTAGTGAGGAAGAGGAAGAATGGGTAAAAGAGATATAGGGAAAGCGAGGCATGACGGAAAAAGACATTTGTGTGGGATGGAAAAACAAAGAGATGAGGAAAAAGGGAAAGGATGTATTATTAGGCAAAAGAGAGAGATGAATATAGATGGAAGGAGAAGGGAGAGAGACGCGCAGAGCAGGCCTTGTTGGGGCCGGGCCCCTGCCCCTCATCCATCAGCGTATCTGCGGAGGGATCAGGGCCGTGCAATGAGCCGTGGGCACCCTTACACATGTTGACACTCCTCAAAATAAGATCCATTTACCTCCAGCCTGCCGTTCCAGCTGCAAGCACACCCCTCACTGGAGGGGGACACCCCCCTCAACCACTAACCCCCCACCCCACGTCTCAGATGGTCTCCGCTGCCAGGTTATCTATGTTAGGTGAGATAAAGAAAACTGAGGGAAAGTGTGGGGCACAAAAACTGTTACTCTAATAATCTGCAGATGGCCCGGGTGCACTGTTCCCCTACGCAAGATTGCGATAAAGGTTTCTGTGAGTTCTCAATACTGCAGTCTCTGGTTTGAGCTACTTTCCAGAAAGAGAGGAATACCGTGATTCCATCTACGCCGGCACTTCGGTCCTATCTGCTCGGAATATAATGAGAGCAGAATTAGCTCTGGACTGTTTCGTTTTGCGTCCATATTCAGGGCTGATTACTTTCATTATCATAGATCTATCAGCCTTTTATTTTTCCTCATCAAGTTGCAAATTTGGGTCTTCTTGTCCACTGTCCAGCCACTTTCACACCACCCTAAATGACTAATGATGCATTTAACTGGAGAATTAGCAGCAGAGTGGAGAGAGAGATGGCAAGAGAGAGAGAGGCATGTATTAACGCAACGTCATACCTCCATGAAAATGGAGTGCCTAAGGAAAACAAAAGAACAAATCAGAGAGAGAAAGAGAAAGAGAGAGAGAAAGTGAGAGAGTTGTTGGGCGAACGGGAATGCGTCAGATAATGAGACATTTCTTTTACCCACCAGCCCTGTGTGTGTGTGTGTGCGGTACCACGATGATACGCCTGTTTTCCCCCGGCCCCCATTATCAGTGCACTTGAACCCAGGCTAACAATGAGTTCATAGAGATTGAGAAGTGCCGAGCCCTTAATTGTATGTATTTAGTCACGCAAACAGAGGCAATGGCCTGAGAATGGCTAGTTAGCCAATGACATCATTCGAGCTTTGGAATCGACTCAATGGACCCGTAGCAAATTTGCACAGTGGCAAACGTCTATCCATCGCCGCTATGGAGGAGCAGCATGGTGTCTCTCCAGATCAATGTGGTCCTGTTGGTTGTATCTTGAGATTTACCACACAGCTTTGCTTTAAGGTCTCAGATGTCTCCCAAGTGACTTTCTACTCCACTTCTTAACCGTCTCTGTCTTCTGGCTTTTTTTAAGTACTTGCTTCGTTCTGTTGTGTGTGGCGGTGTGTGAAGTGCGTGATCTGTCAATCAATGGCTCTAGTCAGTGGCGGCGGTATGGAACCGCTGATCGCATCATGATGTTAGTGTGCCTGACTTGCTCTGCACAAAGGAAGAGGAGCACAAGGCTTCTCAAGCAGAGATGTCAGCACTCGAAAAATCAATCACCATCTGGGCTCTTCTCTTCCCAGACTAGAGGGAGGGAGAGAGAGAATGAGACGAGAAAGAAAGAGAAAAATGGAGGAAAAAGAAACGGAAAGGACCAGCTGAGAGGCGCAAAATTGTGGCAATGTTGTGGCAACGTTGTGGCAGTGTGGCAATCCACCCATTAGACATTGTGAGAACAACGCACATTAGCCGCAAGCAAGGTCACACAAAGCAAACACAGATTAGCAGAAAGAAAGCAGCGATTCGTCTGCCTGACTAACACCTTGGGACCTGGGGGTCATCGGGTTTACCACCAATTTTTTTGTGACTCCTTTTACAATTTTTCCTTCTTTTTCTTTTCACATTTCTTTCCCATCTGCTATGCAGCTAAGCTTCTTTATCAGACGCTTTTAAATGTAAACTCCTCTCTGTTCCCTTATAAACACAAAGATAAATACTTTACGCAGACGGCGCCTCTTTTAAAGACCCCTACGGGTGGCTCTGCATTCGCAGAGGGGTGTTGGGACAGCGGCGTGATTTTTGCAGCAGCGTTGCCTCTTTTCAGTAGCACAGCTGTGTGAAAAATACCAGTTAGAAAGGGTGCTGAGGCAGCAAAAGCATTTAATACTCAACAAACAGTTATCTAAGCCCATGTCCAATAACCAGACACCACTGTAATGTGACCTACATACTAAGTGAATAAGAATTTTTACATCAGGGAGGGGCTGAGGAGAACAGCACAGAGCACAGCTCATTCAGCTGACAGTAATTAAATAGCAAGTATTCCTTTTCACTGCCCTTTTGCCTCTCTCCCAGCTAAGAAAGTATAACGTAACAGAACATATTGTGCCCTTCTCTGCATTCTTTTTTTTCCCTCTCTCTCTCTCTCTCGCTTTCTTACTACTACTTTCTCGACCTCCCAGCTCTCTGCATCCTGCTTAACCTCAGCCAGATGAAATGAAGAATTAAATGAAGAATTGGAGTTTGATTGTTCACTTGATCTCTTGCTTTGTGACGGTACATTGTAGATGGTAAATAGTTGCACAGGTGCATGCAACATTCAGATTTTTTTTTTTTTTATTCGTTTACACTTTGTAGACCTCCAACATAAATACAGTCACTCACTTGCTCTCTCTGGAAGACGGGTGGCAGAGTGAAACCTCAGCCCTGCTGTAAGATCAGGTAGGCCCTTTGCAGACAGACCACTGAAAGATGATGAAAGAGGGGAAATGAATGTACGGCGGAGAGCGGGCTGCCAGGAACAAAGCAGGTGTCCATATTAATGCTCGGCGCGCTCTTGAAAGCCCTGCCGGTGAGGCGGGTGCAAAGAGCAGAGTCAGGAAAAAGAAAGTTTTACCCCCCAATTAGAAGAACGAGAAGTCACTGGGTTGTAAACTTTCAGTCAGAGTGAATCATCACAAAAGAAAACTCCTCTTTTAGGTTCTTCCAAACAATGACACTCATAGCCGCTTATGTTCTTTAACATTTCACGTACGATGCTTTTGAAAGTGTTTTTGGTGAAACTTTGAGGGGGCGACGGGGGCGGGGAGACGAATAACACACAGGCTGTGTGGCGCGGGCTATATCGGACTCGAGTTCAAAGACTAAGAGTCAAACATCTCCAAATACAGCACTGAGTGATGCAAATGATGCGTTTAGCACAAGGCATAACATGTTCCCATTTGGAAAGACTGGAGATTATATAAATAGCCGAGCATGAGTCAGACAGCCGGTCCCTATTCTGAAAACAGGATTTTGTTTTCATTAAACAACAGTGCATAAAAAACTTTGAGGCAGAGAGAGGGTGTTAAGACGAAATGAAAATGAACCCAAAACTACTATGGATCAATTACTGCATGTCAGGAGTGGTTTAATTGAATTCTCATCTACAGCTGCCACACTTTTGGCTGGTTGTAGGTGCGCCCGTTCGCATTCGTCTGGTCGTGTCGCCTTCAACCGCATTCACAGACGCATTCAAAGGTCTGCACAAAACAAGACAAAGAGTCAGGCCGACAACAAAAACATTGGAAACGTACAAAAAAGACGAAGGAAATAAAAGTGTGATGCAAACACCAGATCAAGTCTCAGCGTTCAAATGGGGATTAAGCTAAATCTTAGAGTAAACCCAAAAGTTACCGGTGAAGGAGGAGGAGGAGAAGAAGGGAGGGCCGGGAACCACAACAATTTGCTTTTGCAGCAGCCTGAGGAACTTTGATGCTAAATGTGTACGAAGTAGGAGACAAAACAATGTAAAAAATGGCGTGAGATTTCCTCTACGGCGCGTTTACACGCACCTTCGTTCTGTTAATTCAATTACAGACACTCCTGTGTTTCCTGCTCGCCTTCCCCTTTCCGTCTTTTTTACAGTGTGGTATTACAGCGCAGCCTCACATTTCTGTAAAGCCCTCATAAATATAGAGAGGATGGAGGTGAAGAGGAGAGAGAAAACCATCACATTATTTCTCCTTCTCCTTTTCAGATTTGCTCTCCGAGCGCTTTGTCGATGACCGCTGTTTCTTCACACTACTGCTATCTTTAAGCCCCCACTGATTTTAAGCTTCCATGTAGAAACCAGTCTCCATTGAGGAGAAGTCCTTTGTAAACTTAAATACACCCCAATGTGTCCCTTAACAAAAGCTTCTCCAATTCCTTTCTGTCTGGCCTTAAGTTTAGGTGGTCTGTGGGTGGTAGATTTTTTCCCCTCTCTCTCTCACTCTCTTTTTTTTTTTTTTTAATCAAGCATTAGCACTGCTCCCCATTCAGCGCCACAGCGACTATAAAAATTCATCAGGATTAAAATGACCTCACAAGCAAAATTAAAGTTCCTATAGTACACAATGGGGGCTGTATCTTTTTTAACATGTCCTCAGGGCCTTGGGAACAGAATTGTTTCCCGACAAAGTGCTCTCGCATTGACAATGGGCACCTTTCAGGCCTTCTACACCGACTGCCTTTAGAGAGCAGGAGAGGGACTTATTTCACATATCAATCAAAGAGAGGATGAAAAAATGGAGTGAGAGAGAGAGAGGGAGTGAGAGAAAGACCCTCATCTAGTGCAAGTGGTGCTTCAAAATGTGAACAGATCAAAATAGGGTATATGCTGCTTTTATGGGGGTCATTGACGGATGTTTAGAGGTGGACGGAGGGTGAGAGCAAGATTCCTGTGGGAAGGGAATCGTAGAAAGACTATATATCTGATACCCAACCAAGTATGTGTGTGTGTGAGTGCTCGAAAGTGTACTGTATCAAACCACAGAGGTTTTACTTTATATATACATTCTCAAAAAAAGCACAACCATCTTAAGAGTACAGTGGCACACATACACGCTCCTATTACGCCAGCCTACCCATATAAAGACCCCAGCGTCTGCGCCGTGTGCCACCCACAGCGTCCTCCGTGTGGCTGTGTCACTAATCACGCTGGAAATGAATTGGGTGCCAGCAGTGGTAATTCCACATCGTATTTGAGCACCTCAGCCCAGATCTGAGGGACACATATAAATATAGTATTCCTGGACAGGTGGATTAATGAGGCTCCTTAAAGGCCTTCTTTATAGGTCAGTGCCTGCACCGCACAGCCACGACAGCCTAATCCCCAAAAAATCGTCTCATCTACCGCTCAATTCATTAAAGCACAGAAAGCGATGGGGAGAGAGAGAGAGAGAGCGCGGGAGTGGGAAAGATGGAAAGGGCTAAGGAAAATATCTGAAGGGTATATACATGAGAGGACTTGGAAGTAATGGTTTACTCGTAATTTAAAGCTCCGATTTGAGAGCACCTACACAAGTGGTTGGTAATACAAAGTGTAGGTGTTCTTTGCTACAAAGTACTCCATTTCGATGACATTTCCAATGCCTTTTTTACGTTTATTAATATAGAATGTGTTTACTTTTCATGCATATTCCATGGCTCGAAAGAAATAGAAACAATTTAGCCTGTGTCATCAGTTCAGTTGATGTGGTTTTAGAATTGGGGCAGGGCTTTTTTGGACAGAGCTTTGATAGGATATCATATTAAACCTGATTAGATCATAGTAATAGCTTTAGGGCTCTTATGATAGATGCTAGCCTTAGGACCTGACTGTTTTCTTAATATTTCTTCTTGTGTGCAGAGCTTGAATTAATCTTTTTCTTATGTGGGTACAAACAGCTGAGCACGGCAAACTCTCTTTACACCTGAGAAGCCGAGGCTGGAGTGCAGAAATGTGTGTGTGTGAGCACACAATACACATATGTAAAAACATTTTCATTTACACTTGTGCTTATGCTGTTAGCAGTGATTATATATACACACTGCACATACATTTATTATTAGTTTTGTATATTTTTTATTTCACACTTATACTTAACGTAATTGTTATAAATCATATATGTGCACACACATATATATGTCTGTGTGTATGTATGTTCAAAATCTGTTCTAAATCAATAAACTTTAGACAAATATCACTAGTTATTTATTTCATTTCTTGTGTATTTCTGTGTGCTAATATATCAGACTACCAGAGCCAGCTTCCAAGCCCAGCCTGATTGTGAGCATATTACTGCTGGGTCATTCTGTACTTTCAGATCCTGTCACCCAAGTCCCAACCCTGGTCCCAATCTCCCCTCTGACTTCACCCACTACCATTCCACTCTCATTTTTTATACATAAAACACAGAATTCATCATAGGTGTACCTTTTCTCTTGCTTGTGGGGTCGTCTTGCGTTAACTCAGGGCTGGGCGACATCTATCTTGCATGCACACCTTGAGGGCATCTCTTAAATGGCGGAATTTGGTCATTATGTGACATTAACCTCATTAGAAAACACTCTTTAGAGGCTGAGAGATAAAATTGATTTACAGCTGCCATTTCAACCACTGCTCTGCCGATCAATTGTTAAACTATCCTTTTTATGGCCCGCAATGCTGCATCTCGCGCTACAAGCTCCTCTCCACCCAGCCCTCTGCTGTCGGCATGCCAGGTGTGTGTGTGTGTGTTTATGTGTGTGTGTAGCTTCGTGAAAAAAGGCACAACGCTCAGTGTGGTTGAAAATTGAAAAATACCTTCCATAAGTGAGAATCTGCCATCCGCTCACAATACAGCAATGTGATAGCTTTTTTAAAGCTATGTGTGTGTGTCAAGGTAAACCTATCTGCACAGAGGATGTGTATATAAGACTTATTTATAGTACGTATTTAGCCATACGAAAATCTGTGTGTGAGTGGCTCCGTCCATCTCTCCTGTACACATATGCACATGTATCTGTGTTTGTGTGTAAATGTCAGCATGTCAAGTTGGTGACAGCTGGGTTTAGTGTGGCCATTTAAAGCAAACACACGCTATATTCCACTGATAAATCGATAACACCTCCCTCTCTACCCACTGGCTGCCTTGTGCAATCCCTGAGATTGATCTGTGGCTAGCACTCATGGAGACCAGGACACTTTTGAAGTATGAATAAAATATGGCAGGTTTGTGTTTCACGTCTTCATCAATGGTTCTGGTCATATGAGGCCACGAGACGCACATACAAGACGGACTTGTCTGCATCAACACCACCTCTGTGACAAAATCCCACCTCTCGTGTCAAAGGTGCAGGCGGCCCGGTTTGCATCAACCCTTCACATTTCCCAAGGCTTCCGATGCCCTCTATATAAGAACCACTGGCGTAACGACAGACAATGGCATTTCAAAATAATGTGCACTCTTAATTATTCAAACCCTTACAGTACTACAATGCAGGAGTTCATAACTACAGGACTCCTCTCTCTCACAAACACACACGTGCATAGACATACTCTGCGTATCTTCCCACTCTGCTCAGAATTATGACACATATTTATTTCACGTCATCCTTCGGATTTTGGCAAGAGGCGAAAAGAGAGAGAGAGTGTGAAAGAGTATAGAGAAAATGGCTTTGCACCACTGCATTTAGGTGTCAAGCTCGCAGGCCATCTTGACTTTAATATAAATAGACATAAATCATGGCAGCAGCTTTTTTTACATTTATTTATTTAATAATTTGTTTTTAAAATGTGCCATCAACAGATGAGCGTCATTTATTCACACCATATTGCCACTCGCCTGCATGGGCCTTTCCACCGGCTCCATTAGAAATAGCTTTTAGGTGAGCAAACCAGCCTGCTCACATCCTCCCATCGGGACCACCTCGCCCCAAGCTTCCCAGGTATAGCTGAATCCAAATTCATTGAATTTTGGTTCTGCAAAAAAAGTGGGGGTCCAACTTTGTTTCTTAACTACCCATAAAAAGTATACACTGGTACTTTAACATACACGTAATTAAGGTACTAAAGTGGTACTTTCAGGAATAATTAAGGCACACAAATTAAAATCATGTCACCATTTTTAGTCCGTACTCTGGAAGACAATGGGACACAAAACATTAACAAAATTCTTTAAAATATCTTTACTATTCCACAGAAGAAACAAATGCAAACACGTTTGGAATGACATGATTAATTTAATTTTTGAGTGGACTATCTCTTTAAGAGTACTGTCCCAGTGACAAGCTGTTGTACACCTAAAGATACAATTTTTGGACTTTTTTTTTCTAATGACTTTTTTTTTCTCAATGAATATGGCATGTCCTGTAAAGTGTTATTTAAAGAGCTGTTGCTATGAGCGTCTCCACTATGGCGTAACATTTAGGAGATTAAAGGGGAATTAGCTTCTGCGCTCATCCACATGTATGGGGACAGATGATATAAAGCCACAAAGTGGGTAGTCATCATAATCATCTTCATCATTATGGTCATCATCATCACCCCATACGGCTTGCATCATGGGAATTACAGACAGGCGGTGGTGCCACCAGGCGTGCGCGTAGTCACGGCTCAGACGGAGGCTTATTCAGCGGGAACATCTCTCTCTCTCTCTCCTGTCTGCTTAGCTCTGGTCTGGGCCCTTGAAAATGCTGAGCTCACAGCAACCAATCTCTTCTGCTGTCCCCCCGTCTGCCCACCCCTCCCTCCCCCACCTGCCTGAAGGGTTTCCCCGGTTAAATAGGGCGGGGGGAAGAAGGAGGAGATGACTCACCTGTTTAACCACCACCAGCCCCTCACCACACACACACACACACACTCTGCTGACCCGACTGAGAAGTACACATTCATGAAATCTCTCCTTCTCTCTGTTCATTCTGCCTATGTTTTCTCTTTGCTTTGTAGTTTGGATCGGACAAAATAATTAATCGTACTGATAATATGAACTGATGGAAAGTTATGGAGCATCGGACCGGCCAAAACAAATGTTCCTCTTTTCTTATTGCCTCCCTCCCTTCCATAATCCCTTTGAATTAATAAAAAGAAAAATACTAAAGGAAAACATACAGAATGTTTCAAACATGAAAATACATGACAGATGATGAAGCTAGGAATCACAACTCTCATTCACCTTAAAGGACCTCAGCTCTCGGTTCTCATACAATTGTTTGATTTTAACCTTACAGAAAGACCACATGAATTTCACATGTGCAAAAATGTATATACATATACATGTGATTCTGCACATGTGAAAATCACATGTGAAGCGTTTGCTTTGCACATGGAAAATGTATGAATCGCACATGGGAAACATGTATTTGGAACATTTTTATGTGAATTTCCATGTGAATCTCATGTGAAACCCAATTGAATCCAATGTGCAGCCCATGTGAAGCATGTGCTTTGAACATGGGAAATGTGTGTATTTGGAACATTTTTATGTGAATTTCCATGTGAAACCCATGTGATTTTATGTGAAACATGCATATTATACATGTGAATCACACATCTATTCCCACTTGAAACCAATGATACTTTCCTATGTGAAACTCATGTGAATCCCATATGAAACCCATGCAATCACATGTGAAATACATGTAAATTCCCACGTGAAACATGTATATACTAAACCAGCTAAAAACTCTAGTCAATATTTTACTCAAGCACAATACGTTTTATTGAGCAATCCTTATTCACTATACATGAAGAATTTAAAAAGAATAACTACAGTCTGCATTTATATAAGTCTTAGTTTGTCAAAAAATGAAAATTCTGTCATTAATTACTCACCCTTATGTTGTTCAAAACCCGATCTTTGTTCATCTTCGAAACACAAATTTTTGAACATTTGAGTTGCATTGCTCTCTATGCAGGGTCAGAAAGCTGTCGGATTTCATCAAAAATATCTTATTTGTGTTTCAAAGATCAACAAAGATCGGGTTTTGAACAACATGAGGGTATGTAATAACAGCATAAGTAATGACAGAATTTTCATTTTTCAGTGAACTATCCCTATAATCTATAACTACTAGGAATGTGCCATTTCGGATTTGTTCATAAATGTAAAAAAACGTTACTCAATCACAGTTCCCATGGCATGAAGATCATAGAAACTGAAGTACGAAGAGGCACTATAAAGTACAATTAACACAATATTTATTAGTCTCTTTTGTAATTGTGTTGTATTTAGACCTATAACAACTTGAGTCATATTTCCATGATGACATGAGATTTTAACAGGTTGGTGATGAAATTTGTCTCATCTGTCAAGAGGGCAACATCTCCAAACTCATCAGACTTGTCCTAAATGAATGAAAGAAAGAGATACAAATCACAAACAAATCCTTGGTGTCAAAAAATAGTAGTGTTCAATTTAATTACTTTTTAATTAAATACTGTTTGTTTTAATGAACTAATCAATTTCATATTTTCATATTTCTAATCTGACTTTTTCCGAAGACTGTAAAACATTACTGCGAAGTAAATATTGGGCAGAAACATTTCAGTTACATGTAGGAAAGTGTCTGGAACACTTGTATGTGATATGTGTGCTATTTGGGGACTAAACTCACCTGAAAGCAGTGAAAACAGCAGCGAGAGACGGAGATTCACGGCTTGGCAGTTACAGTGTTGTGCCCCGTTTCCATGGCAACTCCCTCCGCTGCAGCGTTTGAACTAGACGCCAATATTCAGCGTGGACGCCCATTTAAAAACGTCAGCATTCACGTTAACAAACCTCTTACAATCACAAGAAATCTTTATTAATTTGCGAATTTGAAACTCATTTTGTACTATGACTAATTCATATGTGCAAAATGTAAGATAGAGGGAAAATTTTTCATCACTCAGCCTTTTAAATTCATTTTAAAACATGATTGCAGTATTTTTTTATGCTGAACTTTTCTATTTTTTAAATAACTAGCCTAATATATATATATATATATATATATATATATATCATATATATGGACACATGTGATTACATGTGAAAAAAATGTATTTAACACGTGGTCACATGTAGAAAATGTAATGACACGTGATAACGTGGAAAATATATTGACATGTGGAAAAGATGTGGACCCATGTGATCACATGTGAAAAAACATGTGAAATCCATGTGTTTTTTCTGTAAGGGTACTGTTTATTTATTTACTTACATATGTATGCATGATGTAAATATGCATTGTATATCATAAAGTGATAACATGGTGTAGTATTTATTTTTAAGCTATTTTTGCTCAGAAACCCCTAGTAATGAAATAAACATGAAATTTTGAAGCAGAAATCTTGTTTTCTTGTAAAACATATTACAGTTATATTTGTTTTATTTACAACTTCAGAAAGTAATGTTTTTAGTGCACACAATGCATTTATCTTCTGTAATATGCATTTCTGTGTGAAACAGAACATTCAGCTGGAAATAATATAAGGCAGAGACGGAACTTGATGATATTTAGCCAAGTTGGGTTTGGAGGGAGTGAAACAAAAAAGGCATTTTTTAAATTAAATACTTCAAAAAAATTTTTGAATGGAATTAAAAGTTAATACATTTTAATGAAAACATACGAAATCCTTGTTTTAAGTAAAGACAGTAAAGATGATTTTATATTTGTCTTACAACACAGCAAGAAACAATTTAGCAGAGCTTGGCAACAAACATAAAAGCTAGTTTGTAGTAGTAGAGAGGGAGATGGTACTGTTAAAAGGGAAGCGTTGACAGCTGTGGAAGGAGCTCGGTGTAAGGGTCACAGTGTAGTCTTAGGGGTCTACTGCCCCTTGCTAAATGAAGACTGGATGTGATATTGTTCCAGTCATCATGACCATCTGATGTCAATTTCACACAGCGGTGGGACCCTCCGCAAGCCGGTCCTCACCACCAACCACACGGGTAATAAACAAAACCATGACAGACACACACGTTACCATTACAGCACAGACCATATGTAACACATACCAGTATTCCGTTAAAGATGTTGCTAAACAATTTATGTATTCACAAACATAAAGACTGATAGAGAGAACGAAAGCGGGTTAAAGGTTCTTCTGAACATACTCATGCTTTTCTACAAGTATAGCACAGAGACACATAACCTGGCAAACACTAACTCGCCGGGACGGTACATCACTCCCATCACACACACACACACACACACACACAATCACATCATCTCTTGCCTCAAATGATGCTAAACACGAGCCCATGGTATCCTGAATCTCTCCACAATCATCCCCTGTGCAAAAATAGCAATCTTGTCTTTCAGCTCAAGCAGGGCGAGAACCATTCTAAGAGGCAATGAATTTGGTTGGGGCTGAATAGGATGTTGGTACATGTTTTACTAAAGGAAATATAATGGCACACTATTATTAGATCACATTAATCATGAGGGTGCCAAAGGCACTGACAGCAGCCCTGAAAAGGATTGAAAACGTTGGTAATGGATATAAATTACCCATTGTGTGATAAAAGGATTTTTTCCACTAAGAAGGTGGGAATAAAACAGAGAGCCTCCGAATGCGGGTGTGTAAAATACGAAATAATACAGGTTATCACGTCTGGATTAAAATTTTAAGGGAATCAGATAGTGACAGCGAGGCCTAAAGTTAAAGCACGAGCTATAAAAGTATAGGAATTAAAAGCAGATTAATATCAGCGTGACTCTGAGAGAAAGCGAGCGGGCGGATGAGAGCGAGAGAGGGGGCAGGAGGCACGAGAGTAGTTTTGAGAGAGGTCTGTCAGTTGGCACGACGATAATGAGTCGCGTCTCTGTTATTCGGTTATTTATTGCCGACTTGGCTGGCAAACAAAAGATCAATAATTTTGAGCAAATCTAATGTTGTCCCTGCTGCTAATGTGCTCGTCCATCACTCCTGCCATCCTCACATGGGAGAGACACCGAATCCCGGCTTATTCCACATCAAATGCAATTATGTCATATGGCTTTAATAACACGCCAGCCCCCCATGAATACGTGGGGACAGTTGATTATGTGTATGCATATGTGCCCAAACATGTCACGTACTAGTAAATCATAATATATGTTGAGATATCATATGCATTTTTTGTTTTTCGCCCAAATCAATCTTTATTTGCTGCCTCAGATTTCTAATATGAAGTGTCACAAAAGTCCATCAATGCGATGACAGAGAACACGATTGCATGCAAATACACATGCAGTACACATATGGGCCAATGACACTTAGTTTTTTTGTTTCTTTGTTTGTTTTTTTGACAGAACCTATTAAGTTAATATATAACAATCTAATTTAAAAAAGCCAATGACTTCAATCTAACTATAACATATCAATTATTATTTAAAAGTGAGGCTTCAAAATGTCAAATGTCAAATGTAACTGTCCAAGGATTTTTATCTTCTTTTTTTAATGTATTTTAATTATGTATGCATGTATGTATTTATGAAAAGGCAAAAACGAGGTCAAATGAATATCCCCTTTAATAAATAAATACATAAAATAAAATAAAATAAAATAAAACAAAATAGCTAACATGACCTCATGAAGTTAATTAAAAGAAGAAAATATGTTTTACTTTAATTGGTAGCTACACCTCTTGACATTCATCAAAACATTTGCAATAGAAACAATATAATATTATATTATTTTCGATTCATACATTTTGGGGAAAAAAATAAAATAAATAAAAATAATTATATTATTTTTTAATATATATTAATAATAATAATAAATAGATTTACACATTTTGGAAGAAGAAGAAAAAAAAAAAAAAATATATATATATATATATATTTTTTTTTTTTTTTTTTTTTTTCACGAAATGTATGATTCCAAAATGGCCACTATTAGAAGTATGATCTTTGAATTTAGCAACTAGACCATTTTTCTATACATGTATCTAGACGGAGAGACAGACAGCAGCTCCTCCAGGTCAGCCTTTAACTTTCATTCCTCAACACAAATCAATCAACGCACAATCCACCACTATATCCAATCCAAAGGCTTCAACAGAACATATTTTATCTTGATTTTAACCATTATGCTAAAAACCTTATTAGTATCTCTGCTTGTACCTCATGTCACCTATTCATCTTCACCTGCAGTGTTTACCCCAAGAAAGTCTAATTGCCATCCGGCTCTCATTGCCATTGTGCGAGAGTAAACTGGAGGCAAGCCATGTGTTAATGACAGTGGTGGGGTGGAGCATGGGAGAAACTCATCGGATATCATTAGCACTAGCTCGCGGTGCCTAAGGAACAAGTGTCAGAAATCACAGCTCATAAAGACAGCTTTAACTGAAAAACGAAAGGGTCTTTGGCCCAAAATACACTTCCTCAAAAACGACAACAAAAATGGTGGTGTGAAGATGTATGCTGCGAATCAGGGCATCTCTACACTGCCTTTCAAAAGTTTGGGGACAGTAAGATTTTGTTTTTATTATTTATTATTAAGTAGTCTGAATAAAATGCAATACAGTTTCCACATATATAAGCAGCACAACTCTTTTATACATTGATAGTAATGAAAAATGTTTTTGAGCACTAAATCAGCACAATAAAATGATTTCCAATGGATCAAGTAGCACTGAAGTCTGGAGTAATGGTTGCTGAAAATTCAGCTTCGCCATCAAAGGAATAAGATTCATCAATGTTAAAATGCATTACAATACAAACTATTTTATTTGTATTTATTTTTATATAAACACATTTTATTGTATCTTTGATTAAACAACTTGAGATTTTTTAACTTGAAAAAGAAAAAGAAAAAAAAAATAAATATATATATATATATATATATATATAATCTTAACAACACCACCCCTTTGAACAGTGGTGTATATCATGTCATATAATGTTACAGACACACTGTTTAATGTTCCTTAAATGGTGAAATTAAGATATCATCTTCTTTAATAGTCTGCTTTCTTCCTCTAAGCACCGGTGCCATCATCTTCACTTTCACCACACACACAAAATCCTCCCGCACCCCCACCGAAGACAGCGAGTGCTCCGTGAGTCTTTAAAGATGTCATTTTTTTAAACATACACATCAAAGTTGTGGAAGAGAGTCTTTCTTTACTGAACATCTGCCTTTGTGTTCAAGTACAATCTAGCTTTGAAAAGAGAAGGAGGGAAAGCGAAAGACATCCAAAGATCGCTTTCCCATCCACATCCCCCGCGCCGACTGGCAATACATCATTTGTATTGATGCAATATTAAATTTCAATATCGCATGTCAAAAGGTACAAAATGATAGATCATAGCCTAACTAAATGAATTATTAAAGGGGCCAGACTGCACCGCGCTATCGGCTTCTCTCCCAATCAACTGTGTCTGAAAAGTACAGTTTGATACTGGCAGCATTTCAAAGCTCGAGCGATTCTCTCTCTTCGTCTGCGTCGCTCTTCGCTTTCTTTTCCTCAAAGTTTTTTTGTTCGTCATAATGAATCTGGATTTGTGTCACCCCCAAAATCCACCCACAATGCAAAGCTGCGTGAGCGTGGCTTCCGATTGTGTGGAATTTTTGTTTGTTTGTTTTCTTTTTTCCGTCCTGTTCGCTCCGGAGAATGCCAACCGTTATCAGATTACTCTAATCTGTTGCTAAAGAATTTAAAAGCAGAGCTGAAATTGTTTTCAACAGCCCAAATGTGTGCTTTATGGGTTTCACATCCAGGGACCTCCTTAGAAAACAAAGACTTGTAAGGATCTTGAAACATATTGTTTTTAAGCAGTAGCTGTTGAGAGAATAAACTAATTAAATAAAAAAAATAAAAAAAATAACAATAATAATAAATAAAAGCATCAAAGCTGTAACAAAACCCTTTTCTTTATCGTCCAAAAAAAAAAAAAAGAATAGCTTCAGTGTTTCACTTTTGATGGTTTTGTTTTTCAACAGCTGACCACAGAGGCCCTATTATTTCATTTCAAAGCTGTTGGTCACCGAAACAAGAAACAAGTACAGTATACACATTCTGCAGTCCAATAATTATATTCAAATTTTAAAGTCAAAAACATGATAATAATGCATGCGTGTGTGTGTGAGTATGTGTGTGTTTGTGTTGGTGGTAATGATGACTCCAGGGGGATTTAATTGGAGAGTCCAGATTGTCGGACCGGTGACCCCACACAAGTCACGGCCACCATTAGCGTTCGGCTCACATGTTAACAAACACAATCCCTTCGCCTTTTACCGTGGCGAAAATTCAATTTGAGCTCTTTGTCTGCCTGCTGCCTTTGCCCTAACGATGGTCCCCGTCTCTCTCTTCCTCGCTCTCTCTCCCGCTTTTTCCCCTTAACCAACAGAACACAGAGGAGTCGTTAGGACCCTCTCTTCATTACTTCAAAAAACCAATCATTAGACACCAGAGTATATACGTAATTAGAAAATCACTTCCTTTGCAATCCTGGCTAAGTAGTTTACATACTGTAATTACAGGGACAAAATCAATTTTTAATCATTCTACTGATTGGGCTCATCAGCTCAGTAGGAACATTGTATCCTGCTTGTTGTGCGAAAGCAACATCTGGGCTAAAACAATTACCCTTTTGTGTTCCAAAACTATTCAGCGCAGGGCATTCTCCAGCACCCGACGGCTGCCACTAAGCCCCTGCGTAGCCATCTCTTTCTTCCTCTTTCTCTCTGCCTCCTTTCCGTTTTCTTCTTCTCTTTCTGCCCTTGACTGTTGCGCGGCGGATCGCATTTAAAGCCTTATAAATCAATACGCTATAATAAGATGCTCTTGAGAAAACGCAGCATATTGCTTTTTTAACACCTATTGTCCCCCCCCCCACCCTTTTTTTAGACTTCGTCGTGTTGCTTGTTGTTGTTGTTTGCGACTCAATCAGGAAAAAGGGAACAGATTTTGTTTTGCCTGAAGAAATATCACCTTATTAATAATACGTGTTCCACTCAGCTAACAATTAGAGTAGTATTTAATGCACAAGTACAATATTCACAGAGCAAAACTGTGACTGCGTTTTAATTATCGTTGTTTTAAAGAAACAACACGAACGAACGGCGGGAGTCATGGCCATCGGCTCCGGAGAAAAGAGACGAAGAAAGAAAGAAAGAAAGATGTTTCCCAACGCGACGTATTGAACTTTGAAGTCAAAGCGTTCCTAATATGTTCCTACCCTTCGCTGCATAATAAAACGCTTTGTATTCGTGTCTATGCGATGGCGGATCGATGGGCATTAGGCCCGACTCCCTTTCTCTCACTTTGAAAACAGAGGAAATCAGATTTGGAGAAAAAAAAGGGAGATGAAAAATCAGTTAAAGCATTGATCGCGCCTGCTGTATGCAAATCACATTTGCCTCTATTTTTTGACTGATCAATAGGGTTAATTAACAGATTCGTTTTAACTGCACTTTGCGACACCGTCGACCTCAGAAATCATCCCACCGTCTCACTGCCATCGCAGTAACGAATGACAGAGTGCGTGCAAGGGCCCATAAATCTAAAAATCCAATCCATCTATGAGCACAGGCATAACTGTAAAATATGAGCGTGCAGACAGCTCTCAGGTAGATCTTTGAACGTCAACGAGGTGGGACAGCAAAGACCGTCTTGAGTAGAGGATCAAGGCCCATCGGAGTTGAAAAAGCGAATATCAACATCATCCATTTTACATGTTGTTTTAGTGTTTCGTAACTCCGACAGCCAGCGTCGCACTAGAGGTGGCATTTTTTGCCATGGCGCTGGTGATGTTCTACTATTTTGGATTAATAATGGATGCTTTTTGAAATGATTATTATTCCCAAAATGCTCTTTTGTGATTTGCTTTGAAGGGGAATGCACTGGGAAGATTGCACTTGCGAAAGGGGGCCGCTCATTTGGAGAGCTTTTTCCAATTATACAATTAGTCAGGAATGTAGGGCAGCAGCCTCTGTGTACCGATCACTCCGACCCTGGAAAGAGAGAGAGCTTTTGCTTTTGCTTGTCGAGTAAAGTGGGAAAAAAAAAAAAAAAGTAAATAAATAAGTTAATTAATTTTTAAAAATTAATAAAACAACACTGAACAACTAGCCCAGAAAGCGGTACAGTGGGAATGTACTGTAAAAAGTGGAATTAACAAAAAAAGAAAAAAAAAAGAAGTCCTGACCTTGCTGGTGTTGATTGCGTGCAAACACCAAAAGCGATACATTTTCAACTATTAGACAAAGTAGCGGGGTCAGGCATTTCTGTTTAATATATCTCTTTGTTTCTGAAGGACTTTTTGCTGTTACATAGGGGCCGGGTTGATTGGCCAGTGTTGGCACCCAGGACCAAAAAGTCCTAATTATGCCACTGATTATATATTTTTTTTTTCTTTTAGATGGTGAAGAGATTTTAATTTTATCATTTGCCCTTTCCATTGTCCTCTTGCCAAAGCTGGTATAATGCCTGCTAGTTTAATATGAGTGGGGAAGAGAAAGAGAAAAAAAACAAAAAAAACACAACAGCTACCATCTGCTTGCCTGTGGATTTTCTGTAATCGCTCTTTACTGATTACACTGCTGACTACATGAACCTCTTAAATAATTATCCTGCAATAAAAAATGCTAAATAATTATTATCATTAACTCCTAGCAAGACGGCTGCCACTCCAACTAATGCTGCCTAAACTGTCAGAGACAGAGCGCCTATGTGCCGTGTCAATCATCGGATGGTGAAAAAACGGACGATTTTTAGGATGCTTCATGAGAGAGATGAAGGTTTGATGGATAATGTCTGCCTATATTACAGATTAAACTCAAGAGCGAAGGGGTTTGTAGGCGGAAGCTATACGACACGCTAAGCGTCTTCAGGGGGCTCCGCAGAAGTCTGTGTTTTGTTTCTCGCTTTGTTCTGCGTGTTTGATTTTGTCCTCTGGATATCGGGAAAAAAATGACACCGGTACATGGTTGTACGATACGCGTTCCCCTCTGAAGCCGAGGCCGTCGTGTAGGAGCTTATTGAGTTATGAGCGTACGTATTTACAGAATCGCTTTGGACGGCACATGTTTATGATGGATCCCGTATGGCTGCCGCGAGTCATATAGAGTTCAGATTAGAGGAAAAGCCAGTGGTTTGACAGTAGCCTTAGCAACAGAATTCTAGTGATAATGTCTAAAACAGACATCGTTGTTGTTTTTTAGTTAAGTGCAACAAATTTTCATTGATCATATCATAAACTAAAACTAACTTCTAAACCTTATCCAAAAAAAGTAAATTAGGGAATTTCTCAAATAATTAAAAAAGTAATTAAAAGTAACTCTTCAAATCAAAATAATATTTTGATGTACGAATACTGAAAAAGTGTTTTCTGATTAATCATATTCCAATCATCTTTTTGTAAAATTTTATTTTTATTTTTTATAACGTAACCATAACATTGTGTCTTGGTTTTAGAGTCTGAAGTCTGAACTTTAGGCTGTGCGATTGAGTTGACCAATGAAATCAGCTGTGAGGCGGGGTTTGCATTTAAGTGGTTTTCAAAATAAAATAAAAAAAAAAAGATGCAAAACAAACACACTTTCAAAAAAAATGTAGCATTAAATCAAAAAAGGCTGAAAAAGTGATTTAGACGTATCGATTTTTGGTCAACATCATTCTCCGTGGCCTAACATTACACATTACCTTCCTTTACTGTCGATTCTCTCCATATTTTAATAAAAATGTTTTGCATTTTCAAGCTTCTAGACAAAGGTTCTCATTGATTAGCACTTTAGCACCAAGCAATCAATTCCTACAAACCGCTCTGACCTTGCGCGTAGGACGATGACCTATTACGGATTAAGAGAAAGCTTCGTTCACTGCAGGGAAGTGAAAACCGAGAGAAAAAGAAAGATGCTCGCATCGGGACAGGAGGAGTCCGGGACGAGAAAAAAGCAGAAAACAAAGAATACGTGAGAAGCAGCGCAGCGAGACAGATGTAAAACCGAGCAGTGTAGGAGCGCTACATCCCACCCTGTGAGCTTGTTGTGGAGCCATCATCCCTTTTCATCTCTTCTCTTTTTTCGGAGGACAGAAGATGTTGGAGTAAAACGGCAGGCAGACCCAATCAGTCGAGCCCTGATACAGACAGATAATTCACCCCTCCTGTCACATGATCCCTCATCAGTCTGGGAGATGGGGATATATCGCCAGCAGCTCCCGGAATAATGGCTGCACCTGTTTACCGTGTCACCTCTGTTTGCTAATTGTCTCCTTGAGCTACATTGGGGAAGTGAATATGTCTCCTGCTTCTGACAGGCGGGCGTTTATTTGGAAAATATCATTACTTCCAACGTGATTGTTCTTTTTGCTGCTTTTTTTCTTCTTCTTTTTGTCACTTTATGCTTTTCTCTCTCTTTCTTTTTGTCTTTACTGTCTTCTCTCCAGCGGGAGGGGGGGAGAGGAAGTGGTAAAAGTTAAATGACTATGCTTGGATACAGATTTCACGTCCTGATTAGGCGAGGTGACAGCGCGCGGCTGAAAAGTTCACATCCACTTGTTTCGCTGAGGAGGGGAGCGTGACAGACATCTTTAATATCCTCCTCTTTTGGCGCCATCAATCCCCGTGCCAAGCAGTCGTACCTGCAGCCGGGCGAACGAGGGAGGCGGCACAGGAAGAACACAGACAGGTTCACGCGAGGGGGTAGACAAGCGCCTGTAAACAAACTCAGCCCATGCAAGAGATTCAGCAACCATGCGTTTGATTTACCTGTAATTACAACTTCAGAAAGTCGTGCCATATTCTTGCAGCTAAAATGTGGCAGCTGCAAAAATCCACAAAAAAACAAAAAAAAACCTGATAATGGGTTGCTACTCTTTGCAGCACTGCCTTTAAAGCAGCTTGAGCGTTTGGGTTTCATTTAGCCCGGGATGCTCTGTATCAGTTGTGTGTAACTGAAGCCTATAATGTTGCTCCACACTGATTCAGGTGCAATAAAGACACGTCCTGAGACAGACCATGTGCTCTGTATGTGGTGCAGGAGAGGAGGCCACTTTGATGATGGGGTAAAATATGATTCCTGTCCAAGGTGCCACTTTCCTGAGAACAAAACCTCCTTTCTTCCCTCATCCGCATCATCAGCATCTGTGTCTCTGTCATCAGTGTCATTGATGCTTTTTTTGGTTTTCCTCAAAGCAAAGCAAACAGACTGAATTTCTGTGTGTGAAAAAAATTGTGTGATCAAAAATTCAGCTTGATATAAGTATATAAAGATATCTATATGTATTACCTTTAAGTAATGTTAGCACAGCTTTTTGTTTTGCCAATATTTTAAAAAACATAGTCAAAAATAAAGTTAGTTTATGTGATAGCACACAATTAAATTAAAATAAAGTAAATTTAAATGCTGCAACAAAATTAATATTTATGAAATGTTTACTAAAGTAATTTACAATTTAATTAAGGCAAAATACAACTTGATAAAAAAAAAAAGTATGAAAATGGCTACATATATATATTTTTTTTTATGGTAATACTTTTATTATAATATTTTTATTATATGCATAATGTTTCTTATAATACATGTAATCAGCCATTTAGTGTCACAGCTTCACAACCATTGCTTTTTCTCTTAGACCCTTAAAATTGAACAGGCTCCTACAACTTTAAGAACGTTTTTCTCATGAAAAGAGTAACAGTGCCTTTCTCCGATAAGACACAAGCTACAAATTCAATATAGCTTTTAACAGCCCCATCCTTCAATACTAGCCTCTCTGCAAATCCTACATTACTCTAAAACAGATACTGCACCTTAAACATCCACACTGGAATGTGCCACAAAACCTGAAATGATTAGGGATCTGCTTATTTCTATATAAATTCTGCTTCACAGATTCCTCCCAATAAGACCCCATGTGAGTGAATGCATATTCAGTAAAAGCACATGCTAAACACACTTGCATGGAATGACTCCATTTATTTGGCCTTTTTGATTTTTGTAACCATAACAGACTTGTAGGCCAGTACAGAAAGTAGAAAAAAAGAACGGTAAAATGTGACATAAATTTACAAAGTCTCAAGCGTTACCCAATCCTGCTTTGAAAGACTCCTGCTCAGTGCTAAATAAATAATCTGGACGACATAAACTCTGTGAACTACATAACCTGACCTCCCTTTAAAGTAGCACAGAACCCTGAGAATACAGGCCTCCCAGAGAGAGAAGGAGAGGGGGATAGAGAGAGAGGGCAGCAGTGAGAGGGCAGGGGCACAGATGTGGGGCTCAAAGAGGGCCACCCCCAGAGCCTGCAAGAGGAATTCTAATCACCCTGTAGTATTTCAATAGAGTGCCAAGACGAACACACTTGCTCACATGTGTACACACACACACACACACACACTCTTGCAAACAGATACACAGTCACACACACACATATTCACATACTCAAAGGCATGCTTGCCTTAAGTCACATTCTAAATTGGATCCCAGGAGCTTTTTCTCTACCTTGTTCACCAAAGGCATTGTGTATGTTTTCTGAGTACTCAGCATATGCTAGGTAACCTGAGCGCTCTTTAGCACACACATATACGCGCACACACACACACAGACAAACATATTGTTTCCAGAAGTACTAGTTGTTGTGTCTTTTTTTTTTTTTTTTCCTAAAGGTATTTCCCATTAGGAGCTTAATTAAATTCAAAACACCACAGATATATCTATTATGTCTAAACCTAAAAAATAAATAAATAAATCAATAAATAAATAAAAAAACACCCACCTGAGATAAAACCATGAATCCGGGCTGTGTTCGCATGCTTATTATATTGTTTTGTTTTATGAATTTTTAAGAAGATTCTCCAAAATACGTTCCTCCATAATATCATGCACAGATGATTGATGACTGACAATGATATCCTACAGTTCTGTTTTATTAAAACTTATTGTGGGATGCCAAAAATGTGGATCGCCCGCAAAACATGTCAGAGCATGTGCTCTACCTGCCACAGTCTCCAGTAAATGAACGCCAGACTCCGGAGAATTAAATGATGCTCTCAGTTACCTATTCACAATATTTACCTGTTAAAGGACCATTTTCACAGACTCAACAGACAGATCTTGGAACTACTGGTCTGTCAGAGCGGCAAAATGGTAAAAGTAATAGTGAAACCAGTGAAGTGTTGACTTTACAAAGGATACGAGGAAAAAACAGACCCCCTCTCCCACCCCCTCTTCATCACCATCTCTCTCTCTCTCTCCGGCTGGCAGCCGAAGTTAACATTTTCAGAGAGAATATTCCTCCCTCCAATAGTGGAGCGTAATTCATTTTCCATCTCTGTTCATTAATCATTGTTAAAATTAGTGATCCATTTCTTCCACTCTGCCATCTGCACTCAGCTTCGTTACAAACATGACACCTTCCCGCATAATAAAAGCTGACAGGCAAGAGGATGCCTTTCCAAATAGCTTTCTGCATATGTGCACCTCTACAACTGATGCTGTTGTCAAGACAAAAGTAGGTTATTTAAGCTCCCCACTTTAACAACGCACACACACAAATGCAAACATACACACGTCTGGCACACACATACAATCACGCTCCTGCCAGACACGCACGTATGCGGCATATAGACCAGATGTAGGTGTCCGACAACAGAGCACATATTTACATTAAATGGCGAATGGAGAATATTCACAGATTCTAGCAAACCAAGTTTCTTAGTTTGTTTCTCTCGCTCATTCTCCGCTTTACGCATGTGCACTTGCACACTCGCAAACATAATCTTATCTGGAATGTGCTCAAATCTGCAAAAAAAAAACCACACACTTACCCAAAGCTAAGCTATTGTCCTTATGACAAGTAAAGTTATGAAATATCAGTCTTTAACACAGCTATCAGCGCCAAGACAACAAAGAACCTGTTGTGAGTTAATGTGCTGTTTACGTCTTCTGGAGTTTTATTTCACCTTTCATTAATGCATGCTTGTTGTTTGTCCACCAGGCCTTGAGAAAAAAAAGGCCTTGGCCCTCACCCGCAGCGTGTGTGTGTGTGTGTGCCTGTGTAATAGGATTCTCATTTATTGCATTCTCGTTTCTCACACATGGGAGACAGAGCTTTGACCTTCTCTAGGAAAATAATAATGATAATGATGATGATAATAATAAATACATTATATTATACAAAACACATAATAAATACAATATACTTAATACTCACACCTACTCTTGACTGGTATTTGTCCTGGATATTACTAGAAGAGTCTCCTATTCTCCAAGCAGGTGAAGCGTGCGCTTGGTAAATGAAAGGTTGTGTAAAATAGAAAAGCCTGTTTTTTCACCACAGTAAAAAATAAAAAAGTTAAAACATTATAAGAAATTATGAGAAATAGCTACAATTGTGAGATATAAAGTCAAAATTACTTTATTTAGTTGCTTATTAGCCAGCCTATTAATATGTGATTTATACATACAATTACAATTATGAAAAATAATTACAGTTGCAAAATATAAAGTCAATAATGAAAAATAAAGTAACAACTGTGATTTGTTGAATAAAATCGCAAAATTTGTGAGATACTTGTGAGATATGAACTCACAATTATGAGTAGCTGTTACAATTGTAACATATAAAGACATAGTTATAATTATGAAATATAGTTACAATTATAAAAAATTAAATAGTCACATTTATGCTTAATAGCATCATATGAAGCGATATGTAAAGTCCAAATTTTGATACACAGCCATATTTCTGAGACTTTATTTCTATTGCGAATTTACATCTGAAAGTTGTGAGAAATAACGTCACAATTACTTTTTGATTTTTTACTATGAGGTTGGAATGGGCATGCATATGTCTGTGTTTCTGTGACGTGTGTGCGAGGACGCTTACGTGTTGGCGGAATTTGGGTACCAAATGTGTAAATATACGAGTGGACTGTGTTATTGACAAGTGACTAAGTGTGCGTGCATGTGTGCGCGTTGGTGAGTGTTTAGTGTCTCTGTTGGCGAGGAGAGGAGGGTCGTGCTGATATAATGAGCAGCTTGGAGCAGATGATGCTCCGACTCCATCCCTCCAGATCCAGACCAGAAGCCTGTGTTTGCTTTCAGCAGGCCGGGGCTCCAGTCTCTCCGCTCCCCCTTCCATCCCAGTCGAGTCCAAGGCTTCACACTAGGCCTCCCAGGAGCCCTTGGCCCAAACCATTAATCTATATAATGCCCTCAAAGAGCGAGCTTTTTCACACCACTGAGAGCCAAGCCGAAACAAGGGCAACGGCTACACCGTCGAGTCAGCTGTTCGCCCTGCTGTCAACATACACACATCCATATAGATGCCGCCACAAATAAACGATTCAACTTATAAACATATCCGAAGGACCGTAAACAAGAAGAAACCTCGATGCCCGTGAGTCGGAGCCAGTCAGCAGATGGGGCAGCAACTAAATCGTGTTGACATTCACCCTCAACATGACCAAGAGAATGACAGAGCTATAGCAGTTTCCCCTATCTGCTAATTCGGTTTTCCTTGACCCTGCACACACACACACACACTGAAACACACATCTCAACACTTCCATTCACTGCGCACATGCAGACATGTTTAATTTCAGGTTCTCACCACATCTGAATTAAAGAAAAACTGATGGTGGACAGAGGCCAGGCCCCGCCGGACTGATTAGCATCATTTAAGAAAGCGCGCAGCGCAGAGAAGACCGCCCAGCCTACGAGATGGGTGGCCTCTCCCAGCACTAGAAGTCAATACCTAGTAAACTCATTTGAATTGAACAGAGTGAAAAAGCACTCCAGCGCCCCGGCCACAGCATACATTGCCCCTCTCCCCCCTCGCACACATGTATTTATGTATTCGTCTTTCCCTCGCTCCCTTTTCCCCTTTGTCTCCTGCTAAGTGCTTTCTACGTTGGTCACCATAGACTGCCGGCAGAGGTATGCATATACATTAAGAGTGGAACAATGTTCTTTTTCAGAGGTATGAAAATAATAGAAGTGAGAGGCGTCCCCCTCCCTCTAAATTAGATAAGCCATGCAAATGGCTTAAAATTTTGTAAAGCTTTTGAGAAAATCCTACTTATGGTTGCGATTCTGTGCCAAAAAGTTCATCTGGCCTGTAAATTTAAGCATGGATTACAAATATTCAAATCATGAGCTTACTGTTCAAATAAACATTTCCAACAGGGAGAAAAGTTGCAAGGCATACACTTTCAACATAATTCCCTGTCTGGCATCGCCTGCCCCTCACTCCTAATAAAACAAAACCTCTCCAAAAATTCAGGAGAGAGCGGGAGGGGGGGAAAAACAAAACAAAGGAGTTAAAAGTTCGCCTTTTCATTTTTCGTCAGACTGAATAAACACCGCTGATGAAATCTGTAATGAATGTAATTGTAACCACCTATACAATTGCAATCTGCTGGGTAAGAGAGCGAGACAAAAACCGAGCGAGAGAAATCACAGGCACGGCACAGGCTGGGAAAGTGGAACAGATAGTAGAGTTTATATTTGAAAGAAAAAAAAAGTAAGAGCGAGTGAGCGAGAGAATCAAATGGCTTAGGCTGGTCAGCTGCTTGCCACATGGTAGAACTAACAAGAACTGAAGTCACTATGATTCCAGCCTGGCTTGAATGTCCTTCCTCCCCTCTCTTACAACTCTCTCACTCTTTCCAAAACAGTGGGACCGACTCAGACTCGGACTTCAGCGCTTCTTACCACTTTAACCTTGACCTGGACGTCAAGTCTTTCGCTTCTCTTCTTCCGCCGAGAGAAGAAAAGAGAAAAGCGAAGGTCTTTTTGTGATGACAGCCGGTGCTACCCCAGGATTAGAATAGCCCCTATCATTCCAAAGCAAGAGTGCCATATTAAAGTCTTCCACATTTGCGAAATTGCAAACAGATGCAACTCAAGTACCTGCAAATAATCTGCCAAGACCAATTTCAAAAGGGAGATTTCCAAATATGTGGAAGTCATTAGGACGCGCATTATTTTTGCGATGAGCAGGAGGCTGGAGCCGGTCTAGAGGCAGATGGGTGCTGCTTTTATTTAGCCAGAAAAAAGGACTACGTGTTGTTCCATCATAAATGAAGATATATAACGCCAACAAAACAATTATACCCCAAATATTGATGATTCAAAGGCAACAAAAGAATGTAGCATTTCCTTTTATCGTTACCAACCACAATCTTTCATCTTTCTCTTTCCTTCTTCATGTTTCGCTATTCACTTCTGATAACAGGAGACTCAAAGAGATCTAACGGTGATGTAAAGAGAAAATATTAAAGGTAAAACGCTTCAGATATCTGATTTCTCACTGCTGTTGTTTTCTTTCTTCCTGCTCTTTAAGAAACTGAATCGGTTTCTCTTGTTGACTCTATCTCTCGTTTTATGTATCTGTCTTTCCTGTGTTCTCCAAATAGTGTTTTACCTCTGCATGCCTGTGCCGCATTCTCTAATTAAAAATGATTTTACCACCATGCACTGCGACAGACTTCATTAGGATGTGTCGAACAGTCTCTCTGCTCCATACTGCACGGGATATCCCAGTCACAAGCATGTTATTCTTTATTATTCTGTTGCTTAATGTGTTCTCGCATTAAGTAAACAAATATTTCGATAGAATGAAAAAGTCTGATTAATTGATCGAATGGTAATTTGAATTTTTAGCCTCTTGAAAATGGTGCTTAAATTCAGCCTATAAACAGTATTCAATATTCAGTAAAATTTATTAACCAGTAGTTCACATTTCAGCCTAGTGAAATGCATGTATAACAGTTGGAAATGGACAGTTGGAAATGCTTCGGGTTTAAGAAGAATTGAGAAATCAAGGCTAAATGTAAACGGATAGTTCACCAAAAAAGAAAATTCACTCTCATGTTGTTCTAAATAACTTTATTTCCTGTGTGGAACATAAAATATATTTTGAAGAATGAACACTGGACACCACTGACTATATAATAAAATATAATTTTTTTGTGCGATGGAAAGCTAAATTTCCAGCAGCCATTACTTCAGTCTTCATTGTCACACAAACCTTCAGAAATCATTAAAATATGCTGATTTGGTGCTATGTTAAAAACTGTGCCGCATATATATATATATATATATATATATATATATATATTGTTGGGTTTTTTTGGAAACCGTGAGTGTTTTAGGATTTTGTTGAAACAGAAAGTTCAAAAGAACAACATTTACTGTATGTAAAGTCTTTTGAAACAATATAAATGAGTTTACTGTCAATTCTGCCCAAGTAAATCCATCCAAACAGGATAAAAGTATTAATTTCTTCCATCTTACTGCCCCCAAACTTTTGAACTGTAGTGCATACACGGAGACATTCTTCAAAATATTTTCTTTTGTGTTCCACACAAGAAAGTCATACAGGTTTGGAACGGCATGAGGGTGAGTAAATGATGAAAGAATTTTCCTTTTTGGGTTGAACTATCCCTTTAACTGCGGAGGAATTGAAGAATGCAAAATGCAGTTTTTATCTCCTTCTTCCTCTCTCCACCGTCCATATTCGTTTTCTGTCTCAATGTAGCTGGCAAAAAAAGAAAATTCTATAATTGAGCGGTACAGAACATGTGCCCTCCCCGCTCCAAGATGACAGATGGATTATAAAAACTTCAAAGGCGAGCATTTGGAGCACCAAGGGAGAGATGGTAGGTATTTGAACTATCATTCTTTACCCAGGAGACAATGGCTGCCTGACACGGCGTATACATCAAGAAATAGTGCAACCACATAGACATAATCTCCCTCTCTTGCTCTCTCTCTCTCTCTTTCTCTCTCCCTCCCTCTCTCTCTGCGATACATTAAACATCCTGTTATGAGTAACTTTCAGTCAGGCACAAAAAGGCTAAGGAGGGTTTGTAAGATTAAAAACAGTTCACAGCGCACACACCATTCGGAAGACCTTCGTAACTGCTATATAATGTGACATACACAGGCATAAACAGCAAATTAACTTGTCATCCACAGCGAGAAGTCACTGAATGTTGTATTAGTTTTAGAGTCTATTTAATGAAACGCTACACTCATGAAGGCTATAGCTAGAGGAGCATTTGCCCCCTGAATGAATCCAGCAGCCAGTGAAAGAGAGGTAGTGCTATCCGTTTCTCTCATCCTCTGCCGTGCTTTAGATATGGTTGTGATCTATTAAAAAAACATGGCCATCTGTCCAACTTCCTTCAGCACAGAGGCAGCCTATGGGCAAACTACTTTTAATAATATAGAGACAAGATGTGGGAATGCCACCATGCATACCTAATGAGAAGATCTAGATCCCCTGCTGCAAATCACTACTGATTCTTATCCAAATCTGCCCCAGTGTGAACTTACTTGCTTTTGTTACTGGTTGAAAACACACACACACTTGCACTAGAACACAATCTCATTTGTTCTGTGACTGTCGACTCTCGGCTTTAAGGATTCGTCTGCAGGATCTAGACAGTATACGTGAATTCTCAGTTGTTTTCTTAAGATTTCACTTCACTTCCTTCCAGTTAATTGGCACTTATGGGCCTTTTTATGAGACACTTTGCTTAAAAATTAAATAAAAATATAAAGCAACACTGTGCAAAGACACAAATCTGGAACTCAAGACAATGAGAATCAGATAAAAACAATCTGAAAAGGACAATCTACACAGATATCTGATAAAGCATACCTGAGATCCAGACACGGCCCAGTGAAGCAGTCACACTTATTCATCGTCGATTTATAAAGCTGGTCGACACTAAGCTTTAAGAGGGCTGCCCTTTGACCTTTAGGATAACCCTGGTTTGTTAGCGTTTCTGTATGAATGTGTGTGGCTTCTGCGGTGGAGCGTGTAGTAACGCTTTTCTCCGACTGGTCACCTTTTCAGTGTCCATCAGGATTTCCTCACTAATCCCAATGGATCATCCTATCAGTGCTTAAAGCATGTTTATGTGTAATGGAATCCATCTTTCTTGATTCATCTCACTCCCCTGCTCCTCTCTCTGTTTTCTTCCCAATTTTTTTATCTATTTTCCTTAGGCCAGAAGTTTTGAGATCAGAGTAATGAATAAAATGTAGATATCTGTGATTATACAGTAGTATTTTTATACTAAACATATAAATTAATCTATCAATCTATGAGTCTATCTATCTATCTATCTATCTATCTAATTTCCTAACTAGTTAATATCTAAAATATATGTATTACTACAGTTTTACATATCGTAAAAAATATATATATATATATATATATTTAATTAAATATTTATTTATAAATATTATATTTTAAAATCATTGTTTTTTTTTCTTAATTATATAACAATGTTTAACTATATTTTAAATAAAATTTCTTGGTGTGACATGATCTTTCTAAAATCATCCTAATATGCTAATTTGCTGCACAAGAAAAACATACTATTATTGATGAAAAGTTACACTTCTTAATATTTTTATTAATTGTTTTGTTTGTGTGTATTTTTTTTTTGGGGGGGGGGGGGGGGGGTCTTTGATGATTGGAAAGTTCAAGCGCATTTATTTGAAAACAATGCTCATGTCTTACCTGTCAACTTTTGAGTGTGTCCCTGCTAAAGAAAAGTATCAATTTCTTTACATATAATATCTGTATATTTTAACTGACACCATCGAGAAATAACGCTTCTGATATTCGGCCAAGCGGGAACACGTATCAGCTGATATGATCTTAAAGTGGCCAAATATCTGCCAACATATTAATCATTTACCGGCTGTGATCAACGAATCTCTCGACATATAGATCTTTATTTTTTTAAACCCATGTTTTTGTCATAAATGATGCTACAGTGAGTTTTTGCAACACACCCTCTCCAAAAGCAAGAATCCAGGTGCAATCTTTTACCTTTAGCTTCTCAGCTCCTCTCGAACACCTGCTCTATTCCTCCACACAGTCCCACGATACTGTCTTCTCTCCAGCTATTTCTCGCTCTTCCTAGGCTTGGAGGTGTGCAGTACCTCCCCCTTTCTCATATCTAACTGAATACAGTGTTTGATTAAAAGCGCATTTGGACGATAGAGAAAGAACCCGACCCGGCCTCCGTAATTAAGATCACTTCGGAGATTACTCACGACAACAAAAGTGGAAAAAGCGGGGATCCGGCGGCCAAGGCGAGAGGATGAAACAGAGGAGCATGGGACGGGGCAGACCCCTCGTGTGCCTTGATCAAACGTCCAGTCGAGGGGAGACGGACCCCCACGGCTCCCATCGCACAAGTCCTTCTCTGGGATACGAACTGATCCCGCTCCACATATCAGTAGGCGATATATTCAGTACACACTGGCATTTCACACATGTACACGCTCTGCAATTTCACAATAAATCCTAAATTAGAGGGAAAGAAATAACAAAGTCCTCTCAAATAAAGGCGCTAACACACAGACACATAGCGCGAGAGCAAACAAACATTTTCGTATGCAATAACGCAAATACACACACTCCATTTTGGAGTAACAATGCTGCAGGTGCTGTTCAAGTCTAATGAAGACAAATAAACGTGCGAGAGTGCCTAGAAGTCACATAATAACAAATAAAGATCAATACTTCTCAGAGGAGAATTATTAGCCAGCTTTGTGAGTTTTAGCCAAAAGCCTCTGGGTGTGATTTGTTCTGTCTCACTCATAACTTCCCTTTTTCACAGCAGACACAGAAACCCCACATCACATTTCTCTTTCTCTCCTTCTCTCGTGCGCGCTCTGCTATGGCTGTGGTTAGGGCGCTCACTGAGGCGTTGCGAGTTAAGTGGCCTGCCCAGAGGGAGCGTGGAGCTACGCCGTGGCCCACCTGGGCCTTGATCCCGAGACCCCCTGCGGTCAGAGGTCCATCTCCTTAACCGTTCCTCAGCGATGCTTCGCATTACCCCGGCCGTCCTCAGCCTCCAAACCCAGCGCGGGAGGCCATTAATATAATCACAGGGATGTAGTGTGCGCCGGAGAGCCCTGAGGCTACGGCAATCAGCGGGGCTGAGTGAGGGCTAAGAGAGACTGAGGGGAGAGAGAGAGGAAGAAAAATATATAAACCGAGGAGAAAATCTCCCATAGCTTCCACGTACGGAGCGCGCCGAAACAGGATCGCGTCGGATCATCATTCCTGGAGACGCAGGACGAGAGGGGGGCTGAGGTTTGCACTTTAAAGGGGACCTCCCACGACGGAGAGAGAGGATCGGGGGAAGGGGGGGATCATGAATCTTCTCTGCCCAACCTTAAGCCTCTCTAGTTAGTTGATCTAACGATGACTGGTCACAGTACCATCATCATGCAAATTTAAACAGAGATGATCTTTTAGCCGCCTGATGAGGGGGCCACACATACAGGAAAAGTGTTAATGATCAACACCAGACCACAGGCCCCTTCCTCTGCGCCGATCACGTCATCGCCGGCTCCACTTGTTATGAAAGTCGCTCTCGCTCTGAAACAGCCGATATCCATAACGTTCTGATTAGCGTCATGAAATTAATTCACCCTTAAGCATCTTAGCGAAATCCAACCCACATTTATGTATAAAAGTCCAAACTATAAATACCATGTTTGTATTTAAAAAAGCCCACGAAAATTTATTTTACACCGTTTATGGAAAACACACAGCATGGTTTCAGATGCAAGCAGAACACAAAATGCAATCTTGTTTTGTTTTGTTTTTTTCAGACACAAAAGATAGGCTGTGAACATACACTTATTTTTTTTTACTTCAAAAATGCATTTTCCTACAAGAAACAGGTTAAAAGGTAACTCGTGTACCCATTCGCTTGACTTCGGGAAGTTAAGAAGGATGTTGGCGGTTGATCTGACGCAAAGAAGTCATGCATAAAAACTTCCAGAAGTGTAACTGAACTCTAAGCTGTCCTTTCTGAGCATGCCTTCCATTTTTTTCCAGCCTCCAGTCGTGTGGGTTTGGAGTGGATTGGATCGTCCACATTACCACAGGCTGATCTATACTGACAGCCTTATTTACAAAAACGTGGGGAAGAGTAACAAGGCAAGTTACCCCACACTCTCTCCTTCACTCACTTAACTTAGCTTTCTCGCAATTACAACGATTGGCACAGACGCCATAATAAAAGAGATGAAACGGGCAACTTAAGAGACAGACAACAACACTTCGTGATCAAGACTGAAAAAAGGGAGCAGGCGAGAGAACAAAAACAATAACAGACAAGAAAGGGGGAGAGGAAAAGAAGCTGATTTGTGAAAATCGGCGGAGATTGTGGGAGATGTGTTATGGGTACGCGTCAGCAGGAGGGGAGAAACACATCTTAAGACTTAAAAGGTGTGTAAAGTAAGCTGAGCATCGGGGGAATTCTCTCTGAGAGCCCCTTTAAAATTCACCTCTGTATTAATGCAGATAAATAAAGGCAAATTCCCCAAAGTAAATACTGTTTAACTCTCACCTTCAGCAAGAGTTACTTAAAGCGCTTCTCACAGGACTGACAGCCCTCTACAAACAAAGCAACCAGGTGGCTGATTGTGTGTGTATATATGTCTACAGGATTTAAACAATGCAATTATTCATTTACACAAGATGCTATACCCTCCACCACAAACACAACAATAATGCACAACTGATGCTTTTATGATCTTATGATTTTCAATTTCAATGACATTCAAGCATTTCAATTAAAGCGGGATGGGAGGTGTGTGTGTGTGTCTGTTTCCACTTTATGTATGAAAAAAAGAGCAAATAAATAAATAAATAATGTTGAGCAACGATTAATCACAATTAATCACATCCAAAATAAAAGTTTTTGTTTACATAATGTGTGTGTGTACTATGTATATTTATTACACATATATAAATACACATAAACACAGAAGAAAAATCTGTTATGTTTCTATATAAAATATATTTATATATAATATAAATTATATGGATAGAAATATATACGTGCAAATATGTGTTCTAAATATATACTGTATGTGTGTGTCTTTATATACTGAATGCATACAGTAATAAATATGAAAAGTACATGCAAACATATGTACACAGAAACTTTGGATGTGGTTAATGGCGATTAATCGTTGCCCAGCACTAATAATAATAATAAAACCCAATTTGCCTTCTAATAAATGTGTGATATTGTCCTAAATTCTTTTTTTGTTTTGACCCTCTGAAACCTTGGACAAAAATTAGAAGATATACAAATACTTACATACTTAATATTTGTTCTGGGGGAAAAAAACGTAGGAAGGTCTGCATATTCATATGACACTGAGGGTCTGAAGATGTGGCAGTGCTGGTATGGCTGGAGGAGTGTGGGGTGGTTGACAGTCACAGAGGGGCATGTGTTCAAAGCCTGGAACGCTCATTAGCATTTGGACCTATTTATTTACTTTAGGATCGCCAGAAAAACAGTAAAACCCTATTAGAGCTTTTGGAGGAGGGGAATATGGTGTTTTAAAAGTTCTAGGTTGCATGGTTAAAGTAAATATTTGCAAAGAGCCATTTGGGTAAAAGATGCATTCATATTTAGAAAAATAAAACATGTCAACTAAAGCACTGAAAAACAAGTAAAAGGTGCTCAGCGTATTTATAAAATCAATCATTCATAAAAAAAAATTATAAATAAATCACAATTAAAATAACTATTATTTGGAATGGTAAAAGTATATTAATCGTGAAAAAAATTCCAATATTAAGGTCAGATATTGAACGATACGGCCCTGATGTGACCATGATTCAGTTCAAAGTAGCAGGACAGACGTGCAGAGGCATTAAAGAGCTTTGCAAACAGGCGGTCATGTCCCTGACTGATATCAAGCAGCAGTTATCAGCACTGCCACACACAGATCTCTCACAGCCTGTTCAAGAGCACAGCACAGATATGTTAAATACATCACCCTCTCTCTCTTTCAACATCTCTCTCTCTCCCTCTCTTTCCCAGTGCCAGTGCTTCCCTCTTTCCCCTCCGTATGCCATCTCTCTCTCTCTCTCTTTCTCTCTCTCTCTCTCTCTGGTTAGGAGCTGCTAATTCACAGGGTCTGATCTGTCTGTAAGGCTGGAGACGCCAATGCTATCATTATCAGCCAATTCAGCCAGCCGTTAAATGGAGGAATCAGGAGACATTTGCTCTCCTCCACTATCGCAATGACATCATTACCGGGAGAATCAACAGCACAAGCACTCTGACCGTGTGTTAGTGTGACTGCGTGAGTGTGTGCGTGAGCATGTGTGCATACACATCGCATGTGTGTGTGTGGTGTGTAAAACATAAAAGGGTTGTATTCAGGGGAAATTAGGGGGAGTAAAAATAACATGAGCCTACCTGTGAGATACCAAGGACCAGGACACACTGTCAGCTGAAAGTTCCCAAGTGCAGAGCATGGAGAGACAAAAAAAGAGGGAGAGAGGGAGAAGGAAAAAGAGAGAGTGAGTGAAAGAGTCGTTTGCACATACAGGGTAAATGGCAGCTCGCCGTTAGCTGTGGCACTACTTTTTTTTTTTTTTCGCACCCTCCCTCCCTCTTTTTCTGTCTCCTTTTGCCGCCCCTCTCCAACATTGCGCTAATAGCCACCTGTGAACCACGCAGCCATATGATCCACTCCCAGGCCTCTGGAGTGGAGTCACCTCTGTGTTTTTCGGCCCCCTCCTCCAATGATAAATCATCATCGTTTAGCTAATATCCGTTTTTAACCTCTCTCCCTGATTAACAACACTCTTCCCCCCTGGATACAAACCACTCCTGCTACAGTGCAGCTAAATAGCTCGCCTCTTTTCCTTTTTTTTCCCCCCTCCCTTCGCTCTCTTTTTCGTATTCTTTGCTCTCGGTTTCTCTTTCCTTCACTTTTTAAATTATAGGTCCTTCAAAGATAGGACAAATAACAATTCATTAGCCATGACTGTCACGTCTGTTCGAAAGGGTCACTATCAGCATTTTAACCTTCAACTGCTCAAGAACAGGAAGAAAAGACGCATGCATTTTAATTAACCAATAAAAACAATCCTAAGTCGCAAATAAGCAAGAAACAGATGCTATGGATTATAAAGTGTCTGGAAACACGTAAATATACTTGTGTAAAAGCGTTGCGGTGATTATGCACACACAGCTAGAGAGATGACAAATAAATAAATTACACACGCGCACACTTGATACGGCACCCCTAGTGGAGGAGGCAAGAGAGGAACTCAGTCTGGAAATTGTCAAAATATTTGCAGCAAAGGAATTCCGACATGCGAGCGGCTTGGGCTCCCCTACAAAGGACCCATCTTCCCTGAGTAACAAGTGGAGGGAATGAGTGCCGACAGAGAAGCTAAAATCCCTCAGGCTAAAGAAATCCAGCTATTGTAGTAATAACCCCCGAGACCTGGCTGAGTATGTACAGCTTTCAGAGGTACTTCTCATCCTATTTGTAGCCCCGCCAGTGATGTATGTGTGTGTGCGTGTGCGTATTGGTAAGTGACGGCTTGTACATAACGTAGGTCACTTCACTGCTCATGAGCTCCTTTAAACAAGCACTTTTTTCCCCTGCTATGTTCTCTTTCATTTTATTATTTATATATATATATATATATATATATATATATATATATAAATTATTTTAGACAAGTGCAACTTCCCACCACAAATATTCGCTGGGGTTTGCCTATAATACTATAATGTATTTTTTCATCTCTCTTCTCATTTTTTTCCCTTTTTTGTTCCACAAGGCAAGTTTCATTAAAGATCCAATTATGCAAATCAGGTCCTGAAGAGCCAGTTGAATATGCAGTATAATAGTGTACCGTAATAGTTCAACACAATATACTGCATCTGAGGCAGATTTACGAGGCAACATAACTGCTACGCCTCCGTCCTTTGGAGAAAACCTCTTGATCATAATTAAAGGTGCAGGGTCCCTCTTTACTTCTCAGTGGCGTCCATTTTAACTAGGCCGCCCTCCAGGGGGCTGCAGTCCCTCGCGCTCAGGGGTGGGTTGTGCACCCGTTGGGGTCACGACCTGGAAACAGTTCAAGGGTAGGCATTGTTAAACTCCCCCCAATTATCTGGAGACATCTTGTAACAGAGATGCCCTCCGCTTCAACGGCGGACCACCCAGCCATCAGAGGTATCTGCCACTATTTTTGGTGCCTGTGCAGCACTGCAAATATTTACCACTATTTTAAGAGCTCAGATTAGAATGCAAAACAACATAATAGCATTTGCTTACGGCCAGTGATTGACAGGAAGTCGCTTGTTTGTGCAAAGCCCCTGTCTGCAGAGATGACATGGCTATAATTTTGTGCTTCTCACCGACTCAAAATCAAACTGTCATGTCAGACGGTGACTTAGAGGAATTAGTTGTTTGCTAGTTTGTTTTAATAAAACGGGTTAACTCAGGAGTAACCTCAATTATTAAAAATAAGACATTAGGTATAAAAGAAAGAAGAAAATCGGGGTGTGGTCAGATAAATAGGTGTCCCATTTCTACAAATGCAGTAAGGCCATAGCCGAAGGCTGACCGTGTCTCCCAAGGCTGTGTAAACCTGCCCGATTCAACACTCTCCATAATGACCACATGTCCCACAGCCTTTCCGTACACACTCTCTCTCTCTCTCTCTCAAATGTGTGAGAGAGCGTGAGCACGTGTGTGGTGTTGGAGGGCTGATTTTCGTCCACCCATCCCCTCTCCCACAGGAGAGAATTATGAGAAAGGGGGAAAAAAACTTTGCAGGATACAAAACATCTGCACACATCTGTTCAGTCCTGTCATCTGCGCATGGGCTAACTTTAACTGTAACGTATGCTTCCCTTCCAGTGCTCAATATTCCTCAAAGCACCATTAGTCTATCTATATATTTTCCTCATGGAAAGTGCCTCCGGGTGGAGTAGAGCAAGGACCCTCTCTCTCTCTCTCTTTCTCCCTCGCTCCGTAGACAGACAGACGCTCCTTCTGGTGGCACCCTGGCATGAGGCAGTGGAGACAAGATCATCCGTCACCACCTCATCTGTCAGGGCACTCTTTATTCTTAGATCACACACTGACTGACGTCTGTGATTAGCCCGCTCAAAAACTTCCACTCCTCTACCCCCTCTCCCTCTCTATCTCTCTCTGTCTGTTTCGAACGACTACGAAAAGCCTTAGAAATCATCACTCATTTATAAGTGACATGTGCATAACGAAATGTCCTTATTCCACTATAATTATTTGTTAAATACAAAAGTTGACATCTGTCAGTAACCGAACATTCCCATTTATATTACGTAAAGTGACATGCTGAACTGTGTCTTCGGCTGTACACAGGCGGATATTGAATGACAGGGAATTATGTGCTTAATCAATTGGAGAGGACAGGCATAGGAGTAATGTGAGGCACTCTTTTTCTAAATGTACTTTCAGAGGAGGTTGGATTCTATAGGGATCCCTTCACGACCACACCCATAACTTTACACCAAAAATTTGGATGTTTGGAGATAATACCATTCACAACAATGTGGGGATAAAATTCTACACTCTTTAAAAATAAATAAATAAATAAAAGTTTCAAAAAGGAGTTTCACAGCAATACCAAACTTTTTAAGACGAAGGGCCAAGAATCAAACTTGACTGAAAAGTAAACATTTCATTTAAACATTATATTAAAATCTATTATTGAAAACATTTTAAATCAAATTTCAATCATATTGTTTTTGCATTTCAATGCAAAAAATAAACCAAAAAAACTTAAAATATAAAAATTAGAAATTAAGATACATTTAAACGACATTTTTATCCCTCCTCTTGTGATGGCCTTGTTGGCCAAATCAATAGTCATCAAAAGCCAACGTCAGGCATTTGTTCCACAGAAGGACCATAAAGAACATCAGTGAGTAGTTCTTAAAACAAATGCTTTTCTTAGTTTCAAGAATATTTAAAAATAAAATCTAAAAAACCTTTTCTACAATAAACCACATTCTGTGCAATGAAAAGGTTCCATGGATGTTAAAGGTTTCTTTATAGAACCATCAACACCAATAAAAAAAAGTGAGTGCACTTGTAAAATATTTAAAAATGTCATTAAACAAAGATAGATTATTTTCTCAGGAGTTAACATAACCTTCCTCATCAAGGTCGCTAACATTATTTGCTAATCCAACAGCATCATGTGAATGCCCCCAACAAATAAACGCGACACTCCTGGCGTTTAGGGATTCTTCCGCCACGAGGGGAAAGGCCTGAGACTTCAGAGCTGGAGAGGAAGGGAACGAGGGCGACGACGGGGTGGAGACACGGGGTCGGTGTCTCCACAGCACATATCAATTAATACCTAAACGCCACGGCCTTGCCTGCCATACTGTCCCCCCTGAGTTGCCTGGCTAGGGCCCGGGCATCTGGAAGACAATTTCCTCCAATTAAAAGGAGCGGGGAGGCATTTAAGTGTGGAATGGCTGTTTGATCAAGTCTCCAAGGCTCAAACTCAGATCCAGCCGGCTAAGCTGGAGACTGACAGGCCTGGAGACAGAGACAGAGAGAGAGAGAGAGAGAGAGAGAGAGAGAGAGAGAGAAGGCTCGTCTCTCCTGCCCGCTGGCACTGCCCTGCCCTCGGCCGTGGCAGAGGCTGGGGAGGTGCACCTCCACACACCGAGGTTACTGGTGACGGCGGCGGCGGGCACGCAGACCTAGGGACATGCTAACGCTCTCGAACGCTGCCAAGTTCTGCCACACAACACACACTTTCCCTGCCGAATGAGTACAAGACGCATATGTAAATGAGAGCGTACACACCAGGGAGGAGACATTTTGACAGGATTGGCTTGGTCTGTTTAGCCCCATCGAACTGCTATCAGTTGCACTGGCAGAGTGTATTCACAAGAGTCTTCATAACACCCTCTCTCTCAGTGCATTTAAACGAGTTTGATATTTTTCCTCCCCAAAAAAACATTTTGTCTCATAGATGATAAACTCTATGTGAGCACAATATACATTTCCAGCTGCTAATGTGTTTGTGAAGAACAAAAAATTATTAATTAATTCATTTTAAAAAATAATTCTGCAGTATTTGCAACATCAACACCTCTGCAACTGTGGCTATCCTGTGCCTCAGCTATTTTTATTGTTTTGCTCATTAGTAAAATATTTTCAAAATAACACATTATTTAGCATAAAAAACAACAAACATTATTTAGCATAAAAACAATGATTACAAATCAATACTGCAGTCTAGGAACAATTTTAGATCCGTTCATAATTAAATAGAATTAAAGCTTGCTGTTAAATAAATCAAACATTTTACATAATACGATCACATCAATTCAGATGGCCTCTCAATTGTAATGCATGACAATTTGCTCTCCCTTTCTCACTGTCCACAATAATATAGCATACTGTTTATTGATTTATTTATTTTAATTTATAAAGGAGCTTACAAGGCTATATTTGTGGTCATGTTAATGCTGGCCTTTCAAATGAATTGTGTGGGATTCTGAAAAGAATGTGTGACTTGACTACATCACAATGTCATTTCAAATCAGAAAAATGAAAAGAGCTGACAAAAATGTCTACGCCCAGACACTATTACAGACATAATATCCGTTAAACAATGACGGTACATCTGTGCCGCCTGCTATTTGTCCCTTTCTATGAACAATGAACCTGAGGAAAAAACAGTTATCTCATTTCAACATAATGAAAGATGCAAACAAACTAAAAGTAGCTGAATGTGTATGTGTGTGTGAGAGAGAGTGTGTGTTTAATATTCTGTTCCTTAAGTAAAAGTTTTGGGTCATCTCATATAAAGTGACAGGAGAAATCTGCACCTGGATCTGAATGCATGAGACAGCAAATCAATTTTGCTAGATTTATAAATACCTTTCATAAAGAATTAAGCACCTGAAGTGCGCGCAATAGATGCATGATGCCATGTGTCATATTATAATTCTGACCCTGACAGTGTTATAATTTGTGAAGTAGCAAAATATGCGTAAAACAATGCGCGGAATGATTTTACTGAGTGTCGAAACGCAGCTCACAATCATGCCAAAATACAACATTTTATCTTTTCTTCAATTATTCCCGCACTGCCGCGCGCATTCCTATCCCAATCTCCAATTCTTACAACTTTCTTGTTCTTTTTTTTTTTTTCCTCCATAAAACATCATTTCCCCAAGCGACAATGCTCGCAACAGTCGTTCAAATCTCCATTTCCAGGGGAGATGTGCGTGTTTTTTTTCCAGCAGATAAAAAGGTTTTTAAGTCTGATATGACATTTAGCCCTCAGTTGTTGAATGCCATCATAAGGCTTCTGTTCATAAGAGGTCGATCACAGCACAAAATGGCAGGTCTCACCGGCTCTTCCATCTCACAAGTTTTGACACATGGCATGCACCGGGTAACTTTGATCCTAATTCTCCAACCGATCTGTGTTCACTTCAGCTGAAATCCTAAACGCAAAGCCCTTGAGGCTGAAGTGAGAAAGTTTGAGCAGAGATTTGAGGAAACTTTCTTACAGCTCCCTATCTCTGCTTGGCCAACACGAGCGAATCTGGTGCGCATCCCTGGAAAGCTTCTGTCCACCTTACAGTAATAAAGCGCGATGTCTCTTTACACTTAATTAATAAAGTTAGCCTTGCAAGAGCCAAATTAGAAACATAACTGCTTGTTTTCTTTCTTTCTTTCTTTGGAGTAAGTTCATGTAAGCGCGTGCAATGGCTTCCAGTAAACGCTTTCGATTATGAAGCCGTTTTTTATTATCTCACGCGACAACGATTTAGACAATTAACACTGCGTCTATTTCAAACAAATAGTGAAATATAATAACACACGCTCACACACACACACACATCATTAGCACAAACTGACTTTTAGAAAGCGAATCGAGAGAAATCCATCCGCGAGCCCACTATACCGATTCCAGCCAGTTCTTACCTTTAAATTCATCCGGACGTCAAGACGCTTTGCGAAAGATTGTCTTCATTGAATAATGAAGCATGTCCACATAATTGAGCTGATCATTTTCTTATACTGCTGAGGGGGTTAAAGTATATACACACGCGCGCGCGTGCTTCGGACCTGTTATGATCGTCCTCCCGCGAATCCGTTTCCCAACTGTTCCTCGCGCATCCCGAGTGATGAAAAAGCGCCTTTGAGTTTATTCTCGATATAAACGCGTTCATTGATAGCGATCGGCCAGCATCACAAGACATTTCCCCTCATCTGTCTGTTCGGGCTCCCCCTATCTGGACGGTGAAACGCATTGTACCGTTAAAAAGACACTCCATTGTCGTCCATTCACAGAGAGCGGAGAGAGTCTTGCGGCATTTGATGGGACTAAAAGCTCGAACCCTTGATAAAACAGCCCCGGTGCGCGGAATATCATCTCGATTCGTCTATTTTCCCCACGCGGAGAGACTCAAAGGCGAAATTCACTCCATCGGATCATCTTATTGACCTTGACTTCCCTGTAAACACTTATTAAAATCTGTCTATCCTCACTCACATTGTCAGCTCCGTTATTCAGACGAGGCGTAATTGGCTTTGATGCCTGTCGCCGTTTAAAGAACACCGTGGAAAAACACTACAAATAGCTACAATCGCGAAATAAATCTGCTTACCTTTTGGGGAAAGTATCTGAAGTCTTGTATCCTCGAGAAAAAGTCCAGTGAGATGAGCGGAGAGCGCGAGCATCAGTCAGTATAAGAGAGAAGTAATGAGTGATAAAATGACGCTCATCTGCACTGTAACCTTGTGGCGTATTTAATGTAAATAAGCCGGTTATGTTGCACACAATCACACACACACACACACACATGCATGCACACAAACAGAGACCGGCCAAGACGGGAAGCGCTTTTTTCGCACTCTTATATGCTAACGCGTCACACAGGAGCGCATATTTAAAACAAATGCGCGAGAAAGCTTATCAGTTTGTAAATATGAGATGAAATTGCCACTCAGCGGGGCGCGTAGCCTAACCAACAACCTCCCTCTTCATCACAGAAAGAGGAAAAGGGTCCAGACAGCGGTCGACACACGCGCTCACAGACGTGGGAGAAGGTCCTCTGAAAAGGTACTTCGGTGAGGACATGAAACTTTTTTGGGGCTGAACTTCAGCGCTCAGGCCGATGTTGCTTTTCTACACGAGGAACGAGACGCAGAATAACGCAATTGTACATTCAGTGTCCCGGCAGCTGATTCAATAAACTCTTTGTTGTGGGATTATATAATGATTATGTTGTAATTATGGGAGCGCTTTGGTAATAATAATAATAATAATAATAACAATATAAGAGTATCCAATGGGAATGCGATGTGACTTTGAAGAAAAGGACACGGATGCGAGACTGATTGATTATCGATCGGTTATTAGATTGATAATATTGATTTTCATAAATATTCAGTTAAATCATAAGGAGGTGGTGAAAATAATGAAAAACTTCTGTGCTTAACTTTATAGGTAAATATTCCCACGGAGCACATAGACACATTTTTTATTTTTATTTTTTATAAAAAAACATAAACATAAACAAGCAAACAAACAAAATAACCGTAGCATGCATTATAATTAGGCACAATCTTTAAGAAATAGTTAATATTAGCTATTTATGCATATTTACAATCAAGCAGTTATTTTACAGCAGGACCTTCTAATTCGAAAAAAATAATAAAAATAATAATAATAATAATCAAATCAATAAGTCTTATTCTGAATGATTTCTGCATTAGGAACTGCTGACATCTAATGATACGACAGGACAAAACGCGTCTTACTCCTAACGTGATCCAGAGAACTGTGTTACCCTGTGACAAGTTGCAAAGTGGAAGCTTTTCCTCTGTCTCTTTCTGCTTCACCACACAGTTGTGTGTTTGTGATATTTAGTGTGTTCAAAGGAGCATTAATCGTTATTAAATCCCGAGGCAAAGGCTCGCCTTCTCTTTATTTTCTTTCCAGACAAAACACACGTTTTAAAAGATAGCACATTCATTATTCACTATGAAAATCAGATTCCCATGCTGCCCCTTAAACGCTCAGGAATTCAGCCCGCATTTTCCAGTCTGATGTGTATGAAATTCCTTTTTGAACAAATTCCAAAATAAAAGTTGTGCCTCTAAAGAAATTAGCATAACCATCCCATCAATAATATCGCTATCTCTATGGGAATGATAGCGCAAGCAGTAGGGGTGTTCCTTTACTCAATTCTTCATGGATTCTCTGTTTCTTTTGAACTTGTTATAGCAAGTCAAGTGATTCTTTATCGGTGACAGGCCTGACAATACACGACGAGGACGGGAAAGCAGGTCAAAAGGAAGTTGCCATATGGACTTTCCTAACAATATAGGGCAAGGATCTGCTGTACACACGAGTGTGTTTATCGCGCTCTCTATTTGTCGTTTATTTCTAAGTGTTTGGGGTTAAATGAAGTTGAAGGCATTTGTTGCGGATAAAGTGGGGCAGCTGTATTCTTGTTAAAGTGAATCGCTCGTCTGTGTTTCTTGTCTGTTTACCTCTCCGTGGCTTTTACGCTAACAAACAAATGTGGATGCGTTCGGTTTGGCTGCTATCCATTTTATGGATTTTGGTGAAAAAGCAAGAGAATAAGGTAAAATTGTCACGTTGTCTGCTGTGTTTGGAAGGGCAGCATTCGAGATTGATCATTTTGTCTCCGCAAATATCAACTTGTAACAGGAATCAAAAGGTCGAAAGATCCTGACGGCTCGAGTCACGTGACTCCTGGCTGCCCGCGAGCAACAGGTGCACTGGAGGAGGAGGGAGGACTCAAGGCATCCTTTCAGATTTCTTTCTTTCTTTTTTTTCCTTTTTTTTTTTTTTGCAAGATGATGCTTGTAGTTAATCAAGTGCAGTCAATTGTGGTTTAATTTTTCTTTATTGGTTTGTGCATCTAACAATACTCCATAGGCTACTATTTACACACATACTAGTATATAACATATATAAAGTAATATTATTACATACTATTGATATATATGCTGATTTACACACAGCTCATGGATGTCTTTTGTCAAGGACATTAATATATTAATAAAATGCACACACTCTTGTGTGTGTGTGTGTGCATTTTATTAATATATTCAAGTTTTTGACAAAACACATCCATTAGCTTTAGTTTAAAATAAATGATTGATTTTAATTGATTAGTTATTTAGTTATATATATATATTATATATACACACACACACACACACACACACAAGAGTGTGTGCATTTTATTAATATATTAATGTTCTTGACAAAAGACATCCATGAGCTGTTTTATTCACAAAACAGTTTTCAATTGAAATCAATTTAAATTATGTGAATGCTTAAGGGAAAGTTTATATCTTAAATCATTCAAGTTTACATTTATATTTTAAATCCTTTCCGCTGTTTTTATTTATTTATTTGCTTCAACGAGTTCACTTTAAATGGTCCTTTAATGTGACAAATTAATTTTAATGGAAAAAAAAAAGTTAATATGAGGTAATGAGACTACATATCATAATTAAGAATATACAGTTTTAAATAGCTTCTCCAGGATATGTCGATTACACATATGTGCACATATATACACAGGTTACGATATACACATGGTCAGTCAAGTCACTTAAGCTGTGTTTCGTTATGTTTGTGTAAAATTAAAAACATACATTTAAGTACTGATATTTCCTGCAGTAAAGCTAAGATTTCCGTGCTGCTCATTTTGCAGTACTGCATCAGCAATGCTGGACTAGTTATTTTTGTGACACTGAAAAAGCCTTTGTGGGTAATACACTACTCAGAGAGTAACCCACAGGGTTTGTTTATACTATTAGACCAAGACCACACACGTCCAGTGTAAATATTTCAAGACTTCAAAGTGCATGCAAACACTGCGCATTCAATACACGCTCATAACTGTTAACAAAGTGTCAGCCACAGAAAAAAGAATGACTCAAGGTTTGAGCAGTCATAAGGACAGATAAAGCGATCATGGCTGGGTATGACAGTTTCTCCAAAATTCTTTCCGACGGGAATTTAAGTACGAGTCTATCAGCACTGCGTCTGGTATCTGTCCAAAACAGTAGGCCTCTAAAACAGACATGGCAGTGTTCAGAAAAAGAAGAAGGGGAAAAAAATGAAGATGTTAGTTCTCTCCATCTACTTGGACTGAAAGCAGCTATTTAGCATCTTTTAGCAGATGTCCAGATAATTCACAAGTTTATCAAATTAATTCAACGGAGCAATGACCAAGGAAGTGATGTACTCCTAATCAGCCACAAAGAGAGAGAGAGAGAGAGAGAGAGAGAGATGGGAGATATGTGGGGCGAGTGTCACTTTAAGACAGAGCAAATAAATGACTGCATAAGCATTTTATCCAGGAGCAGCCTGATGGTTTAATGCTGTGCCTAGTTTATATCTACATACAAACACACCAGAATGGTTTTCTCATATGGAAGAAGGGGAGGGGGGCTACATTACTTTTTAAATTGAGTTTCTCAGAGCATAATCTGTTCCAGGTCTTTGATGAAGAAATGTTCTCAAAGTATCACAGTGACTGATTTAATGAGAAGCGAGTGAGCACAATTTCAAACAATCTGATTTTCTGAACCTTCTGTGACTCTAAACTTTTAAAATTGCACTTAAGAATCACATCAATTACTCTTTAAAGTATGACATCGGCTAACTAGGCGCACTAGCATAACAAACACACGCTATGGCGTATTTACTCCATATCCTCTCATCAGGATCTGATACATTGGTCCCTTATGTGAGCCTTCTGCGAAGCTCTCCCAACTCCATTACGGTTTGCCTTTCTCTTCAGCGAGGAGTGGAATACATGTGTGGCGGATCTACAAGTCTGACCATGATTTAGTCAAATATTACAGACGCAAATATTTAGAGCCGACTTCTAGGTTTTCAGCATCCGATGAGACTATACGTTTGTACGTTCTCCATATTCTTCAGGCCACAGTTTAGATAATGCTTCTGAACGCCGCTCCAAAATCCCACCCGGCGCTGATGAACTGAGAGAAGTGTATAATGTCTATGACTGATAACTGGACCAATGCTAATTTAAATCATCTGAATCGATGTCTGGCTGGGGGAAAAAATTAAAATAAAAAAAAATATCTAAACGAAAACATCTGACTCAAATAGATTACTGACAATGTTGAGCATAAGAGATTTAATAATGATTACATGCTTAAAATATCCAGGCCGTTTTAAGAATCCATCACTCGTATATATCTCTTCGTAAAAGAAGCCACTGTCTCAGAGTCTGCTTGACAAGAAGAGCTATGACACAAAAACAAACAACAACATTAGCATTGGAAAAAATTAGCTGGCTAATCAGTGTCTTAGTCGCTTCATTATAACTTTGGCTGCTCTTAAGCATAGTCTTGAGACTCGGAAAAGCAAAAAGACTGTACATTGACACGAGACTTTAACTTAAACCGTTCCGAAATTACTTCTTTTTTTACTGCTCACTGAAAATAAGAACAAAACCCCTTAGCATGTACTTATCACACTCACACACAGTGTCGCCTCCTCTTTAAGGTCCATATTTCTGTGAAAGCGAGCCATCATATTTTACTATTACCTATCAATTGGTTTCTAATCATGGTAATGAGGCGTCTGCCGTTTGGTGACAGTGAACTAACGGCCTCCGTGGGAGCATTAAGGAGCCTGGGTTATGCTGTGGGCCGTTAACTACCTACAGGCGCTTGCTAATGGCTCCAAATGACCTCCTCAGTGGCTATTAGCACATAATTAGAACCTTGCAGACCATCAATGACTTCCACCGGACATGCGTACCTCTTCGGTCTTCTCCTCCTTGCTCCCCCACTTACTGTTTAATGGTCAGATTATGGTGAGGTGCTGGGATACGACCACAATTGCTGCATTTAGTTGTGTGTGCCTCGCATGCACCCAATGCTGCGTACAGTAAAGCTGCAAATCATTTGCAGCACTGCGACAGCTAAATATACCATGTGACCGTTCACATGGACCTTTAGCTTCAACAAGTCTCTGCAAGAAAGAATGAATTCCTGGGTCAGCTCTTTTGACAAACCGAGACAATATAATACAATGCATACTCATCAGTCTACAATAGTCATTATTTTAATATCTGGTCCAGTAAAAAGAAACATGTAATGTAAATAAATCCCAAAGGAAGAAATCACTGTAAATATCCAATACGCCACCTGCTATCTCTCCCCACCATCAGTGCCCTATCTGTTCTGGTCTCTTTTACTATTATGTGCTATTGTTGTGGATCACTCCGAGCGTAAAGTGCAAGGCACGGCCACACCGCACAAGTGGTTCAGTCACACCAACCTCTGCGTACACTTAGCAATGCTCTCCAGTTACCCAGAACAAAGGCCTGCTTTAGTGGGTTAATGTCAGCTCAGGAGCTGCGGAGAACAATAGCAGCGTTAGAATAAAAAGAGGAATGCAATGTTTTGTAAAGAAAATACACCACGACACATCTATGTGGTAGTAACTTGTCAAATTATCAGCAAATTATCTCACCTCACTGCAACAGTTATGCGAGTTATCCGTGAGAACGTGAGACTTTGTGGCAAACAACTAATTTAAACAGCAGGCAGGAATCTTTCTAGGTCATCAAACAGCCTTGGACAATAGAATCTCAAAAAGATCATGATAGGGTGGAGGAAAAAAACTCTGGTCTATTGTTTTTTCTGTTTACAGTAATGCATATATATATATATATATATATATATATATATATATATTAAACTGTAATTTTTAAACTGTAACTGTAATTTGTTACAACCACACACTAGTGTATTTTCTTTACAAAACATTGCATTCCTCTTCTATATAAGGTTTTTAAGGATCAGGGTGGGAAGATTATTTAACGTTTTTGAAAAGTCTCTGATGGTCACCAAGGCTGCATTTATTTAATCAAAATAATACATAAAAAAAAACATAATATTGTATATTATATTTTAGAGGGGGGTGGGGGGTCATGAATAAGCAGCTTATTGCTGAATGTTTCACTGTCACTTTTGGTCAACTGAATTCATCCTTGCTGAATAAAAGTATTAATTATAACCTTGTAGACCGCAAACCTTTGAAAGATAGTGTATGTATCACTTTAAAGTATTTAGTATACACAGTCCAGAATTATGTGCTATGGATGCATCTCCCTTCAAAGTTTGCAAGCATGGGCAGAGCACAGGGTCAGCAGTGCGCGTTCTAGAGGCCAGAGGCAGTACTGCAGGCTTTTTTTTTTTAGAGGAGACCACCAGACAGCATTGAGCAGAGGTCACCCACTCTGTGTTCACAATCACTTCCTGCATTCTAAATCTCCCAAACCACGGATACCATTTTGGATGTATTTTCTGTGTCATGGATTTAAATCATTCTCTGACGATGCCACCACCCTCCAGTCTCTCTCTCTCTCTCTCTCTTACTCTCTCAGCATTCCCTGAATTAATTTGTTTTCATTTGCAGTATGTCAACTGAAAATATGTAGTTGTTCTCTGTGGCAGTGCAAAAGAATCTCTCTGGTGAGTGTATTTCTGCTTCTTAATCATTAAATCTGCATGTATGTTTTTTACAGTGCAATATCAGTAAATACATAAACAGCCTGCTGTAGCTGCTCTCCTCTCAGCTGTATCTGCGGTGCTTCCCTCTTCACAGTGTGCCATTCCGCAACATTCCCCTAGTGTTTGTCCTGTGTTGTCTGAACGCTGCCAGCCACTGCTGCTACAATGTCAGGCCGAACCACTGCCAAAGTGCAGGGACGGGCGACCGCGGCGGGTCCCAATTATCTGCGGGGTGACGGCGTTGTCCAAAAATAACTTCTTTTTCCCATATACTTCTGGACTGGCTGCCCCCGGCCACAGGCCGTCCACCTCTCTAAGCCCATCTGGCAAGAGGACAAACACAATCTTGGTAGTCCTTCAGTCGAAAACCTTTTCTCAGTCTGGAAAATGACTTCACCCCGTCATCCATTTCTCCACAGTGACCAAAACCCTGGACATAGTTAATCAGCGAAAAAGGGCACACCTCCAAAACGCCATTCTTCTGCAGCCACATTAGTGCACAAGTAAGATTTACAGATCACTTAATGTTCCAGAGTTCTCCGCATAAAAGTATATACAAAGGTTAATATTGTAATAATATCTTCCTGGAGGGCATTGCAATCATTATCTCTCTAGAGATATCAATTAGAAGCACTTTACAGCAGGTAATGACAGAGATTCCGGTCCAAAATGACATTATTATTATTATCATCATCTATATTCCCGCACTCCCTATACCAGGCAAAAGAAGCAGCATCAGTTCAGCCAAACGAAAGAAAGAAACGTATCTCATGGCGCACATTAATCTTAGTTTTATGTGGTCAAGCTGAGAGACTAACAAGCTTTCGATGTAACCCCTTCTGCCTTGGCATTTAGGTAGCGTGCAACAGTTGTCCGCACCTCACGCGTTCATCTCGTATGCTACTCATCTCTCCTTTGTTTTAGGAGGATAACATACACGACGTGGAGGCCGGATACCCGCAAAGCAAACGGAAACGGTGATAGACACACATCGCGTGAGACACACAGGGGAAGGGGATAGAAACGACGGAGGCAGTTATGAATCAAAAGCTTTTTTGCTGCCGCTCGGCTAATATTTGCTTGCCAACAAACACAGATTTACACCGTTGCTTTCGGTGTTTGTCTAGAAACAACCCAAAAAAAAAAAAAGAGGAGTCAGAACACTGGAAAAGTTACCGACTGACCTTTGGGCTTCGCTACTAACATTAATAAGGAGGATTTGTTATGTTATTGACCCTCTTATCAACAGCATGAATAATTCACAGCTGGGCCAGCACTTGTCCAAAAGCAGATGAGAAAACAGCACCCATGCCTCTGACTGTTGATTTAGCAGTTTCATATTTAATAAGGAACTGGAGCGCTGGGAGGCGCCTTTTTTTTTGAGAGATTTAATTGGGCACTGGTGACATCCATCACATGGTTGTCATGACCATGACCTTTCGTTTGGGGCTATTCATAATAAGAGAGTTATGAGCCAGTTCCTCGTATTTCTAGCAACTCACCCCTGCGCTTGTGTAATGGATGCCGTAGCATTTGTAAACCTTATCTTACAGGAGTTGGTTAAAGCTAGCGTGCACATCAGATTTATTGCTTTCTGTCAGGCCGGTTAGGGGAGACGTAAAAGGGTGTGAGTATTTGGAGAAGGATGATTTAACGTGGATGGATAAAGTCCTACGCTTTGGAGGAAGAGGCCCTGACATGTTACTGTTTTACCAAGAGTAATCCTTGACACAAATGAGTATTTACAGCCTTGGGGCTGCGTGATATTGGAAAAAGGCATTTTCCATATCATTTCCAAATCCCCGTTTTAGCGAACAAGCTCTCCAGAGCTAAAAATGCCACGCGGAGAGGGAGCGGGGGGAAAATGGAAATCGAGATGGAAGCGGAAGCGCGACTCTTTTAAAGTCGTCTCCGTGCAACTCGGAGGCGGCGAGGGAGAAAAGAGCTCCACGCGCAGGTTAATTTCATCAACCCCGTGGGCCCCGGGGAATGAGCCGGAGCCGGAGGGAGCTCCCGACGAGCCTTCCGCACAAGCCTCGAAGAAAGTTGCGGGACAGAAGGTGAGAGGGAGAGAGAGTGAGGGATCAAATACAGGTGAGCGTACTCCCTCAGGAGCACCAGATGGCCTGCACTACCCCCTGCGTTTGTGCACTTAACTGCTTCACTGTGTCACCAGAACAATGGTCATTCACCGCCGAGCTCTCTTACACAACTCCTCCTTTATGCATAAACATAAAGCCATCGTACATTATTAAAGCAGGCCAGGCGCACGTAATCTTTTCAGACTGGGACAAACTTACCACCATTGATATCTATGTATTTATTACAGCAATAGAGCAATATGAGGGTGAGGCGCGGAGAGATATCGGCTTACCCGAGGCTGAGAGGGAAATTTAAGATAAAGGATATTTAATATCCAGTTCACATCACCAGGGCTAAGCCTTTAATAGCACAAGGGGTTTCCATGCAGGTAATGCCTTTGTCTTTGTCTAAACACACTTCCACGGACTCTAACTGTAGTCATGGAAAGCGTGCGGGTCACTGATAAATGTACCGTAATGGCTCGACGTGGGAGATTGCCCATTTGTCCTGTCAGGTTATTAATGCACCTGGGCACTTCCTCCAAAGGTGTTATCTAGTGGTGAAAAAAAACCGTGGCGATATATAATTAATTCACTATCTCCCGTGCGTTTGCCTCTCTTTTACAGTGTTCTTACATTTTGTCACATTGCATTAGAATCAAACGACGTGCGCCGCGGCTGGCAATAATCACGGAGACAAATATGCATGTATATTATTGGGAGTAACATTAGGCTGGTGACTTGCATTCCAGGGCACATTACTGCTGCTTATTTTGTGTCTAAATGATAATGAGCGGCGGAATGATAACCTATATCATTTAGAGTGAAATATGAATTTAAAACACTGCCTGCCATTTAGAGAGGAGAAATGTGTTGTGGAGAGATCACTCAGGTGTCTTCTGTGTTCATTTGAAAACTGGGGATGGGGGGGGGGGCAGGGCTTGAGTTTTCTTCAAGTGGTAAAAGACTATTGTTGTCCTAATTACGAGCTGGCTGATGCATTATTTAACGATCCAACATACATCGCCAGGGCTGGATATGAGTAAAATAATTTATGACAAGATCTCTTTTTTTGCCACTCACTTTAAATCAAACTTCAATAAATGTGCCACCCCTATCCATATTACATGAGGCCTTGCTGAAAACAAGTAGCATGCAGGAGTCTGTTATTCAAAATTCTTCCGACAGCATGGGGTCAAAAAACAAAATCACACTGAAGAACAAGGAGGTGTGCTTGGTTAGCTCACCTTGGGCTGCGCAAAAGGAAAGACAGCAGAGGAAATACAACACACGCGCCCCTTCAAAACAATATCTTACGAAGTCTATTGTTAGTATGCTTAAAGTCGACCTTTTACAAAATATTACTATGCAGCCTAAAAAGGAAAAGAGAGATCGACTCTCTGGTTGTGTTGGGGTCTCAGAGCCTCCAAGGTCCTTTTAATAGTTAAAAAAAAACTTTGACGTGTTAGGGTGAGTCTTTATGACCGGGCCCAAACTTACGGTAACAGATAAACAAACTTGATGTCCATGAAAAATGTTAAATTACATGACTAGGTTTGGGTTTACAAATCCCAGGAATCAGATTGGTGCACACACTATAACAGCAAACGCTCTCAAAAATAAAGGTGCACAGCGATGCTATTACCAAACCGGTAACACTTTATAATAACTACACACTATGAATGATTAGTTAAGCATTAGTAAATACTCATTTCATCCTTTATAAAC
>JAUMHE010000053.1:16878110-16909381 GCA_032359235.1 Enteromius mattozi | reverse complement strand
TTAAATCTCCTTTGTACATTTAGATATGCTTATAAATCAAGAACAAGACATTTATAGCTGTATTTATAAACTGCTTAATAATGACTATTAATGGTGGAACAATGCTTTATAAAGGATTAACTGACTATTTACTAATGCTTAACTAATGATTCATAGCGTGTAGTTATTATAAAGTATTACCGAAAAACCTTTTTTGGTTCCACAAAGAACCATCCAGTCAAAGGTTCTTTAAAGAACCCTCTCTTTTTTACCTTTTTATAATCTGAAGAACCTTCTTTTATCACAAAGAACCTTTTGTGAAACAGAAAGGTTCTTCAGATGTTAAAGGGTTACTCCACCCCAAAATGAAAATGATGTCATTAATCACTTACCCCCATGTTGTATTTGGAACACAATTTAAGATATTTTAGATGAAAACCAGGAGGCTTGTGATTGTCTCATTGACTGCCAAACAATTACCACTGTCAAGGTGCATAAAAGTATCAAAGAGGCCGTCTGAATGCTCCATTTGTTATCAGTGGTTCAACTGTAACATTATGAAGCTACGAGAATACATTTTCTATGGAAAGAAAACAGACATAAAGACTTTATTCGACGATCACCATAGCGCCATTTAAGACAGCATCCTGCAAACGCACATAGTGTGAAACTAAATCATAGGAACTATATACAAACATGTCAACTTCAAAACTGTTACTTAAATATATTTGTTTATATGCGAAATCATACTATGTCTTCATGCACATGACTGAATTCCCTGGGACAATAAAGTCAAATAGCAACTTATTAGCTGAAAGCATGCATTTGTGTACCTGTTTTGTTGCGGTATACAGGTAAAACATCACTGACCTCTATTTAGCTCCCGTGCCGTCATGACAATGGCATCAGGACAGACTTTAATGAGCACTAACGCAATGGGCAGACCTGTAGCTATCCATCATCAAGTGTGCTGAGAGCAACACTGCAGCTTAAAAGCACAAGCTGAACAGACCCTGCAGAGGAGGAAAGCGGCCTTAACCAAATTTATATCATATTACACATTGAAATGTGACCCCGTAATGACATCACTGAAATTCAATCAAACCCTTCATTCGGTATTACTTAAGTTGAACTAGTGTCCTTCCTCATCCAAAATTAGTAAATTGAATATGCTTCTTGTTTTTGTTACAGCGGGCCCAAGACACAGTTTGATTTAAAGCGTTTTGATTTTCACAAAGCCTAATTTTCGGGAGCACATCTGAAGAGCAAAAATAGCCTGGGAAGTTGGCAGAATTTTTTTTATTGATTGTGGTTTACGTAATTGCTATCTATCTGTATTTGTCTACTCGAGCACGAGGGTCATGTATTACGTTTCAATGCAGCCAGTGAACACTGTTAAAAGCCATTGAGAGCAGTGAGGGGTGCGGCGGGAGAGGTTTGTTTTTGAAGTTGTTGTGTTGTTGACACTGAGAGGCTCTCAAACTGCTGGTATTGAGAGTGACTGACACATTTATAATTCCACCATTATGTACTTGACTGATCTGCTCTAACGCTGATGTCAAAAACAACAGACTCAACAGTCCTAGACGCATCCATGAAAGCTCAGCATCAGGCTTGATTTTAAGACGGGCAACAAAGACAACAGCAAATATATTAGGGGTCTTTTAGCTTCAAGCTAACCGAGGTCTTCAGGATCACTCCATATTGTTCCAAAAACACAAACAATTCAACTTTCAGTACCTAGCTAGAATGATGTGACATAGACTATATACTGCACTACAAACTAAATACTGATATAAACTAAATGTCAGCACTAACACTGCTTGTACAGTCAAACTGAGGGACCTGCTGTATAAGTATGATTCAGTTTCCAGCTATTTAGATACTTTTTTGTATTGTGTACTTATGTATTCCAGGTAGAGAAATGACAGGAAATTGTGGAGAAAACACAAAAGAATAAAATTTGGAAAAGTCACAAGTCAAAGTCGCTATGATAAAAGTTTCAATGTGTTCATGTGAGCGCCACGAATGAATGTGTCAAAACACGTTTGCAAAGCACTTGGCTATGACTATGGACTGTTTACGATTACAAGGCCACTGGTAAGAGGTCACACACACATACTGTACAGTATATTCATAGTTGGGAGTCATGAACAAGTTTATTTCTTTCTAGAAAATATCCTGTCTGAACATCAGAGCCTGTTGAATCAGACAGCAAAATGAATATTCTTCACCTGTCTGCTCATGTTGACTTCTCTTGTTTAGATTTCACAGTGGGGGGAGAAAAAAGAAAACCGCATATTTACTTTTAATTGAAAGGAAATTAAAGACGCATCCACATCCGCAAATGACAAAAGAGTATCAGAAGGCTTGGGAGTGATGATAGCTTTTGTTTAAGATGGATTTCATAAAGAACCCCTCCCCCACTGATAATAATAAAGAAAAAAAAGAAGTCTTGGACATTTCTCCAAATACAATTACCTCTGCATCACCTGATTCAATCAAATGAATTTGCATTCTGTTTGCATCCAATGTTCCGTGGCCCAGTAAACAAGACAGGGGGAATAAATCTGATGTGTTTTCATGGTTCTGCCTACACCCCCACTATTCGCTACACTTTATTTGGAATATTTGAATTCTCATGAATCTGTAAACGCACCATGTGTGGGTGAAATTAAAAGCTTTACTTTGGAGTAAGGAGCGTCCTCTCAGGATGAGAAGAGAAATGCTTGTGAAATGTTTGAAATGTTTGTGATTGGCCATATGTTGCCTGATTGAAGAGGTCAATATAAGCCCTCAATTGACCTTGAATTTGAAGCTGGGGTGGCTGTCACAACTTATTATTAACTGGAAATAAGATAATTTAGTCAGCGTAGCGCCATTATTTATTCTTCACAGAAATGAATACGTGGCTGTCAGGGACAGATATTTACAGAATTACAAAATTTAGTAGACAAAGTCCATAAATTGTTTTGAAAAGTTGTGATTTTTGAAAATTTAATGCCATTTCAAAGACATTCAAAGTTCATTTCAAAGTTTTCATCTGCGTTAAATTCAATAGAATATTAGAATGTTAGAATGTTATGGATAGTTCACCCAAAAAGGAAAATTGTTTATTTACACACATAAACCTGTATGACTGACTTTACTCAAAAAGAGAACTTTTAATGAATATTAACACTGATCATTTCCATGTACTGACAAATAATTTTCATGAAAAAATTAATAAATAAATAATAAAACCTTCTACAAAAGCACCACAAAAGTAATTCAGCAAAGCAGAATTGTCTGAGGAACAGTAATGTAATTCACTAATGATAATTCCGCCCTTCACCACTGCAGCTTTCAAATCAAATATGGTGATTTTATAAGGTTTTTAAAGGAGCAAAAGAAAAATAAAAGTCTCTTTTTCTTCATCGAGGGGAAAAAGCAACAGCATACAGGTCTGGAAGAACTGAGTAAATACAGAACATTGCCTTTAACAAACAACCCCCTGTCGGAAAAATAAAATTGTATCAGTGAATTATGATGCACTTGAAAACACAACTGCACTGTAGCCACACACACTGCTACTCACACTCAGCCAATGCACGGAAAGTAAAAGTCCATTGTTCTGTCAAATAAATAGCCCTAATCTATCTGTCTTGCTCTCCTCCCACCAGCTACTCCATGAGACCAGACTCATCTTCACATGTCTTCATATTCATATGAACACACAGAGGTGGGGGTCAGTTCGGTTAAAGACTCCCTTTACATCACGAACATCATAAAGAACACAGGCCCGTCTGAACGTGTACATTAACTGATCTCCATGTTCCACTGGGACAGATCAAAATGAAGAATAATATTGTAAAGAGATAATGGAGAAAAAGAAATGTGAATATGCTAATGCTTCCTTCTGACATATGAATGTTTTGAATCCTTCAACAATGTAGTAGCCACATAAACATCTAGCAGAATACTGATGAGAAGATGCTACCTGGCGCTAACCGTACAAACGCGTGCTAGCAGATCCTGGCTTGCTACATGGCTCCAATCTTTCCTATAACTCAACAATTTATGCGACTGAAAAAAAATCTACTTCCTCTTAATAATGCAAAGTCTGCGACTGAACCGTTGGGCACAGAGTCTATAAAAGATTGTATTAGCTTGATGATGGGAAATATTGCATTTTCCACTCAGCCCATTTGTAGATGTATTTGTAAGTACTGAAGCATAGGCATAAAGACCGCGGTGGTTTGATGTCGCTACAATACTCGCATTGAATGGGGAGGTAAATACCACAGCTTTGATTGAGGGTAGAAGAAGAGAAGGTTGGGGTTGGTTTGGGTTCCTTTAATGGCAGGCCGACCACTGTGTGTTGGAATAATAATTACGAAGACTATTTATTTTTAATTGATATGCCCTTTCTTACTATGAAAAGAACAATTATCCCGAGAACCGCACGCCTCACTCATGCACAGTATGCCACTGAAATAAAAAGGGTCCTGTGTAAAATGAGCGAGAACAGTCATATTTCTGCCAAAACCCTTTCTCTGTGTCAACGTTTATATCAAAGAACAATAATTTTGGCATTAAAACTACTCAACTCACCAGTCTAATATCATTTTTTGATGATTTGCTGGATTGATTGGGTATTAAAAGCAATGATACAAGATAAGAGCCAGTAAAGAAGGGAAAGATTTCATGTTAAGTGCATATTACATTCATGGGGCGCTGCATAATTTGATGCGAGAATATTTCTTAAGGATCGTGTTATATGCAGAGAACTATTTTACAGTTCTGAAGTTTAGCTTTTCATATAAATAAGCGGTGTAATTACTCCTAAATGGAGATCCCGAAATGACCAGAGGGCTTTTCACAAGTGTCAAAAGAACTCATAACCGCTCTCTCTTTCATTCTGAATCTCCGTCGTCTGCAGGAGCGAGTCTTAGTCTGCGCCAGTGGATGTTTCTAGGTCTGCCACGATTTTTGTCTGTCTGTTTTTGCTCGTATATATTTAATTAGGTCAGCAAAAAAGAGAAATTGTGTCAAATTGTGACTTGAGAATTGACAAAATCCTTAACACTTTTCTCCCTGGAATAAATTATACATAGACTTTGAAAATAAATAAATAAATAAATGCACCATACATTATTCTGTTGACTATGACAGAACAGAAATAGGCCTTTTCTCTGACTGGTAAGTTTTCTTTGCATGTCTCAGTGTCTCACTTATTTAGAGACATATTTATTTATTTAAGTTGAAATAGAAAAGCCAGTGCAGTAGAACATAAAAGCAATCAGTCGCTGTGACTTAACAAGAATGTGCCCCTATTAAATAAACTCTAAACCCATCAATGAAAAACAGCTCAGTACATCAGCAATTTTCTGAGGCATTTAGAGGACAGACAAGCTATAGCTATTTTTTATTTATTTATATTCTTCACAGACTAAGAGATGTGTGTTATCTTTTATAGAATTGACAGAAAATAAAAACTACGTTTGATCAATAGATACATAGCGATTGTAGTAGCCGTGTTTGCATGGGGGGGATGGGATGGGATTGGATTGTGAGGTTGAATGCGGGCCGATTCCCTGTTTTCTTGCCTCCTGGAGATGCAAATGTCAGCTTTGAGCAGTTTGTGGACTCCCTGCTAAGTGCTTGGCCCATATTAAACCAAACTGCTTCCATCTTCTGGACTTCTGGCATTCCACACCCTTACGTCGGCCATCAATGTGTCACATGACGACCCATTCTTTAGAACCAATTCCATAACTCCAGATCGTAAAAAAATAACTGTCTTTTGCTTTTCCTTCCCCCACCTTTTTACAGATCATTCCAACTCCCTTCATATCTAATATTTCAGTCTGATATCACTTTATATTGAAGTCTTGGGTTCTGTCTCCCTCCCGATATATATAGTTACATTCAAACTAACCGTGAAGTAGGCATATGCCCCCACACTTTGAATAGGCATGATACTTCTGGTGCAGGTACTGTTTTATACTAAATGTCATACGGAAGCCAGTGGCTAAGTGAGGAGCAACAATAGCACTAAACTACTTTGGCACGAGATGACAGACACATTTTGAAAAAACAAACATGGCTCTGAGACAGCATAACTTCATCTCGGCTACTTAAAAATATCCCGTTTCATTGCAGTCCAGAAACATTCCATAATTGGGCTCCACACAAAGAGTGCAGGATGGAAAGGAGCAGCGTTTTCTCTTTCTCCCTCGCACTTCTCTTTTTCTTTTCCTGAAGGCTATTGCTACCATTATGTGAATGGCCTTTGTGGATTTACTGTGCGTGTTGTGCCAGCCCAGGCCAAAGAGAAGTCCTTGTGGAATAAGCTAATCCTTTTCAAACGGGACGCGACTGACGCGGACATTACTTTGCAAAGGCAGGGAACAGAGGTGATGTCACCCGTCCAAAGTTTGGATTCAAAACACACACGCGGCTGCTCGCCCCTCCCTTTCTGCGGCCTTTTCTTTTGAAACTGGAGGCCAACTACAATAATCAGGCTTCGCTCAAAGTATTTATCAGATGGAAGGAGGCGCGATTACATCGAGTGCAAATATGTGTCCCCGTTATCCTTCCAGACTATACGATCCACCGGAGCAACACTGGAGGTGACACGGAAAGAGAGAGAGAGAGAGAGAGAGAGAGAGCAGAAGAGCTGTGGGATGAAGATATGGATAAACTGAGTGGGAGGTGAAGAGCAGAGCGAGGAGGAGGGGGGGGGGGTATAAAAAGTTGAAAGAGAGACAAGACCAGCTGATAGCGAAGGAGAGAAAACTTGATAAAAAGAAGAACTGGGGGAAAAGAAAAAAACGAGACGGGGTGGGAGGGAGCTTTGTATACGGCAACTCATTATCCCACAATCAAACCACTCCTTTTCTCTTACAGTTGCTCTCTCTGCCTCTCGGTTTTGTTTACGCTCTTTCTTTTCCGTCTTCTTTTTTGTAACTTATTTATGAGGAGTTAGAGCGAATCTGCAGAGCTTTGCATTTCACTCTCGGTTTATGTCTAATTTAGTAAACATCCTGGTACAAGTCGGGCCTGTCAACATCCCCTCCCCTCACCTCTCATTTAGATTGTGGCTTTATGTTTGTAGGGGGTGAGTAAAATAAGAGATGTTTTGATCGAGTTAGCCTATGTCTCAAGTACGGATCTTATTTTAGTCTCTGTAAGAGGTATAAGGCCGCTAACCGCATCACTGCATTGTGGTGGTGGTTCTGCTGTCATAGTGCGTTTTCTTCATTTCTCATTACCTGCTAATGTGGACAGGGGCCAAAACCACTAACCAGCCCTCTACCCACCACCTCTCAGCATCTTCACTTTCTCTCGCTCTCTCCCTCTCTTCTTCCATCTCGGCCCCTGCTGATGGGCTAAATGGTCTGGCTGCTAACAAAAGGAGAAAGGGAGAGAGATGAAATATATTTTGACTGTTTCATGGAAAAACAATCTGACACAAAGTAATATTCATCTCCAATGAATCCAATATTCTTTTTGGAATGATATTAGACGGTATCTATTCTATCTTCCATTGTGTTCCCATCTGCCCTTTTCAGGATCTAAATTATGTGCATTAGTACGTAAATGGGCTAATGCCTGTCTGTATTTAGCAGGCTACATGCCGTGAATATATTCTCTGCTTCACGAAGTAATTGGTAATTACAGTGGTCATTTAGGCAATCACTGTCTCTCCCAGATTCATGTCATTCTTAAAAATAACTAGCTCTTAACCTTTGACAGAATTCTACAGAAACTGTTCATCACCGCCCCCGCTTTGATTAATTTTGTGCATACACTTTCTCTCCCTCACAAGTGCGACTGCACACACTCTCGCGCGCACACACACACACACTCACGCGCACGGAACTGTATCAATAATAGTGATGTTTTTGCATTTGTTAACTGTGACAGTTTGCCTCTCTCATCAAAACAGAGGAGAGATGCGAGGAGAATAAAACAGTTAAATGTAAGGTACGCTTACTGTTCTAAAACGATTAGTTCCATTTATAAACAATTAGACAACAGGACACACAGGGCATTTAGCCTTATCATCTCTTCCTAATCTCCCTCTCTCAGTCTCTTTCTCTCTCCCGCTCTGCCACGAACAAATTCAGTACTTTAACTGTGATAATCTTTTGTCTGCGTGCTCCCTGTATTTCAGTTTCTTTGTTTATACAGTCTTATTCACACATTATTCATTTCCACGCATAATGAAGCAGCGCACAGAAGAACTTTCGCTCTGCGGATACTGACTTTGAAAAATAACAAGGTCGACAGCTTTAGCTCCAAAACATTTCCCTCCGTGGCACTTAAGATCTCCATTATGTTGTCTAAGGCACTAAAGGATCTTCTCCCTCGTCTTCCCCACACCACATGTGAGATCGGTTTTGGGTTTTTGCAAAACTTGACAGGAAGTGTGGAAGCCTTTTAATATCATGTCAAAACCGGTTGCTGCAACAAGAACTGTTTAGAATTGATAACGTTGCTTCTTGTAAAAAGAAAAAAAATGCAGGCTTTTATGATGTTTCCAAAGCTATATACCTATTTAAAAAGCATGCAGTAAACCAACAGTGCGGTGTGTTTGTGTGTATTGTATGACATATGTGTATGTCATAGTCACAAGAAGCAGGGGTCTCTTTTTTTTGGCTTTGTTATCAGTGGAGAGATAAAGAATAAAACATTTCCGAAATCAAATATTTGAAAATCATTCAAAAAAGGGTTAATATAATTTAACAGCCTCCCAGAATACTGAATCTTAAAATATGATTTGTACCCCTTATAATTTCTTACCCTTGCAACGTTTGACTTCGCTCAAATGGAGAAATGAAATGAAATTAAGTCAAAGAATGGTCCCTGTAATATTAATGAGAGTTTGTATGGTGTAATTTAAGCTTCCTTTTATGCCTGAGTTGCAAAGCCTGAATTATCTATTCAGAGGGATACAAAGTTTTACTGCCGTGAAAGTTTAAAGAATGTTCTTTCTGCCGCTGCCACAGATGAATGGGGCTTAAAACAGAGGTTAGTCTAGAAGGATCTTCTGAGTACAGGATGCCCCTTTTATTACTAACCTTTGACCAGTCTGTCCTCTCCAAATCCTAATTCTAACCGTTATGAAAGAGACAAAAGTACCAGCTTCAGCTGAGCATGAAAACGGACCCAGAAGAAGACGTCTGTCAGAGCTAGAATGAAGACTGTCTGAAACAGTTCAACCATGACATACTGTAGTATAGATTGGTGGACTGCAGTTTGGTGAGTGCCGACACTTTGATACATATGAACACTGGAATTTTTTGGAAGTTGTATGATTATTGGAGTACATTTTACAAGAAAATGCAATTTCTGTTTTTGTACTTCAAAAATGTACATCCCTCCCTTTTTTCCCCATATATAAAGCTTGCCATCGAGGTATGTTTTGTTATGATAGGACAATATTTTGAGATACAGCTAAATCTAAATATTGAGAAAATATAATATAATATTTGTCCAAATGAAGTCCTTAGTAATGCATATTCCTAATCAGTAATGAAGTTTTGATATATTTGCGGTAGGCAATTTACAAAATATCTTCATGGAATGCGATCTTTACTTACTATCCTAATGATTTTTGCCATAATCAATAAAATCAATAACTTTGACCCATGCACGTCTATTTTTGGCTATTGTTACAAATATACCTGTGCAAGTAAAGATTGGTTTTGTGGTTCAGGGTCTCACACACACACACAGTATATAGTCAGTATATGCATCAAAAATGCTTTCAAACGTCACACTGCACAGCAAGCAAGACAAAATACAAATGCTGTGGCCAGTTTATATGAACTGAGAAGGAAATTAAAACATTAAGAACTATGAATAATATGGCTATAACTTCTAGAAACAATACAATCAATATACGAGTCCATTTAAAAATTAAAAGAAGGCTTTGAGGAGAAAAAAACCGAACTACGTATTGCAGTGGTGGAAAACCTGCAGCTCAGCAAACAACTGATGCTTTTTTAATACATCAAAGCTTAAGAGCACATATAATTAAGAGTACATGAATCTAATGTGTTTTCATTCTCCCCGGGGATTTGTTTTAGCTCTGATTTCTTTGATTGTATTCCCAGTAAAGCACTCCAATTGTTTGTACAACCAAGCTGCAGGGACTGCACGTATTTGTGTGTGTGTGTTCTCAATGGCCAGCATAAGCATTCATTTCAGTGTGTGTCTGTCCATGTGCATGTGTATGCGTATGTGTGCGGTCATTGCCAAGCATAAGCGTGTATTTGTGATAATTCGGATCACTGCACGAGCACGTTCCCGCTGACACTGCTGCCACCCAATTCCGGCCTTATAGGCATTATGGAGAAGAAGCCGTGCTCCAACAGCACTCTGAGCCGGGCTCCGTCTCTGCTGTGTGCTTCTGGATTTTATCAAGATTTCCCGCTGAGCACCGATATATTAGTGTGGCAAACATATCTGCCAATTCAAACTTGCATCAAAAGCGTATCGACAACGCAGCCGAAACAGCATTTCCATGCACTTCGTCTTTTGAATTGCTAAAATCAGCTTGGCAAAAGAAGCGGCACCATAAAATTCAGCTGTGGTTTTCTTTCAGCCAAAGCGCTTTTCTTTTGTTGTGAAAAAGGAAAAAAAGGTGGTGGTGGCGGAGGGGGTGTGGAGAGAAAAGCCTAGGTCTTAGCTGCGCAAGAGTATGGGGAATGCATGGGTCCATCTGGCATCCAAAGAGAAGGCTTTGTCAGGATCCATCCAAGACACACTGCTGCAGAAGGGTCCTTTTCTACAGCACCTGCAAAAATACCTCCGAGCCGCGCCAGGCGTCGTCTGCCCGCCTGCCCGCCTGCCTGCATCCTTAGCATTGTTTTTCTGTAACCTCTCCGAGCCCTGTGAAGAACGCAGCCACCCTGCTGCTTTTAGAAATATGGGAAGTAGAGAAAGATAAATATTTAAAGGCCTGCGAGAGTGTCAATGGAGAGACGGAAGTAAAATAGCGCTCTGGAACGAAGGAGGCCTACGCCAAATGTCACATTAAAAAGCGATACCTGTGTATTAGAGAGTGAGACAGACCGAAAAGATGGCTCTATCATTTACCCAGGGACACCTCATGCTAGACTGTTTTTGTTAAGCATCTCATCTCGTCGCCACTGCCTAATTTGCAGTTGATGTCGATGTGTTTTCGACTGATTCAAATGAACGAGTCGGTAAAGTCTGTCACAGGCCCCTTTAAAAGGCGCCTTGACTCCAGGGGCTGTTAGTAAAAGTTCACTGCACGAAGATGTCTGCGGAGAAAAAGGGAAAAACACACACACACTAGCTGACCATTAAATGAGTTTAATGTAGACTATTTCACAGATGCTTTTTATGAAAATGAGAATTAGGTTATGCTTGAAGCACAGTGATGATAAATCCTTTCTAAGCTTAATTATGATGTTATAAAATTGTGCCCCGCATGGGCACATACAACTTTTAAAGTGTATTAAATATTGCAATCATATTTAAAAAATGCCATAATCTGTCTATATAATTAGAATTCAGCGAGTAATTGCATGAGAGTACCAGAGGTGAAGGTGAACTTAATTCTCACACAACCTTCACCCTAAACACAGACAGCATAGTGAATCTATAATGAAACCACTCAGGAAGCACTATATCTATTACCAAATATAATGGAATTCGTTTGACAAAGTCCACTCGCACAGATTCGAATGTGCTCTTTTTTTGCTATTTATAGGTCTGTGTATTTTCAAGTGATCAAATCAGAGGCTACAATAGCGAAAAGAGCACTCAGGATGTGCTTAAAACACTGTGGCGAAGCTCAGATATAAGCCTGCTCTTTCTCTCAAAAGAGATCTTTAAAAGCATTACAGAAACTTCTGGATTTTTCCAAAGAGAGCTGTAACTGTAAATCATAAAAATGTCTGGCCGTCAGTATCAGGTGTTCCAATCGACACGGGTCAAGTTGGCCGTCTGACCCTCGCAGGGACGAGGCTGTGGGTGAGATGTGCAACAGTGAAGTGGATCGCGGCAGGCACGATGAGCCACTCGAGAGAAGCATTGAGACAGGGTTGGATAGAAAGGCACAGAGAGAGGCTAAGTGGTAATAGAGCCTTATTATCGGGTCACCGTAGAGGCCCGGAGTGGAGGATAATAACAGAAGAGCTCTGCGCTACTCGCACCTTAACCTCCCTCACTGTCTGATATCTATTCCTCAGGGGCGTCAACACTTACGTCGCAGTCCTGGTCCACACGCTGCTCTCTTTCAGCTCTCGGTGCTGCCACTTTTTATTCCTTCTCCAGCGCCGAGGCGCTTTTGTTGTTGATCGGTTTGGCGCGGCATCTCTATTCCTCTCCCGTTTCAAATTAAGGCAGGTTGTGTTTCTGCTAATGTTTGGGAGAGTACAACACAGTCCATACGCCGAGGGAGGACAGCTTCATTTCTCTCAGCATCTTGCGTGCTTGACTCTCAGCTTTAAGAGAGATGGCAGAGACGTCAGGGTCCTGACAAGTCTACACCATTAGAGCCCACGCTTAACTTCTGAGAAGCTGATTAGAGCGTTGCTGTGCCAGCCACAATCCATCACTTCCAGTAAAGGAGCTTCTTATCCATCTAACCAAGAGACTGCCTCCAGTGCACCGCAGGGAAGCGAAGGAAAGCTAAAACATTCCATTATCAAATCCTGGACTCAGTAGCCCTTGCTTCAAATGGCTAGCGAATCTGGGATGACCAGCTGTACCACGAGACGGAGCTCGGCTTTGGCTTTGGCGTGCACCCGGAACGTTTCGCTGATGGCCTTGTTGATGAAGGACGCAAAGCACCCACAGACTCAGCATCCAACTGGAGCTCCTCTGAGGACCCCACACATCCCTGGCATGTGGGCAGAGATAAAGCTTGCGCCAGGCCTCGAAAGTTGCAGTCCAAAGTTTTGCCCGAAGAAAAGCGAAGGGAAAATAAGAAAGTTTAAGCTTGTTTAACTCCCCCCTCCCCAAAAGACAAGCAGTCATGCCATCTGTGAAGATTCTCTCTCCAGCCATGGCCACTACTCTAGAAGAATTGGGGGAGGGCGAAAAGAGAGGAGGGGGGGGGTGCATTTGCACGGAGGAACAAACTGCTTTACAGACAACGCAGGTACAAGGTAGGCACGTGCCCCCGAAATCTTCAAACATCTCCCCGCTAGATCTGGATCTCTGTAGCCCTCGTACTGCTGGCAGAACAACTGAGGACGTTAACCCCTCCTTCTGTTCGCCTTTGATTTCGACGAGAGCAGAATGGAGACTCTCTCTTCTTTTTGCACATGAAAGCCCGCACTTGAAAAACGGACATGATTTCCGACCCTGTCATGGCTCGAGTGTGCCTTGAAGGGTGGCTTCCTTTGACCAAAAAAGATCCTTAGTTTGTTCGTGTTTTTTTTATTTTTTTTTTTTATTCCTGTTTCCTGGGAAAATCTGCCAGAGCTTATACATGGAAGCCAACGCATGAACTTTCAATCAGGGATTAGCCGGATTTTCCAATGTGGATCTTCTTTTGTGAATTTGGCCAGCGTCGCCTCTGTCGTTGGCAAGGGAAACGTAAATAGAAAATGATCCCTGGGCCAACGGGGATTGCCTTGCCTATTTCAAAGAAAGAGTTAAAATAAAGGCCACTTAGCCCTCTCCATCAATGTGATGCTGCATCAGACCGGAGTCACGTTCACACGACAGACCACCAAAAAAGTCCTTGTCCAAGTTCGCAGCATATTGCCGCCGCACACTTTGGTCCATTCGGCCAAAAGAAGGGGAATGCGCAACATGGCTGAAAAGAAAAGAGCAACAGAAATGACTGAAGATGGAATAAAAGAGCCAATAATGCTAATAGCTCAGTGTGTTTCTGAGGCTCTGGTTTTGTTAAAGCCCTCATGGTTTCTGTCCTTCTATACACATCCATTTATACATCTATTTCCATATCTCTGGCCACTGTTCCACTTTAGAAGTCCACTTACTCCAATCTAGATGCTAATCCTAGCTTACCGTACTAGCGCGTCAGATAAGGGCACAGGCTGCCTATATGTTACTTTCATTCAATGATGCAGTTCTCTGCATGGCTGCCAGCCACTGTGCCCAATGTGTGTGTGTGTGTGCGTGTGCGTGTGTGTTTGCTTGTGTAAAAGAGAATGCGGCTTTGCAGACCTACACAAAAGATGACCTAACTTCCAACAAGCTGAAGTTTTATCTGCTTGTGAACAATAGACAAATATGCCACCCATGTGAGCTTTGTGTTTGTTCTTTAAATGTCAACTTTGAAATCCACTACATTGCGGCGACTACAGCTGGATGTAGGCAGCAAATGAGACAATCAGCTCCATTAACTACTGTATCTAGAAACTATGACATAAAAATCAGTACACAGGTTTACGTTTATTACAGATATTTTTTTTTCCTCATCACAATACAACTTATTTATTCATATGTTAATCAAACTCGCTTATTTCTTTTGCCAGTCTGGCTTGTGCTATTCTTTCTCCCATAATGCCACACCCACATACACTCAGCACACTCTCTGAAAAAATCATAGTCTCAGCCTCCTGTGGTGAGAGGCTATTCAGCAGGTAGAGAGCCGCCGCATTGTAAGCGACAGGTTCCACAGGACAAAACTGTACTGGTAGGTTTATGAGAAAAATTTGATTGGTACTGAAAATGCCTTTAAACATGGGGCTGATGCATAAATTAAAAGGAGAAAGTCTGTATTCTGTGTCATTTTTCCTTCAGTCAGAAGGAAAAAATGCTACAGTTAGTGGCACCAAAACACACTTAACAGCATTCCTAGCCTTCTATCCATTCAAACGCCGCAGCAGAAAAAGAGTTAAGAGCGCAAAATCGCTTTGGGGAGAGGAAGAGTTGCTGTCCCAGTTTGTTTCCTCACCTATTCATGTCCTTCTTTGTTCTTTAAGTTCTTTTTCTCCACTCCAATCCGTGTCTAACAAACTCTTTTCTTTGTTTTTGTCTTTGCACTGGCTCTTAAGGTGCTTGTTTCTCTACAGCTCCGAGCACCACAGCTTGCTGCTTGTTTGGGCGATTAGCACGGGGCTGCTGTGTGCCGTGCATGTGTATCTGTTCTCGGGCTCCTCAGGGCCCCGGGGGCGTTACGCTCAGCGTAAAATGGCCCTCCACTCTGCCCACCTATCTCTCCCAAGACGAGGCCGCAGCCTCCCAGTGGAAAATCCCCATCCCCGAGCGCTGGGCGAGGAGGGGTAAGGATTAGGTGTTCCGCCTGAAAAGCACACTAAATTGAGTCCTCAATGTTTATTTTTATACTTTGTGTTGTAAATTAAAATGGTGGAAATTCATCTTTATTGTACTTTGTTCCCCTGCATTCTTTAAAATCTGATTGTTTTGCGTGCGAGGGAGTGTGACTCGCTTTTCAGCGCGGGGAGAACAACTGTGAGGGGGAAAAGTAATCACCGCATACACATACACAAAAGGATTCAGAACGCTAAGGAATCAAACAAGCGCTATATCCAGAGAAGAGAGCACGTACTCACTCTAAACGCTCTGTTCCAGCATGTTTTCCGTGATCCTGAACTTCTTCTCAAAGTCTGATAATGAAGGACTGTTTCATTATAAACAAAAGTGGAGATATCCGAAGATGTTCTGCTGCTCTCATTTAAAGAAAATCAAGTCAGTCTCTAATCAATGCCCTCGAATAAAAAGTCACGTAACCAAACTCTCTCTTTTAATTTCCTGTCTGAGTTTAGAGTTAAAGCAACATTCCCTTTCTAGCCCCTCTCTTTCCTTTTTTCCATCCTGAAATATTAAGAAACTAATCAAATAAATCAATAGCACATCTCTTATGAATACATGACTGTGCTGAATGTGTTTGATCCTCAACCTAACTTTGATTTGAGAGCTGAATATCTTTGATTTAGTGAAAAATGCACAACAATTCCAATAACTGGACAACGCCTGAAATATCGCAACCAAACTTTGTTTGTCTCTCTTTCTCAAGCGTGTCCCAAAATCAACAAGTAGACTACATTTTCACAAATGTGATTCTTGATATTTTTCATACATACTTATAAAATAATTGTTTGCTCTTAATAACTGAAACATTCAAACTGATTTACTGATCTGGGTAAATTGTACAGACACTGTAAAATTAAGCTTAAGTCAAAGAAATTACATTTGTATAAATTTCACATTTATCTGGGAATGTCATGTTAGCATGCTAAATAATACGTATTACAACTAAATGTAACGCAAGGGAGAAAAATAGACTAAAATGGACTAAAAATGGATTTTAATAGAATTTTTTCTATTAAAAATTCTTTTAATAGAATAAAAGTGGACTATTCGCTGCACTGACATAGCAACACTATTGAACATGCAAGCTCAACACTTCAGCACAATCATAATAATGGTAACTTCAACTGAAGTGTTTATGCATTTACACACACACACACAAATCCACTTGTGATCCAGTCCCACACAAAGCATGTTGGGAACTAGATATTCACTGTCAAATTTCAGCTGATGCATCAAAATACCATGTAGTCCCAACACAAAAAGATGAATTTCCATTTTGTAGAAATAATGATTAAAAGATGCCTGCACTGAGTAAACCGAGAACGAGCAGCGCTCATGCTCTGAAAACAGAGCTAACTGACTTCCTTTGGTCACTCTGAGAGTAAAGCTCAGACTGAGACGTAAACTTAGAGTAAGTTACAAAACAACATTTTCACAAAACTCTGTCTCCGCGTACAGAGGATAACAGGGAAAAAAAGCCTCAAGAAAATAATTTGAAACGGGAGCAGATATTAAACAAATATTGCTCTTTTTACATCGTGACATGCTAGGAGGCGCCCGCAAAGCAAGATCCTTTGATGTATTCCAGTATATTACTCTAAATGGTTTCATCAGTCTCTGACGAGTGAGAATATATGCCATTTTATCATCTCTTGATGATGGGAGCCTGAATGTTTGCCAAAGGCCTCCACAGTCGCACAGGGGAGAATGCTGGGGGTTCGAGGGGTGCCAGGGTTAGTCAATCTCTGGCAGCGAAAGCAGGGCGAGCGAGAGGTGGAGTGAAGGTACAGCCTCGTCTCTTCCATCCAGCCTCCTATTTTCCCAAAGTTATTTGTAAAAATGCTTTGCATCAGTCTTTAAAACTCTTCATTAATCAATCCAGTCGTCTTATTATTTCTGTAAGTGCAGAAGAGATTGCTAAATAAAAAGAGATTTCTCGTTCAGTGGGGGGAGGGAAAAAAAAGCACAGTGAAATGAAACCGCATTCATTGAACCTTAAAATGTTTTGATGGCTTTTCAGAGGCACATTATATTTACATAGGAATGTGTCATTAACGTCAACGGCGAACCAGAAACTATTAAACTAATACAATGCTAAACTGAACAACCTTGAGAATTTGATTAGAGCCATTGTGAGTTTTAAAAATGCTCCATTCTTGGGTTAAAACAATAGACTGATGCTTTCAGCTATGCTAATAATTCAGCTGTCAACTTTCATTGATGTATTTGACTGCTGCAGCTAGCATTTACATACTTTATATATAGCAAGGAGGGGTGGGGGCGGGGGTCGTCTATGCAAAGAATCATAATAGAGGTTCGAAACAAACACGAAACTGTTTGTGTTTCATTTCAAATTAGCCGCTGTAATTTTCAAAAAGACTGCAGGCATTGTTTGCTTGGCAAAGTCATGCGTTTTGGAGCAGTTTTAATTCTCCTATTATTGCACTTGCCGGAGACGCAGCATTTCCCTTTTCTCTGCTCTGCCAAGTGCTCTTAAACAGACAAGAATAATCTTGCTGAAACTCTGCTTTAATATCAATGACCTTCTTAGACTGTTTATCAACCGTAGGTGGATGCGTTGGAATTCTGTCATCGCTTTCAAAGCACAATTTCTTCACAAATCGACGTATTTCTGACGTCCAACAAGTTCCAGTTTCCGCTAATTGAAGTTTACGACTCCAATAACAATACAGCTTGTCATAGTTAGCAGGCAAACATGCGCTCCCTAGATGCTATTTTAAATGCAATTATGAAATTTAATAAATACATAATGGGATGTTTCAGCACAAGACAAAAAAAAGGTAAAATAAGAACCTATTTGTGATTCATTATCTGTTCGAACATATATTACATCTTTGGCAAGATCCTTAACATTGTTTCATCAAACCCTGGAGATATTTTACACAGTGATCTAATTAAAGTCACCATTTTGCCTAGTATCCCATTTAAGAAATCTATATGTTCTATATAATTATGAAATGATGCATTATTTAATACATAAACCCCAAAGCTCCATGTGTGCCTATAATTTTAATGAAAAAAAGTAAATGAATAGACTACCTCTTTTTTAGTCCTGTTTAGAGGCTTAATTGCAGAAATAGATGAACGATGAGTTTGTGAATGTTAAAAAGACACACTAAATACAAAAGAACAACTGGAAGCATCATCTGATGGTTTAAAAACTCACACACACATGCAAATCCAAAGATAAGTATGAAAAGTGTGTGCGTGTGCAGGTCAGGTTTTACCTGCATTGTTGCAAACGAATGTCCTCATAAGGACTGTAAAATCTGAAATCATCAGCCAACTGTCCCCATGAGGAATACGGCTTAATAAACATACTAAATAATGTCTTAATGAAAATGCAAAAAAGGTTTGTGTTAGCTCAGTATATAAAAAAAAACAAACAATAGAAGTCAATGGAAAGTCCCACTCTTATATAAAAACAAAAGTGTGTGTGTGTTTTGTGCAAACAAAGGTGAAATAGAGATGAGGTGTAGCTAGTCTGAGCATGCTTGCCTGCCAAAGATTCAGGATCACCGATTTTGCAGGGAATATAACACACGCTCATATTGTTGTCTGCAGCATTGTTGCTAAAGTAGCCCATTAAAATGCAAGGATGTATATTAAAAAGCAGCGCTGCCTTTTGATGGATAGTCGTCAGTTTATGAATAAGTGTGCATATTGATTCGCAAAAGGTGAAAAAGCTGTTTGACACAATTATTTCTGAAAGAGCCCCCACTCTCCTGCATGATTTAAAAGCCATTTTAAATGCCCATCACTTACATTTCCTTATAGAAGACCCCAATGACTCCCCTGGAAATAATAATTATGAAAATGTGGGAAATGGCATTGGTTTATATTGCTTGCACGGCAGACAGTACGCATAGCACAAGCGTGGATACTGATAGGCATCTGTGCGGCGGGTGATGGAGGGAAACCACAATCACGGTCAAAAGGACCATTGCTGTTTTTCCCTTTATCTTTGCACCTCGTCCTCTTTCTTTCAGACTGTTTTTCATTCTCTTAACAAACCTCACATCTGCCTATGTGTTGCGTCCAAATTCAGATCTGCGGGGCCAATAAGATTAACATGAGCTTTTCTCTCTCTCTTAAATAAAACGGCAGAGGAAACCGAGTCCAGTGGGCTTTTGGAGGACATACATCGGTCACAATGTGAGTTTTTAAGCCAGAGTGATGTCTGTGCTGAACATCTATTGTTACAGAGTTGTTAAAAACAAACTCCCGATTATGCACAAACTCCATTAGAAAGATCATTGTGCAATGAGAGGAAGGGGCAGGAATGCACAACGTCAAAATTATGGCCGATCCCAAAAAGATACAATAACTGCTCAATAACTATTGATATCCTATAAAGCCTAAAACAATTATATTAATTAACACTGCTAAATTTTTGGCGTTTTTAAAGCTGAACCGTAGTGAAAAGTTAATATAGCAAAGATATGTAAATGAAACATAGATCAAATGAATATGAACCAGTAAATATCCAATATCAACTGTTATGCAATCTTCAGAAGTTATTTTTTAGTGCTGTCAAACAATTAATCGCGATTAATCACATTTAAAATAAACGTTTTTGTTCACATAAAGTGTGTTTACTGTGTTTATTTATTATGTATATATAAATACAAACACTTGCATGTACATATTTAAAAAAAATAATAATGTTTATATTTGAATACATTTACAACAATATAAATTATATGAATATAAGAATCTGAATATATAAATGGAAAAACATGTAAATATTTTCAAAATATATGCTGTGTCTGTGTACTTTTATATATACACATAACAAATATACACAGTACACACCCATTTATTGTTTAAACAAAAACTTTTGTTTTGGATGCAATTAATCATGATTAATCTTTTGACAGAACTATTAACACAAAAACCTCTTACAGACTCCAAACTTTTGAATGGTAGTCTATATCCAATATCTACCAACAAAAATAATAAAGCAATCCAATAACCAACGTGGCACCGACATATCACACATCCCTAATCTGGCCACAAAAAAAAAAACCAAGGACCAAAACATTTAAGCAACAAAGTGTTTCTGAGTGAGAAGAATCATGGGTAAATTGAGAAAAGGTCCCTAGGGAGAGGAGAAGATCTTTAATGTATACAGCTTAAAACGACACATTATGCAATTGAACTATTTCTCCAGCCAGCAGCGGCTCCGTGCAGGGGCTGTTCCTGCCACCTAAAGAGATATAGCACTAAACTGTTATAGCGGTGGAGGACGGATACTTAAAACGTGGACATCCAGATGTTCGCCATATATCCGCAATTTATTAAACAAAGCGTCCTTGCATGTGTTGTGTGCCGTGAATAAACCTCCACTTATTAGACCCCGTCTGTATGTGTGTGGGTGGGAGGTTTGATTCTGATTATCATCACTCACCTTTCATCACACACCGCTCTGAACAACAGAGCAACAGAGATGGACGTTCACCCATGCTCACATCCGTCCATCAGAGAAGCAACCAAACGCGAGCCCACACACACACACATGGCAGGTGCCCCCCTTATTGACTTGGCCTGTGCTTGGATTCCCTTATTCTGTAAATGCATGCTCCCATGGTTAGCTAGAGAGCCCTTCTGCTCTCTCGTGTGCAGTTAAAAGCACAGGCTCTCGTCGTCTGGGGAGTAAATTTGTTCGGAGAATGGCGTGTGTGGCTAACAGGGGGAACATTTCGTGTTTTTAATGCGGTTTCCACTGGCATCAATCATTCCGTACAATTAGGCCAATTCCCACTCAATTTTCTATTTCTGAGGAGCACAGCCACGCTGTCCCGCACCCTCGCTCGCACACACCTATTGCCCCCATACAAAGCGAACGGGGCAGGTGCTTGCACGTTACACCGGAAAGACAGGGAGGTGTTACCAATCTTTTCTAATTTCTCATTAAAAGCGAGACACACCTACGGCGCTCGCACTCAGTTCCTCCCGTGTTCTCTTAGACCTCAAGTGTCATTTGTTTTCCATGGCAACCAGATTAAATTAGGTGAGTGATTATAGCTTATTAACACCAAACGCTGTTAGTGTATTCTTACCATTTTGTATGTAAACACTTTCTGCCTGTAGCGCTCTTTATTGGAAATTGCTTTGTATAGACTCGGAAGCCCGGAGCTTGCTTATAATAAAAATATAATTACGATTTAGACAATAGCCACTCAGACGTACCGCAGTCACCCCCTCCTTCTTCTGACCATTCGGTGACTGCAAGTTACAAGGCGCAGCCAAACACGGTAATGAACAATGAAAGAGCAAGTCTCTCTCTCGCTGTCTAATTCGAACTAATAAAGCCACTAGAATTAACATTCACAATTGGCGTAATGAGGTGTGGGGGTTTGGTCTCTTCTACTTCATATTGACTACTCTTGCCCTCAGCCCCCTCTCTGCATTTAATGCAGCACTTCAGGCCCGAGCGGCACTCGCATTATTTACGTATTTTGCGGAGCCGCACGTGTAATTGGTATTAAAATGAAGCATTTCGTCAATGTTAGACGCTGTACGTGTTGCTTATACATACACATGGGGCTTTACAATGCTCTCTATTTGTCATATGCAAATGCGTCTAGTGATCTGAACAGTAGCAATTAAAAATCTGATATTTGATTTATCAAATATTTTGTAATGCTTTACAATAAGGGTCCAAATGTGGCTATGAAATGGAAGTTGTTTTATTATATTTTTGTTACAGCATTGTGGTGTATATTAAAGTGAAACTGCTTCTTAAACAAGAAAATAAAAAATAAAAAACTGGAAGGTGGGACTTGACTGGACCGGAATTGAAGTAATACTTTAATTTAGGGACCAGTTCTCACTATTAGTTCCTTAGCATGAATATTAGTAGTATATTGGCTGTCTATAAAGTGCATATTAATGATCCCTTAATCCTACTACATATACAAACTTAACAACTACCTTTAGATGTTTGAGGAAAAGTCATAGTTAATAATTAGTTAATATTAAGAATTGGTCCCTAAAATAAAGTGTGCCCAAAAATAAATAAATAAATAAATAAGGATGCAGTGATGTGCAAGGATAAACCCTTTATAATAAATACTGCTATATTTAATAATAGTAATAATAATAAAATATTTTATCATTACATTAACATTGACTTACACTGAAACATACTTACAATTCTTAGTTTGTGCTAATTTCAACATTTACTAATAAATTATTGTGTTAAATCAAAAGTTGCATCTGTTAATAACATTTAATTTATCTAACATGAACTAACAATGAACAACTGTATTTTTATTAGCTAACATGAACAAATACAATAACAAATTATTAATGATACCTCAGTAAAAAAGTAATTGAAAATACATTTATATCATTCTAAGTATAATTCAAATCTATCGACATATTGCTTAAGACTATTTGATATAAAAATTACAATTAAACTTTATTTGAAGTACTATTAAGTCTAAACTTGTTTTAATATCACCATTGATGAGAACTATAAGATCTTTGGATAATATCAGCTTTTAAATGCAATATATTTCCACAATACAATCATATATACCTCAGTATATCTTTAGTTGGACTTCAGCACTTCTTCCGCACAATTAAAGTGCATTAAGTACAAAATTAGTTGTTGCAGCTTTGCAGATTTGAACTATTCCAATTTAGTGTACAAAAATTGCAATTGCAGGGAATTTGTATCCAGTACATAATTATGTAAATGCATTCGTAGTATGAAATAAATGTATTTCAGATACATTTTAGTATATTCTTCACTAGGGTAACACTATCTAATGGGACCTTATTGTAAAGCGTTACCAAATTGTTTCATAATCTCAAGCATAAAGCTTTATTTCCTCCTATGTGAGGAGGTTTGGTATCACCACGCAGTGCCAGGATGGGTGCATGATGCGATGGAGGGAAGAAACAGAGATGAGGGGAGAAAGTGAGAGGCAGCTTTAGGTCAGGGGGAAAGCGAGCAGGTGCGGTAAGGGAAAATTACTACTATAAACAAGGCTAGTCCTTGTAATTTATCATTAATCTGGCTGTCTGCGTTCCCAGCTTTCAGCTTCTTTTGCATGCTGATATCCATGTCATATTTCTTATCTGCGATTTGTTTATGTTTTTATCCTTGTCCCCCTGAACGTACCGCAGTGCCATCGTAGAGGGACGAGTGAAAGCGACTGTAAAGGCATTAAAAAAAACACACACACACACAGTCAAAAACCACACTAGCATTAATGACTTTGTTTCATCACACAAAAAGGCTCAACTGCACACTGCACAATATCAGCTAATGCAAACAGCCGTAATATCATCTTATCAGCACCTGCCTAAAAGTGCCTTCATTTGCTTTAGTCATGGAAGTTTTATAGAGCCTAATGCTGTGAAATAAATCTATGTAACACCACTTTATTACATGTCAGGACTCACTTGTCTCTGCTGGCAAGTGTATTGTATTAAGCAATGATACTTATTAACTGGAAACAGACGGTGCTATTATGCCGGTTCACAAGTGTCTAATAACATCCCGTTGGGGACGGCTCACACAGCGAGAGTTTGTTTGGAAAGAGCCTGTCTATTGCTCTCATTGCAAAATAGACCGCATTTGAGATGGGGGGAAAAATACACTAAACCGTTCTTTATTTAGAAAAAATGTTCAAAACACAGATAGTGGTCTACTTTTGCTAATTGAAGAGAGGAAAACTTTCACAAAGAGCATTTTTAATGTTTAATTTTTTCCTCTCTAATTTTATAGACGGATGAAATGGATATGACTTTTTTTTCCTTTGCAAATTTGACTTTGTAATTCTCTGTCCTTGTTTATTTGCTGTAATTTACAAATGGAAAAAAAGTGCAGAAGTTATTGATTCATGACCGTAATTGTTTAATTATTAATCAGTTTAGTGTTATATTAGCATTTGTAATATTGCAGATGCTCATGCTGAGAGGTTGGGAAGCTATAAAGCAGGTTGTGGTTTACTGCTCTGTGACATCTGAGATCACCACAGAATCTGTCACGCACACGTGCGCACACACACACACGCGCTCCCACTCTCTGTGTAGTAATTTATTACCCCTTTCACACTCTTCAGTCAATACTGTAGTGGGCAGGCAGTGGTTCAATACTCTGATTATTTGATAAAATTCACACTTTGCTGATGTATGGTTTAACCCCCCAACACGATGCATTCACTAATAACCACAGGCGTCTGAGTGAACCGTACAACAAAAACAGACATGTATATCTGTTTTTTTTTCCCATACACTCTCACCGATGTGTGTCTGATGCTCCTGAGAGGGCTAACACTGCTACAGTGCAGCTCTCACACATGAAGGAGTTTAGATGCCAGTGATCTGCTGTTAGGGGACATCTACTGGCCCAAATACAAAGTCACACACCCCTTTTTTCTCAATTTCTTGCACTCGTTCTTTACATCTCGCCTTCGAATACAACAGCCAGAAGCCCTCTGACCGGTCATGGAAACTGTCCTCACATTACTCCTTTGCTGGTGACATACTATTTATCATTTCATGCATTTGGATCGATCAATTGCTATCTGATTGGGTATCCAATTCCAATTTACACTTGGACACATAAATGTGTCTCTGCAAAAATGGATATAAATCCAAGTTATTCTATTCTTATTCTACAGTCTATGCAAAGCAACTAATGTCAGTGGGCATCGTCTTTGCCCAATCTGGCAGTTTACTGCCTTAAAAATGTTACTGACATTAATGCAACCTTAGCAACTGCAGCCATATGCTATTTTTTCAGGCAAGCTTTTGGTCTTTTTTTAATAAAAGTCTATGGAGGATGATTGGACAGTTTTAAATGCTCATGTCTGGGAAATTATCCAAAATTATGTTCAAATGTTGTTTACGGGTCACTTAGTTACTCAAGTGGTATTTAACAAAAAATAAAAATAAAAAATACTTGAGAAGTTCCTGCTGTGGATTAAACTGCATGTCAGTCTTCCTTTCCAAATAAGCATTAATAACACTGAATAACGTTACTTCATCGGGTCCCCCAACACATTCTACTGACTATAAGTAACTCTGCAAGTGCATGTCAACTTACTCTTACTTCAACAGTTTACGAATACACTATTGAGAGTTACTTGACAGTTAGTTGCAAAGTTACTTATAATAGGCCTAAGTAGAAGTGAACTCTAGTGAACTTGAAATAACGTGTAACCCTTTATTGATTCAATGTCAAAATACTAATTCAAGTTACTACACGCTGTCGGAAAAATTACAAAATAAAGTCTCACAATTCATTCCACACTACATAAGAATTGCAATTAATTAATGCATTCCACTTCATGAGCAATTTTCTAATGCTACAGACATTTTAATATACACACCTCCATATCACTCCTAAAGCTTGCAACAGTAATCAGTAATGTTTTTTTTCTCATCCATGCATGACTGCTCACTTACTTTTTAATATTGTGGTATTCTGATATAATTCCTTTTAGATAAAGTAAAGTTGTTGTTTTTTTTTTTACCTTTGTGGTCAGTATGATTTATTGATTTGATTTGATTTGACTTTATTTTATTTATTGTACTTTTGTAACATTAAATTAATCAAAAGTGAAAATAGACGTTTATATATATATATATATATATTTCTGCAAATAATCCTGACAACTGACAATATTATGAAAGAAAAGAGTTATTAAATTATAATAACATTTTACAATATTATAAATTTCACTGTATTGTTTTTAATCAAATAAATGCAGCCTTGATCATAAGAGCTGTCTTTTTAAAACATTAAAAATACATATTTTACAGACCCCAAACTATAGTGTATACAGCCTGAACAGTCTGTATTTACACTTGGGCACATAAGCCTCTAACCACCTCGTGATTGTCCCTCTTCATCTGAAATGCATCTCGGAGGGCATTCCATTGGAAATTTCCACCATCAGATCTACCTTATCAGTAAACACCTACAAAGTTTCCAAGTGTGCATAGGTCAATATATACATATACAACAATATAAACACGCTGAACAAAGCGAATCCTAGCTCATTTCCCCCATCCCATATTCCCTCTCAGGCCCGAATCATTCCCTCATTCTCCATATTCCTTCTTCCCCTTCAGTCTGTGTGAAGGACAGGATTGATTAGCATGCCGCATATTCATTTGCATACTTTTGCACACAGATCACTCCGAATGAACGGCAGCGTTGTTTTCTCGTTTTTTCGCTCTCCAAAGGTGGGGGAGGAGAGGGTGGAGGGCGGAGAGGTGCTGGTGGTAGAGGTGGAGGGGGGGCTCGTCTTTTCAAGGAACACCCCCAGAATTAATGTTCCACACCTGTGCACAGTGCGGCAGTCTTTATCAACCATCACAGGTGCGCCACATTAATTGTGGGAGAGACCATTTTGCTTTCCACAGGGGTGTCCCATTTGGCAGTCAGCATGTGCTCCCAAACCTGAGATAGTTAATGTGCTTTACAGAGTGTTCATTTTCATCTGATATCAATTTTTCTTTTCTCTTCTCTCCCAGGACTGCACATAGTGCACAATGCATAATATATAAATAGCCTCCCTATTTCAAAGTAGTGATTAGTGTAATGCTTGTTTGGCATATTTTCCAGTGTGTGTGAGTATGTGTGTGTGTGTGCTGTCATATTATGAAGTTTTAGTACTTCTAGTAATGTGATCTCGAAAGTTTCCAGAACCACAGACCATCTCGCTATCTCTCTCTGTAAGCGTTTACATACGGGGGCGTGCGTAGTTGTGCAACGAGTCTCCTGGTGCTTCCTGTAAGAGCGTGGAGGACTGCACACCTGCAGGCCTAAAGGCCAAACGCAGCAGACTGCCCCCCGGTGACAAAGATTACCGCAACCTCAGAGTCAGACCTCCAACATCCGTCCCGAGACTTCCTCTCCTCCGCACACTGAAAGCAACAATATCGTGAGTCACACAAAGCCCGCAGAAATAATAATAATCAAAAAGAAAAAAAAAAAAAAAATCAGCCATTGAGCAGTGATTCAAGATTCCCTGAAGATTTAGGAGAATTTGTTCTTTGTTTTTTTTCGGGTTGTCCAATAATGAGCAGTAAAAGGTCAGTGGACCATTGCTGCTTATTCACTCGTGGCTTATTCTTCCTCCTTATGCGTGATTACCCGCCAAATGGTTAAAGGTAAAAAGAGTAAGAACAATGGGCTCATGTCACACTCTTCAAACACAGAGACCTGAGCCTTATTTATGGCGTATTGTATTAATGACACAGGCTGACTGAAAAAATGTTTGCTTTTTTTCTCTCTTTTTTTTTTAATAAATGCATATTTGTGTCTGGGGAGACCGGGGAGGATTGAAAGCAGAAAAACAACACAATATTTTTCCCTCCCTCCATCAGCCATTTTGAACTCGGCAATTGACCTTCTGTGGCATCATTTACAGTGACTCATATCAAAGCTCCAAAATGTTAAAGCTATAGTGTCGACACAGACGTCGAAGCACACACACACACACATACACTAGTGGGATAATAGCTTTAACTACGCTAAATTGTCTCCTTCATTTGGATGGCTATGGCGACCTACAGTCTCCTCGGCTCACCCTTTGACAAAGGGGGTCATCGCTATGCAGAGGAAAATGAAACCCACTAGATATTGTTTGATTGGATTTGCCTTTCACAGGTTTTGAGATCATTACAGAAATTCATTTGAAGTGTGGCAGAAAATGAAACTCGCCTGTTTAATTATTTTTTTTTTCAACCAGCATTTTTGCCCTTTCTTGATGACGTTTTTTTAAATCAGTTGAAATATTAAAGAGCCAACACTATCCTTAAAATGCATCTTCGATGGGCTCACATACCCCCCGTTGTCTGAGGGAATGAAACATATTTAATGACTCCGCCATCCTGCTCTTAAAGTTATATTTTCTCCCTCTCCACCCCCCTTCCTCCCGTTCACTTTCACAGTCTATCTTTCTCTCACTCACAGAGATAGAGCGACACAGAGAGAGAGAGACTTCCAAACCAAATGTGCTCATTCCAACATTTCAATAAATTGAGAGGAAAAGCATTAAAGTTAATCAGACCAACCACATTGTGGTTAAGACACGTTGGCTGGATTATGGATTACTATTAGCTGGATGAAAACCGATTCTTTCATTTAAATTCTGGGTTCCTCATCCCGCTAAAATTAAAAAGGAACTAATACTTCTTGGAAAGAGTTCTTTATTCTTCTTGCAAGCCCTTACTTCCTTTTTAATCTGACATGGAGACAGACTATATATATATGAAGAACACCCAGCGAGAGGCATGCGTGTAAAAGATGACCTTTAATAAAGATTACAAGGGCAGCCGCCACAAAACACCGCTAGGCTTCGATAGGGTTACGTTTGTTATATCTAAAGAAAATAAAGCTGGCACAACACTTGTAAAAGATACGAGCATCCTTCTCATACTGCCTGCAATAAGCATCTGCTAACCATTACTCTGTCATTAATCCTGACTTTGTTTTGCATATTATTGTGCTTGGTAATACAACAGCAGCAACATTATTTAATAATGGTAATAATTAATAAATAATTGCTAAAAGGCAGTGCCACTACAGTATGTGCTAAAACTTCTACTATGCCCAACCACACAACAAAACAACTAAAACAAAGCAAACTGTGGTTAAAATAATTTTAAATACAAGCCAATTTAGGAACCACAGCATTTGTAAATAAAATACTTTTAAAAGTGCAAAATTTGTCTTCATAAAGATTAACTTTAAGAGAGCAAAGTATCTACTTACCAATACTGACTAATATGTATGCAAATATTGACATATACTTAAAAAACATAAGTAGGTATAAATCAGCCAATAACTGGTGTAACAGTGATGTATTGTGTGAGCTGTGATAGCATCTATGTTGCCTTAAAATGTTTGAGAACAGTTTTTCTGTTTTCTCATATCTTGCTGAAACTAAGCAGTCAAGAGCCTTTAAAAAACTGACAGATGTGTTTTGACATACTAGAGTCCTTGCTAGAACCAGGAAGTATGAGCATATTAGCCTGGTTTTGTCAACACTGCACTGGCTCCCTATCAAACAAAGTAAAGATTTTAAAATCTTGTTAATTACTTATAAAGTAATTACACATTACAAATGCACACAAACACACACACACACTATAAGTCTTTTGCACAATCGGACATGCGCTTAAAATTGAACTGGAAATTAGGTGCTGAGCATCCGGCCAGAGGAGAACTGACCCCAACTTAGTTTTTTTTTCTCCATTCTCTCACGGATGGGGTTTTGGTTCCTTGCCGCTGTCACCTCTGGCTTGCTTAGTTGGGGGCACCTAATTTCTAGTGATTATCGTTGTTTTGATTACAGAGACTGTCTCTGCATTTAATAAATAAATAGTTTAATCTCGTCATTATACATTACCATCACTCTATTCTCCTATTTGATACCGTTCAGTACTTTGCTACAGTCTGTATTGTTAAAAGTGCTACAGTGTATAAATAAAAGTGATTGATTGATTGATGCAAGAAAGGTACATTTCAAAGAAATAGTTAACACATGGAACTTTGTCCAGCTTGAGCTGAAACATGACGTTTGTGCCCAGAATCAGCTTCTTGAAGTCCAGCAGGTTATTCTGAATCTTTGTACATGTCTATATGTGTGTGTGTGTGTGTGTGTACGCCAGTGTATTAGAATTTTATGCTGCTTCAAAGCAGCTGTGTATGTGTGTGTGTGTGTGTGTGTGTGTGTCTGCTGCTGTCAGCACTGGATGGTGTATGTCAGCCTTGACTAGACTCTGGCTCCAGTATATCACAGCCAGCAGGCAGCCCACTGCAGATACAGCCAAACCGTTTCATTGTCAATAAACCTGTGTCTCCATTAGAGCCACAACCTCTCAGTCCAAACCCACACACCTACACAGACGTCAAAATCAGCAACCAATGAACTACATTTGTCATGAAGCTATGTACTATATGAATATATAAAACATACATTCAGTGAGTAAATGGATCAGCCTTCTTTGCACGCCTCGTTCTCATGCAATTTAAGATTCTTGTCATGCCACTACACAAGACTTTCTATTCTATCCTGATGTTGATGAGGCTGACTTTATTCCTATGTTCTGGTCCTGCCAAAAGTTGAAAAACTACTAGGTGTTTATATTCAAAAGAATAAATGACGCTTTTAACTTGTGTATAAAGCCCTGTGTTAAAACTGCTATTTTTGGAGTAGCAGAACATGTAGTATCTTTGACTAACAATGTGAAAAATGTTATTGCTTTTGCCTCTTTATTAGCAAGGAGAAGAATATTGTTGGAATGGAAGTCAAAGAATGTGCCTAAGGCTTCAATGTGGATTTGTGACCTGATATCACATATAAAATCTGAAAAAATAAAATAAAATATGTAAAAAAGGATCCGTTCAAAACTTTGAAACCCAATTACATATTGTGATTTTTTTGTACTCACGTTGTTGTTGTTTTTTTTGTTTGTTGTTTTTGTTGTCTTTTTCCATTTCATTGATTTTGACATTGCTGTGTTCATGTGGGTATACGAAGCAAGAGTGTTTCTATGGTCTCAACACTATCATTATAATTTTTTATTTTTTTTTTTAAACAATATTTATTTTAACCTATGTTTTACACAATTTTCTATTTGTATTAAATTTTTTTGTTAAAGCATGCCTTGGTTGATAAATTATACCCCCTACCCTGACCTTGGACCACAAAACCAATTATAAGGGTCAATTTTCTTGAATAAATAAGCTTTCCATTCATGTGTGGTTTCTTAGGATAGGATAATATTTGGCCGAGATACAACTATTTGAAAATCTGGAATCTGAAAAAAAAGAGAAAAAAAAGTAGTGCTTTAAAGTAGTCCAAATGAAGTCCTAAGTAATACATATGACTAATCAATATATACAGGTCCTTTTCAAAAAATTAGCATATTGTGATAAACTTCATTATTTTCTGTAATGTACTGATAAACATTAGACTTTCATATATTTTAGATTCATTACAAGTAGTCTGAAGTAG
>JAUMHE010000053.1:16823437-16878010 GCA_032359235.1 Enteromius mattozi | reverse complement strand
TAATGTTTATCAGTACATTACAGAAAATAATGAACTTTATCACAATATGCTAATTTTTTGAAAAGGACCTGTATATAACAGCAGGAAATTTACAAAAAATCTGCATGGAACATGATCTTTACTTAATATCCTAATGATTTTTGTAATAAAATAAATATTTACAATTTTGACCCATATGTATTTTTGGCTGTTGCTACAAGTATACCCGTGCTACTTAAGACTAGTTTTGGGGTCCAGGGTCACATATAGTAGGAAAGTCTCGCATTTTAACCTAGAATAAAAATTATTATACAAACACAAACAAATATAAGTATGTACATCATTCTTTTAAGACTCTTAAGATGCTTTGCATAGTGCATTTATTTTACCATCCAATTACTGTTATGTATTAGAAATATAAAATTCTGTGCAGTTCACCAATATATTCACGCAATTATGTAATTGCAACATAATATAAAGATTTCAGCATCTATGAGTGATTCTGAGGCACTAGCTATAGCAAATTGTTTTGCAAAAATACTAATTGCTTTCAAAATGTTTCCCTAAAAAACGGTCTGCCAAATGTGGTATCAGCCAACGCTGATGTGTCAAGCTCTGAAAGCACTACACTGTTTACACTTTTCAGGAAATCAACCTACCAATGTCATTGAAAAAAGAACCTCTAAACCTAACACAATGCCTGTGATGATGTTACAGGTGAGGGGGACAGGCTTCATGGGGCATCTAACATGCTCTTTCTTTTTCTGGGCAAGGTCAGCCCTCTGTAATGTGTTCACCTCCACGCCTTACTCATTACCCTCAATAGCAGTTGATGGATCTGCTGAAGTAGAAAAAACAGGGGGGGGGGGAGAGAAGCATCACTAACATTTATCTCCACTTGCTCCCACCCCAGCTTAAATCAACCCATCAGCCTGTCCCAGAACACTTAGTGCTGAGGCACATATCACCGGTTCCTGCTGTACCTTGGCTTCCTCTGTTAGCAGCCTAATCTGTCCAGCAGGACTGTATTGAATGCTGTATCAAGATCCCCAGGACATATATCACAGTGTGCACAAACACACTTTGGAGTGGGCATATACAATATTTAGACATTTCACCTTGCTGGCTTCTTGAACACCACTACGCACTCACACACACACACATGTGCACACACACTTTCCAAGGTACACAGTAAATTATTCAAGTGGCACAGCATTTGATTCAGCAGACCTCCCATGCACTGAAGCGAACCCTGAGCACCATGTAGAAATATATATACACAAACCACCCCCACCCCCTCGCTTTTTTAGACATTTCATTATGTTATATGACTTTAGGCCCAGTGGCTGGAAAATGACAATTATTTTGCTCCAGCAGCTTGCTATTAAGAGACTCGCAGAATACGTCGAGTGGCGTGTGAAGGAGCCGCAGTGGTGCACACACTGAGAATTGCTCAAAGAAACACACACGGATCTGTCACACACACACACACACACAAGAGCGATGCAACAAGCGTGCTGGACTATGGCTGGGGCACGTGACGAATGGCCCTTTGGAGAGAGTTCAGAAAAATATCAGTCAGAGCAAACTAATGCTTTTTAAATGCACCCAGCTACCTTTAGCAGGCCAGCTTAGTGAATTAAAGGAATATCTAATGACAGTTTGTTTGGCCCTCTCATAAATTCCACATAAATATATATGAGGAAGAGAGAAACATACAACAGGCTAATAGAAACGAATGAACTAGTCAACCATAAATTTGCTATGCGAGATACGCTTTTTCTGATTGGAAAGGGCATCCGCTATCTGCAATATTGATAATACTTTTCAAATTTCATCTGCTTTTGTTTGCATTCTGGGCTGTCTGTTTAAACACACTGGGAATTATAATGAAGCCAAACATTATCTCTCAGTTGTTCAAGGCTGAACATATAACTTTATCGTAGAAATGATTCCCAGTCTTTGGCTAGGCTGTATCTTTTCCATTAAAGCCTGGCTATCAGCCGGTGACAGTGAAGCAGCCAGTCGGCACTGGCTTGTCCACATGTGCCGGCCAAGTGGCGTGAAGGTTCCCGCTTTTGTTTCACTCAGCTATTTCATGTATGCCTTTGTGTGTTAGTGTGTGAAACGGAGAGCAAGAGATAAAACAACATGGTTAGTGGTTAATGTGGATAGTCTTTTATTAACTTTGGAGGTTGTGTTTGCATTGTGATTTTCACAGTATGGAATTGAACAGGAGGGAAGCAGTGGTGTAGTTATGAACCCCACATACTATCAATCTTTGGCAAATTATCCACTACGCCAGCGGGCTCAGAGCCTCAGTGTGCATACAGCACAAGATGACCACTAGGTCACTCAAGGGGTTCTGGAGCATGCTAGCACATCATTTAACTTTTGGAAAAAATCTTCGGATGGAATTACAATGTACAGTATTTAAAAAGCATAGTAGGAGGTAAAAATAATTTTTTCAATTGCATTCATGCTACTGTTTGTAATTTTCTTGTTATTTATTGTATTACTGATGGTTTCAAATCACTGTACTTAAAACTGCTTTAAAAGCACAGATTAAGGTCAGTTTCTGAATATTGCCAAGTCGGTACATGTATGATGTCTGGTATTCCAAATATTTTCAGATATCACCTGTTGTTTAGAGTATTTCACTTCTGGTTTCAACATCCTTAAGTCAATTGGTTTTTTGAAAAGGTTTAGGGTTAAATGTAGCATAAGGTCCATTAGCAGACCAGAACATCAACACATCAGTAATAACCCACTCATAACTTCTTTCCAAACTTTTAAAGGCCTTGAAATACGAAGTTGCAAAAAAAATTGGATTGATGTTTGAGCCATTAAATATAATCATGCGTAACAGAAAAAAAAACAAAAAAACAGTTTTTATTATATTATATTATATTTATATTTAATTATCTGCATTTTGAAGTGTAGTTGTGTTTATGATCTTGCAAACTATTCAAACTCAAGCTTTTTACTTATAGATTTTAAATAAAGACTGAAAGAGATGTTGAATTCTTAGTGGTCCTAAACGTAAAGGCATGCAACTGTTGTATAGTTAGTTTAGCCTAACTTTCGACTTCAAAATTCACAGGTTATCTTGAAAAAGAAAAAACTTTTATTGGTTACAGAGCTATTTTTCACAATAATCCAAAAGCCAATGGAAAACTTTGGTAACACTTTAGAATAGGAAACACTTATTAACTATTAACTACCAATTTTCTACTTAATAATTGTTAGTAAGGTTTTTAAGTTTATGTATTGGGCAGGATTAGAGATGTAGAATAAGGTCATGTAGAACAAGGCATTAACGTACTTAATTACTACCAATAAATGGCTAATATTCTAGTAATATGTATGCTAATAAACAACTACTTAAGAGACCCTAAAATAAAGTGTTACCAAAAAATTTGTTGGATTATGATCAAGAAAATCAGGGTGATGCTAACTTCTGGGCTGGCCTACAAAAACTCATCATCCCTGCATCACTAAATAAATTCTTAATTTAACATATCACATGTTGATGTATTATATATAAATATATAATACATATAATTACTTTTATATAAAAATGTTTTACTCAAAAATGGCTTAAAAACACACACATCCTAGTGCTAAAGCTCCTAATTAGTATGACTCGTGATGATTTTCCTCTCGCATTACATTAGTAAAACTAGCAGTCCACTCATCCCTAACAGCAAACTAATTGCATCACACATGAACGCATTCACTCACTCCAAGCTCTTTCCTACTGTTCTGTCATCATGAAGTGCAGACAGAGACCTTTCAGCTCACTTTTCATCCTCCTAGTGAGAAATGAGTGGTTTCGCCTTCACTTCAAACATATCAAAGGCAGAGCTTTCCTACAGACATACAGCTGTTCTGGCAGTTACAGAATGACAGAAAGAGAGAAAAGGAAATGAAATGCCCACCATGGACACAGACACATCACCATGGGCCTGATAGATCAGTCTTCGCCACAAGCCCCCTGGAGATTGGGTTATCGGCCACTGTCAGTGCCTAAGTGGATGCTGCGCAGCCCTGGGCAGTAGAAAACTCTCAGCCTGTATGCGCTGCTTTTAAGAGAGCATGAGAACTGTCCATGTCTCAGCTTCTGGGTGAGTTGGGATGGAGGGCTTATAGCGAGGAGAAATCACAGTGCTGATATTGTGCCGAATGGCTCGTTATGCCTAACCACAATGCCAGTAGTATTATGAGGGCTCTTCACAGCATGAGAGTGGCATCGGCACCCAGCTTCCTCTTGTACGATGATATTTATTCAGGTAACGCTGATTAGAAGGTAACCCTTCCCAGCTGTACGCAGTGAATGCATTCCAAATAATTGCCTGAAAGTGATGCAATATTAAAAAAGTTAGAAAAGAAATGCAGATGGGAGGGTCTTAAGCAACTCTATCCAGCGAACTGATTCATTACAGCATTTAATGCATGTAAAACCCTTTATGAAAGCAAACAGAAAGTAAGTGATTACATTAGGCCGTTGACATGCTGCAGTCACGCAGCAAGTAAATGGCACAAACAAAACAAGTGTGATTGCAAAAGCTCTGTAGACTTTAGCCCTTCCTCGGAATCTTCCAAAATGTACCGATAGGCCGATATTCCAGACATTCGGAAGCAGGCTTTGTTGAGGTTAAGGGTAAACACATGTGGCTCAAACTTTGGATATGTTTCAGTGCCGTCTTTTGATTCCAGCATCTTTATCCCAATCCTGGCAAACAGGAAGGAGTCTGTGTCCAGAAGAAGACAGCCAGGACTCTTTCTGTTTACCCATGACTCTCACAAGAGTCCTTCTGCTACCATCATCATCTCAAACAGCTGGGGCTTCATATAATACACCATAATACTAGTCTGCATGTGTGTGTCTGTGCTCACGCATATTCAAAGTAGATTTGAAGGGTAAATTGCTTAATGATTTCTGGGAAAACTATAAATTGGGGTACCAAATAAGCACCATTACTACAATTTGATTACCAAGCAATTGAATTAGAGGGTAATCACCATTTCTATATATCATTATATTGAAACGCAATACAGGATTAGTTTACGCTGTTGGCTATGGGGAGAAGATATGACCGTCTAAATAAAAGGTGCAAGTGTAAATCTGCAGCTTTTAGCTACCCATTAAAGAGCAAATATCTTGTTTTTCCTGAAAACTGTCACACAGGGGAGAGAGGCTGAAAAGCTGTGTTTGAGGGCAGTAGACTATTGAAACAATGCTTCATCAGACAAACACTGAATCTCTGTGATTGGTGCTTGCACCTGTGCAAGTGTCATCCAGGGTCCCCGTCATGTAGAAGAGCATATTTATAGATTCTAGGCTAGCTCATATACAGCACCCTGTTAGGGGGGGAAAAAAGGGAAAACTTTTAGAGGTACAGTATATCTGCTTATCACTAAGGCAGTACCTTCAAAGGTTAGAAATGTAATATTTAGTCTTATCTATATAAGAAAGAACAAAATGTGGCAACAAAATTCTGAGAAAACGTGTATCTTCAACTATGTATTGTCTTTTGCACAATCAGACATTAAATTATTATTCAGTTGTGCTTGATTCACTAAAAAGAACTGGCTCATGAGAATCATTTGGATAGGAATTGCACTACAGTGTGTCTTTTTGATTCACTAAAAAGGGTATTATAAGATTCATTTGTGTTAATCAGATTACACTGTTTGTGCTCTATGCTATTAATTCATAAAAAATAAGACACACCGACTCTACCCTTCAATATTATCAGTCTACAACATATTTGCACCTCATCTATCTCTAAAGGATGCATATTAGTCGGTGTGATATAGGTATGATATAGGTAAATGCAACTAATACTAGTAATACACAAAAAATAAATTAATTTTAGATAGATAGAAAGATAGATATAAACAGTATTACTACTAAATAAATAAATAATCAGTATTACTACTACTACATAGAAAAAACAGTAATAACATTTAGTATTATTAATCATAAATCACTGAATAACAAAATACATAAAACAATGCTGACTATTATCATCATTGGTATGTAACTAAATAATAATAATATTAGTATTAGTATTGCTATGTAACTAAATATTAATAACAAAAATAACAACAGCAACGTAAACAAAAATCAAATTACTATTCTTATTGCTATGTAATTAAATAATAACAATGATAACAATAATGTAAAAAATGTCAAATTATGTCAAAAACTACGGATTTAAAATGGAGTATTTTGGGGTGTTGATGAAGATATGCTTTCTTGCTATGAGGGAACTTAAAAAAGGTTAGGAAACAACATAACAGCTGTTATACCCCTAAAGTGTGGATGTAACAGTAAAGATTGATATTAAAAGTGTGGAAACATGCAATCTCTACAAGCAGCTACTCATCAGTAAGCACTGCAAGATAACTGCATAATTGGAACCTAAAAGGACATCTATTGTCGCAAAGGACTATTAATCTCAAAGATACATCATGGTATGGTACTTCTTCATACATGTTCCACTCACCACCCATACTGTATTTGCTCATGCAAGAGTAACTTTGCTTTCCTTTTTCTGCAATGCCCCATGGGATATGTCAACTATCACAGAGATTGTGACGTCCTTGACAATCGTCCAGATGTCTTTGCGCTGTGATGATGGAGGATGAAGACTCGAGTCCCTCATGCTGATGGGCATCAGGCAGGCCTCTGAAGAGTCTGCGCTGTCAAGTGGTGGCTGAATGAAGAGGTGAGTGCTGGGGGCAGAGAAAAGACACGGGGCTCTATCAAGACCAGCTCATCAACACAAAGCTGTCCACATTTTAATACATTTAACAAATACATTAACATATTTCTCAACAATACTTAATAAATACGCATGTTTATAAAGAGCTACAAATGTAACACCTAAATGAACTACCCTGAGTGAACCAATGCTCTTGAAACACCCCGAATCCCGCTAGCACTCTTTGCATGTGCTGGTTTACTTAAGCACACAGGACCAATCAAGCCACTGATTACTCAAATGGGCTAATTAAGGCTCATTAGACTCTAAGTCCTGACACCTGCATGCAGTACACTCTGCATGCGGACAGGGCCACAGCTTCTCTCCCACAGCACGCAGCTCTGCTAGCTGTCAACACTGGCCCCAACAACTGTCCCAGCCATCGGTCCGCTTTTGTTCCCCGCCCTTCACACTCTCTCATAAGGATCTCTCCAATTATGCGAGCAGACTGGGGACGTTGTGGAGTGGCCCAGTGAAACAGAATGTGCCATGCTAAACAGGCTTTATTAGAGACACAGATTTCTGATGCTAACAGCACCATTGGAGACAAAGCTAAAGAATAGGGATATGGAAATCGTGAAGAATTTAAGAACATGCATTCAAGTCTGACAAGTAACACAGCAGTAGTAAACAAAAAGAATTACACTGTGAACAATGCACCTAAATAACTACATCTGAATTCAAAATTATGAAAAATACTAGTTTAGATCACATTTATACATGGTATAAATATAGATATATAAATATATCTATTAGTGCTGTCAAATGTTTAATCGCTTCTGTTTACATAATGTGTGTGTGTGTTCCTTTTTATGAATTTGTAAATACACACACATACAGTACATAATTTGAATTTAAGATTTACATGTATTTGCATGTACATATTTATATTATATTAAATATATTTAATATAAGACGTTATATTTTTTCTTTTATATATATATGTGTGTGTGTGTGTGTGTGTGTGTGTGTGTGTTTTTATCTATACATAATAAATGTACACTCTTTACACATATTCGCTATGTAAAAAAAACAAAACAAAAAAAAGATGTGATTAATCATGATTAATCGTTTGACAACACTAATATCTATATCACAGATAAGTGTTTCTGCCATTTTTCCATCTGACACACCGCTTATGACATTAAAACTCTTGCATCATCTACAATTCAGAGTTTCCCACTAATAAATAGGACTTCACTCAAACATTCACGTGCTTGAAACTCATAATTTCCAACTGCATTTGAGAGGCACAAAAGTGTGTGCGTCTCATTTTGAAGGCTGCACCCCCAGTAGGGTCGCATATGCCATTGAAGATGTCTCCAAAAAAACAAAAAAATGACAAATTCTCACAAAGAACAACAGTCAGCTTTATAATGGTTAGTTTTTTTGAAATGAGACATCCTCAGTGACATATGTGGCTGACAAATGCAACCTCCAGAGGGTGCATGCTTTGAAATGAGACACAGCTAGTACTCTGATTAATTAGTTGTTTGATTTACTAAAATAACTAACAGTAACACTTTATTTTGAGGACCAGTTCTCACTATTAACTAGCTGCTTATTAGCATGCATATTACTGACTGTTTATTAGAACTTATAAAGAACATGTTAACTCCTTATTAAGCATGATCATATTTTACATCCCTTAATCCAACCCCATACCTAAGCTTAACAATGTACTATTAATAAGCAGCAAATGATGTGTCTGTTCAGGAAAACACTTACTTAATACTGAATATGTGTTTCTAAAGTGTTCCAAATCTAACTTCTAAGAGTCATTTGGTTGGGAATCAGACTTCAGAGGAAATGCAATATGCTACACTGTCCACTATCTTTTTACATGCACTATATTCTGTAATGGTGAATAGTAGCTCATACTGTTTCAGTGTAGTGTTCTTTCCACATCAGTAAAAAATATACTTTTTTATTATTATTATTAACAGTTTCTTGCATGTCCATTCTTCTGTGTTCTTGGTTCTGTACTTAAGAACTGTCACATTGATTTATATAATGCTTTGCCTGACTAAGTCATGTTGTACTTCGTGACTTCAAGAACCTTGTTCACGCTTAATGTTTTGTGCACCAGACGTGTAGGCCAACTGAAGAAATCTTTCACTAAATGTCAAAGGACTTTTAATGAATGTCTGCTAAAGTTTGACCTTACAACAGTAGTTCAGCCTGTAAGGTGAACAAGAAGCACGCACAGTTCAATTAAGTCCATTTCAAACCCGTATGGCTCCTATTGATAAAAAAACCTTACAACTTTAGAGCTTCAGTGGCCTCTTGTCCCTGGGAAATGCTGTCCATTCCAACCTGCGTCCACTGGCATGCAGACAAACACAGGCTCGACTTTCGCAAAATATTTTTTCAACAGTGCAAAAACAAATAAAATATGATATCTAAACCTTCTGCAATAAGGATAAACCTCGGAAAATGTTTATGAAAAATAATCACCAGGACAACACACGCATGTGGTGTTTACACTGACGCCAGTGTCGCAGCTATCCCACATCTCCAACAAACAGTGGGGAGGGGGGGCAGGCGGCAAAACAGGAAATATCTTTTGCATATTATTTTAAGTAACTGTTCAAATTTCATTTCAGAATGGTAATCCACAAAACAAATATGTAGAGGCATATTTTAAAAAGGGAGGCTCTGCTTCAATTTCCTATTGTGGTGCAGAATGTGTGTTTACTCTTTGTGTCTGTTTGAATTGATTTGCACAGCTCGGCAGACAGCGGCTGAATGCTGCGACCAAGAATCCATCATCTCATGTGATCTGATAGTTCTGCAGTATTAGATTGATTTTCCTCTCTCCTCTCATCTTTCCCTGTCTCTCGCTCTCTTTGTCTGCTTTCCTACCATTGGCGACGTTAACAAACATGCCAAGTTACCTGTCTCCCCATCTGCTAAGATAGAAACGCAGTCCCTTCTGTCACCAACAACAGATTAAGGTGCGACAATAAAGGGTAAATTGTTCACGGTTGCGGGTTATTCCTTGACACCAACCTTTAAAAAAAAAGTAGTGCGCTCCAACAGGCAAAACCTAAACGATCTTCTTGGAATGCTTTTTTTCTTTTAAACATCCACTTGATGTATTCATACTCCTGCTGGAGTTGGCCTTGAACTGCTAAGAGAATAAAAGACAAGAGGAGGCTTAACTTTCCCAAACCATCTTAAGGCTCTCGTCAACTCCTCAGAGCCATCGTGTGATCTCCATCTCTCTTTCCCGTTCAAGCGAAGTTTAAAAACACCTGTCACGGATTCAAAGCGGTAGCCGGGCAAGGCGATCACCTCTCCGGCAACACTATAAGGAGAGGAACTGGAAAAAGAGGAGATTCTTAAAAGCTCAGAGATCCTCTCATCGCTCTTCTTTAACCGTCAGCGAAGGCAGCAGAGACTGTGCGCAGGTATAAGCCCCACTCTGGCGTACCTGAGACTTCTATTTTAAGCCCTCCCTTCCGTACGGCATGTCAGACGAGCCCGAAATCCCTGCTAATACTAGTTACCTCTGAAACATAGATCTTACTGTTTGGCTTTTAGCTTTGACAAGTTATTTCCTACTCCCTTTGAAATAAAAAAGTGGAGTGTTCTGACACCGACTTTACGTTTTTGAGCTCATTAAAGCCGGGATCTGCCTCAATGCTACCTGGATTTTTTTTACAGGCGCGATAAGCCAAATTAATATGAACTCGTCAGGGCCACTTAAAATGCTTCTTGTTATCCAAAGCCCTGAGCTCCTGCAACTTATCACACAGCCACTGATATCCTTTAAACTAGCAAGGTGCAGTGCTTTAATTAAAACTAGTAACATTCCCTTGGAAGAGGAGGAAAGGAAATGTAGAGGGGTGGACTTCATAATTTATCACAGGCTGGAGTTAAAAGGAAGCGATTTCGCAAACTAAAGCAACGGCTAATACCTCTTAAACTGACACGCGGCGAGCTTCCCCGTTCAAACGGGCCGGCGAAGAAACAAAGTCCCCGAGGATGTACATCATACGCTAAGCTGTGAAATACTACGTGTAGCATGTTCTCCGGCGCAACCCTTAAAACTGGCACCAAATGAAAATGGATGTGTGCTCTTCCTTTGTGCTACCGAGCCGAGAGATATATCTTTATAATATCCACCATATTTTACTGATAATAAAAAGCAAAGCGCCACATTGCCACCGGAACACTTAGCTAACGTAGAGGGGAGAGGCGGCCATAGCAAACAATGTAAATCAATCTGAGTAATATTGCTTTAAACTTAATGCAATATACTCACTGCAAGTATAGCAGTCCTAATGTGCATTTACATACTGGAGACACATGCATATACGGCGTATGAGTACATATCCCTAAACATCCATAAACACACACACACACACATCGGTACGCACTAGAAGTCTATTGAGTATTTTTTTCTTTGCCAAGGCGCTCTGAGGATAATACAATTCTTTTTCTCTCTCTCACTCTCTTTCTCTCCCTCTCTCTCGCTCTCTCTACTTTCTTTACAATACATCATTCAGTTCTGCCTTATGCCTGCATGAAATTCATTTTCTAATGGAAATATTTGTTTTGTAAATCAAATATGTATTATGCACAGAATGCAAAGCACAAATTAAATTATGTTAATGAAATGAAAGAGATATGAAATGCATATTTCATGGACAAAACATAACCCCAGCGAACAGCCATTTCTTGATAAAAATCTTTAAACACAATCTCATTCAGAGAAAGACATATTGCTAAGGCAGATAGCACCTCATTAAAATGGTCTCCTTTAATATCAGTGCTTAGTATATATAGGATTGTAAATAACCACTGGGGACGAGGAACCAATAATGAAATACTGTCTTTAATAGCTTGCCATTGATGTCAGCATAAAAAGTGCGTAGAGGAATATTGGAAATTGGGCGCGCACACACATAGAGTCAAAAGCTGTAAATGATTGCATATTTAAATAGAGCTGACTAAGGCAAAGATGATATAGATATAAGTAATAGGCAGAATATTATGCTGACCTCACATAATTTAACTAAAAAAAAAAAACACTGTTTTAAATTTTATATTGGTTACACTTAATGAATAATAGATTCCTAGGCTGTTGTTGTGCACTGCCTGATCTTAATAATAATAATAATACTATTAAAAAAACGCCTAAAAGAAAAGAAATAGAGCTGCTCTGCCTAGCTGACTCTCAAATGAACTAAACTGGTTTTTCAGCAGAAATAAACATGGCAATACATACAAAAGCTTGAGCGAGAGAGAGATGCCCACTGCTTTGATTTGATGGTGGTGAGAGTAGAGAGGGTGGGGTGTTTGACCTGGCTTATTCCGCTTAATGCTAAATATCTTAATTGCCCCACAATACGCAATTACCAGCTGCTCCAAACAAAGCATGGATTTAAACCCAAATAATACCCAGCTGAGGTCTGCTGAGATATTCTTTTCCCTCTCTCTGCCTCTTGCCACTTGATTGACAACATGCATGTGAGTGCAATAAAGGCATTTGTGTCCAAACTGCAGGTGCACCAGCTCTTAAATTCCTAAATGTGGTTATTTCCTCTTTAATTTGGAGTATGTTCTTAGGTCTTAAATGCTTTTTAAAAACCTGCGTTTTAAAAACAGACCAGCACCTGCTCCCCTTGAGAATATGGGCAACAGTGTGTTTCCCTTATTTACCCATGGCCTTTTCCTTTATCCAATACTAAGTCAAGTTAATTATTAGGCTTTTTTATCTTTTTGTCTGACCATGAAGAGATTATAACATGAGGATGGACATATCATAATCTTTTCAATTTTTGCTAAAAAATGGACAGCTTTTTTCCTCAAGCTGTCAGAGCCATCCTAACAACAAATAATCTGATTAACAGATTTTAATTGTGTTTTCAATAATTGTTATTCTGCATTTATTTAGCTGCGAGCTGAGAGAGATTGAGCACGAGGGGAAACACATGAGAGCGTGAGAGAGAGAGAGATAAATGGTGGGATGGAAAAAACAGAGGTGATGGTGGTTGAAGTCAGGCTGACGAAGGATGGAGACCTGTCGGAGGAGGTCACCACACACAATCTCATCACATCAGCCTCACATTACACACTTAATTTCCATCTTACCAGCTTTCTTCCTCCACCTCTCAGTGTTTCTCCAGCACTCCACACCTGACTAATACAGGCAGCTCCACTCCAGGTTGCAAAGCAAGTTCATGCTGTTGCATATGCAGTTTTAAGCTACATTTTAGATTTTAGAAGACACACAAAAAAAAATAACAGCTGTTCAAGTATATTTTGATGTGTTTTCATTCTTCATACCACCATTTAATAACAGCCAGCAACATAATACCTGACAGACAAGGTAGGAAATATAGTATATGTGAAAAGCAAACCTGCAGTAAAAACTCATCTGTTTTGCTTCTATTTTCTTCATTTTATTATTATAAATCAGTAGTTCTCAACTGGCTTTGCTTCAGGACCCAAACGTCACATTAGACAAGTAATGGTCCAAAACAGCAAAAAAAGTTGGCAAAATCCAACATGAAATGAATTCATATTGCCATGAACTGCACAGGCTCAAAAACATGCAAAATTATTAACATGAATTCTGAATAGTAGCTGCATACACAAAAAACAAGTTTCTTTTATTAGACTAAACAGTGCATTAGTATTTACAATATTACAAGCAGACAGTTTGCTGGGAAGTTGTTAAACCTTATAGGGTTAGTTCACCCAAAAATGAAAATGTTATCATTATTTACTCACCCTCATGTTGTTCCAAACCCATAAGACCTCCATTTGTCTTCGGAACACAAATTAAGATGATATTTTATTAACAAAAGAAATACATGAATTGACACATTTGGTTTTTATCTAAGCACCAACCATTACTTTTGACATTTCTAGTTCTGAGAATTGTTTGGGTTTAGCTTTTTACCCTCCAAACTGTGACTCGATCAAAACAGGCCCAAGGCATTTTTGGGTCGCAACCCAACAGTTGAGGCTATAATATCAGCTGAAAATGAAGCTTTATGCTTCACATGTATTTAATTGTGATTTTCTAAGATACACATTACACATAACAAAATCTATATTGACAGATGTAGCTGCCTCACACTAAACTTTGAGCTATTTAGTACCCAAACTCCCCAAGTTATTCACAGTTAGACAAAGCGTTACGGTAATCTCCACTATTTCTTTAGTTTCTAAATTTATAGGGCCTTTTTGATCCAAATAAACCATCTTTGACAATCTGTGTGGATTTTATTTATGTTTGGTCTTTTTAAAATGCAGCCTAGAGACCTCAAAAGAGTGATGTAACATCCTGTGAGAACCATCAGAAATATGCAGGCAGTTCTGTGCATTAGGAAAGCGTGTGGGCCATATGAAATTATGAATTACAGACACACGCATCCTGGTATCATATGATAAAACCCCATTCTCTCCAAATGACCATATCTCACCCATGTTACGTCCTCCCACCTCACAAGCCCACCAGCTGCATGCTGCTACAGCTGACATCTTTTATAACAACTATCATGCTCCATATGCGCCGTCCCTTTCTCTCTCGCTCACTCTTCTCGTCACAGAGGAGTTCCCACAGAAAGCAGTGGTTTGTGATGACTGGACACATCGTGTAAGGCGCAGAACAGCACAACATACCAATAATCCTCCTTTACAGTCTAAATATGGCACTTGAAGAGTAAGATGCAAAAGTTGAAATGGGATCACGGATAGGCAATTAACACCGCTCTTCAAATCTCCTTTAGGCTGTGGAACAGGGGAGAGAAAGAGTATAGGAGAGCAATGCTGAATATGGTGGCAGAAAAAGGTGACCTTGTTAGGTAATTAACATCTCTCTCCAAGTTTAATTAGAAAGGCTACATCAATTCAAAATACGAATAAAGGAGTGCGGCAATCAAAAAAGAAGACACAGAAACACCAGCGTCTGTATGTAAAATGCTCATCTGATTGTATAAAAGCATTAAAAATGCACCTGTTCGTGGATAAATTGCTTCACTCGCTAGAACTCCTCAGGGGCCGAGTGCTTTTCAAAATAGCATCAAGTGTTAAGATGCTATTTACATGCATTGATACATAGAATGCAAAGCCGTGGAAAAAAGAGAAAAGACGGCAAATTATTTTTGCATGTCTCAGTCCTCTTGTTAAGATTCAAAACAATGCTTCAAAACTTTCCTGATTTGGGGCTCTGGGTCTCTGTTGGCCCGTTCTTTCCCTGCCAAAGCCTGCCTTAACCCCCTTTAGTGTTGAGCAAACAATCTCCTCCCGCTCACAATAACTTTGAAGGAAGATGTTTTTGTTTAAGTCCCAGAGCCGTTATTGGCATCCGGTCCAAAAATAAAAGCGTGTTCTCGTCGGAGGCTGACTGACGGGTGGCTGACAGTCCGCGTAGATGAGCCGTATATTCATCAGATGTTTAATTGAGACGGGGTGCGCAGGTCGCCAAGTTAATGTAGCAGGGACGATGCGGGATTTATAATGATGATTGATGGCGTGACGGCACCGGCCTGACTATGAGCGCTTTGCGCTGGTGGGTCCGACGTCGTGGACAGACCGGAAAGACGTTTCTAACAAGGATTGGATCCTATCTTCTTCCTCCTGCCACTCAGCTTCAAGTTGTCTAACATGACAGGTCTGACCTCGGGATCGACACAGACACACCACTGCCCCTGTCCAGTCAGACACATGCTGGGACACAACGCAAACTATTTTAGTGGTTATTCGAGGCATAGTCTGGACCTCTGTGTGTATGGGGACATCTTTGGGTGAATAATGGAATCCAGAACACTTTTACGGCTACATCTGAAAGATGTCATTAAGCCCATATGAGGTAAATCTTAATATAACGAGAGCTAAAATTAAAGGTCCCACTAACCTCAGTATCAGCCTCAAACCTACAACGTCAGCTGCACTGCAGTTCTCAGCCATTTACAAATATATTGACTCCTCTGACACAGCACTTTTTTTATATATATATTTTATATAGCTGTGAAGTACAGTAAGCACAGGAAGGTTATATAGGCATGATTTTTTTTATAAATTTTTGAAAGATGTCTCTTATGCTCAACAAGGCTGCATTTATGTGAACAAAAATACAGTAAAAGCAGTAATATTGTGAAACATTGTTACAATTTATTCAACAGTTTTTCTATTTTCAAAGCAGTTATTACTTCATTCTTCAGTGTCATGTCATTCTTCAGATTTCAATCTCATATGCTATTTGGTTCTAAAGAACCATTTCAGGATTACTTAAATAACAGAAGGTTTAACAACAGCTTTTTTTTTTTTTTAAATAAGTTTTGTAACAATGTGCAAGTGTTTATTGTCATTTTCAATAAATTGAATGCATCCCTGCAAAATAAAAATTGTGTTTTCTTTAAATAAAAATTCTCTAAACTTTTGAACAGTAGTGCATATCCTTCCTTTAAGTGTATCCCACTGAATGCACTATATACACATAATTGTATTAATTAACACTTTTGGCAAACTTTTTTTGGCTTTACCAAAAAATATGAGGCTTCAGCCTTAGGAGCCCACTTCCAATAGCCCTATGGGGACTGCACAGTGAACATTTTCCATGCACATTAATGTAGAGGTTTACACAGGAGCTTTGGCCTAGAGAAGTACGCGCACATACTTAGACAAACTGAGTGAAGGTGCTTATACAAGCTATTAGATCATTTCCCAATCCCATTCTTTTTCCTTGTCAATCTACTGCACTGCTACAGTACATATACTGTAAAATGACAAAAAGGCCAGGAACAGAATAAAAACAGCTTATTTTCCTGATCACAGGCAAAGGTTTTTAAAGTGGAGACACAAATAAACAAATCTAAAATGATGCGACTCTGAACAGCACAATCAGGACGAAAAACGGATCAGTCGTGTCGGCACTTGTCCCTCATAAAGTGAGCCGTGCTGCAGGTACACGGATGTGGAGGGGCTTGTAATTGCCTACAAGTGATGCACTAATAACGTGACAGTAACCTCAGGACCTCTCGAGAGGGCCTTTTCTCTTGTTTTCAAAAAAGATGGAAAAAAAGAACACCAAAAAGAGGGGAAAAAGAGGGGGGGTTGGGGGAACTGTCAGTGAAAGACTGTCAGTGTAAAGACGAGAGAAGAACAAAACCACTCCACCTTGCAGGAGTTCGGGGTCCGATTGGCGGCGCTTCATCCAGCAGCAATTATATCGACTAATTAGAATTGGACAATTTCTTGTTTGAAGTATAAAGAAATGACAAAGGAGGGCAAGTGAAAAGCTATAATTCAGAGCGAAACAGCATTAAAAATCCAGCCTAATCCCGCGCTAGCTTGTGCCTCTATGATAACATAGAGTGCAGACTATGTCCTCGATTCTTCCTCTTTCTCGCTCTTCCCATTTTTATTTTTTTTTTCCTTTTTTATTTTATACCATCTGGCCCTCTCATCTCTGACATAAAAAAAAAGAAAACTAATTCATGTTCGGAGTCATCCACATGATGAATAGTGTAGGTCCAGGTGCTATGAGTGTAAAAAAGGAAAGTGGAGGGAACAAGAGGGAGGGTAGAGGATGAGAGAGAATTATATATGTATATCATCTCCCATTGTACACAAGGGTGATTTTAAACTGCGTTCATGATTAAAGCAAGGGCTTACGTTACAGTATATTCCTTACCGCAAAGTGATCGTAATTAGATATTTAATCTGTAATCCAAAATAACCCGTGATGCCAAAGACAAAAAAAAAACAGTGGAAGACGAAGGGACGGGTGAGAGATGATAGAAGGCGGCAGGAAAAAAAAGCAGCCTTTTTTCTATCATATGAAGGTCACAATGCGATGTGATTGTTTGCCTCAGTGGAGGTGAATTATGTCACCCAGACAAGCTTTTAACCCATGTTACCTTCATTCTCTCTCTCCTTCGCTCGCTCTCTCCCTCTCTCTTCTTTAAACAGTTTTCTATTGAAGAGGATTCAATCACCATAATGAATCTGAGGCCAGGCAGCAATCTTCTCCACAGAAAGAAATTCTAAAAGGTTATAGAATTTGTAAAATGAACAGCGCGGAGGAAGTAAATGGCAGCGTGTGTGTGCGTGTGTGTGTATATATATGCATGTGCGGGGTGGGGGAATCAATTATTGCAGGACACAAGGCAGTCATAATATTTAGCGGCCCTCATTCACTCTGCTCAGGTAGGCTCAAACACTGCCGCTTGTACAGGAGGTGAGGGTTATTTTTAGGAAGAGTGTGTGTGTGTGTGTGTGTGTGTGTGTGTATGCCACGCCCGGCAGGCAGAAGGAGGCTGGCACTGAAGCGTATGAGGGAGGCGCCCCTGACTGAGTCTCATAATCATATGCTAGATTAGGTTAAGTGGTGCACAAACCCGTCAGTAATTCAGCCCACTGTCTCCCAGGGAAACTGATTCACTCCTCCCCCTCCTCCATCATCCGAACGCCACGAGACACACGCGCACACACACACACACGCCGAACGCTTAGCCGGAATGGGTATGTATAGGACGCCAACGATCCCCCATATGTGATCAATGCACCCGTCGGTCTTCCGTCTGAGCTCTGTCATGTATGAAATGACTCCATCTTGGAAAATTTGGAAGCCCGGGCTGGATTGATTGATTCGTGTTATTCTGAGTGGCATGTTGACTTACTCCATCTTCACCCAAAAGCTGACTAATGTTCCCGAAAGTGCTGTCGATCCTCAGACGGGCCCTGTCGTTAACGCCAGCGACGGATGACGAGGGAACGGCGTGACATCAGATAGCGGCCTGGCGGAAGACACCTATCCTCCATGTTCCTACATAATGAACTCTTAAAGAAGGTTGCCGGCTGCGAGGAGAGCCGCGGGAGCCTGGAGCTCATCAGTGTCAGTCCTGAAAAGGTTCCGGAATGAATGAGTGCGAGGAATCAAAGGGAGATTACACGTCTGACCATGTATCATCCTCGATATATTGAACGGCGCCATTGTGTAGATAGAGCGCTTATAAAAAGTGGTATTGTGCCGGCCTGAAAGACTGTGTGGGCTCTCTGCATGACTAATCTGTCTCCTCCCATTATTTTATTCAATCTTCGCTGACTTTATGCCTTTGACATTTTTGCTACACTCAGTAAGTTTGAGTTGAATGGACAATTTTAAAGATTTTTTTAAAGGCATTTGCCAAGGCGGCCCGTGCGCGCGGGGAACAAAAAAAGAGGCTATCTCTTTGTTTCAATGCATAATTTATTACTAAAAATGGTCTTTTGACTAATTCCAGCGGGCAGGGTGAGAGTCAGAACATGTTCTCTTCCTCTCAATACTGAAAGGCGCATTGGATTTTTCGAGTGAAAACATTTGATAATGCCTCGGTAAGAGATGTCTCTCTCTTAGTTCCTCCGTTCGTGCAAACAAAAAAACACGCAAGTCCAAATGAATAGCGGTTTGGGGTCTGCTATAGATGCGCCGCTATTTATATTCCTAACCAAACTGCTAAGAAAACAATTCAGAGTCAATGAGCTGTTTTTGCATTCATAAGCATAACTGATGTGCTCTGAGAGATTTATACAAAATCGCACAAAACACACACGCACGCACCTAAGGGCTGTGAAAAAGGAAAAGGAAAGCAATTCGATGTGTGGTATACTGCCGAAAAATAAACGCACACGCACATGCAACTACCTCAAAAGCCATTTGTACGTACACAGCCACAGCAACAGGCTGATAAAGCACAGAATAGGACGGTCACTGGCATTAAGAGATTAGCTTAAATCCAAAAGCAATCATCATCTGAATATTTGATTATTAATCTGTCCTGTTAAATTGATTATGGTAATGCCGAGGGCAGGTGGGATCGGGAACAGCACCTGGCCACATATGGTGGTCGCACACAAACACACACACACACTCCTGCCCACTGCTGTCATTACACCACATCAAATGTGTGGACTCATCTCTCTCTCTTTCTCTTTCAGGTGAGAGCTCCCTTCAGGCCGCAGGGCATGGTGTACTTGCAGCCGTGAAATCAGGTTACAGAGAGTGAATGAGCTGAGTGTGACTGTCAAACACGGTAAAACACACCAAGAGACAAGTGTGCTTCCCTCTGACTTACTGAGCAAACATTTATGAATGGGACGGTAATAACGTGGAGGAAGTAATAATATAATACAAATGGTTTCCTATATGTACATCAAAGTACAGTAAATGTGTCACTGAGGGAAAAAGTGATGGTATCAAAAGACCTTCACTTAGATATAATGGCTTTTGAATGTAGACTCGATGAGATAAAGGGGAAACTATTGGACAGAATATCAGCAAGCGTCCTTCTTTATTTAAAATAGTCCTCGGTTGTGCATTGTGTAATTTTTGTTTATGGTGCACTGGCCGATATGACAGTTGTGTTGGTCTTACACTGACACCTAGCGAAGTGAATGTTACATCATGATTGTGATGCCATTGTCAAAATGCTCTGTTTGCAGTGAGCCATGATTCATTTACTCAGTAAGTGAAAGTGTGCACAAACAAGCGTGGTTACCGAGAAAAACCAAACAGTATTTAGCTGGTCATGTGATCTGAACATGTCACCAACAATTAGGTGAGCCACACTAGGTAGGTAAGTCTATATCTCATGTCCAGTAAGCATACATCATTTTTGTAATGTGCAGTGTTAACTGTGACTAGTTAATAAAACACTAAACAGGTAAAAATTTAAACAGCCTCCCTTGATTTTTGTGCCAAGTGGATTTTGAATGTGACTATCATACAGTTTATGAATTAATAAATAATTATATCTTTAATAAATATATGTTTTTCTTACTGTGGCAGAATATTCACATGTCTAAATTTGGATCATCCACTTGAGTCACACCTTCTGTAGAACATTTGCTTTATATAGAAAATCATCTTCCCATCCTCATGTCACTCAAAAGTATTTTTGAAGCACAAAAATATCAAAATGTCAAACTATCAAAATGTGAAAGCTGCTCTTTTCAATACAAAATAAATAAATAAATTTATAGTGATTACTAGTATATTACAAAAACATTATTTCACAATAATTATGAAATATACGTATATAAATTTGACTGTACCTATATAATTTAATCATAATAGATTTATTTTTAATATGATAACTATAAATACTGACACACATATAAATATAAATCTGATTGCTCCATTAGACTAATACATCTAACCCCTAAAGAAAAAGTTTTTTCGTTTTTTTTTTCTACCACAGTATATAAATATATGCTCAGCCCTGTATTTAAACTTCACAGTCACATCTATAATTCCATATTTTCACTTTGCACATGAAGATACTGCTGGCCAATCCATCCACATGCACATGTGGTCTGTCTGTGCAATGTGTGTGTGTGTGAGCAGCAGGTGGAGTTCTGAGTTGATGAGCTTGTCATAGCTGATTATGTCACTGTGGGGCTAGCCTTCAAAACTGACGGCAGAGCTACAAGAGCTCTTACACGTCTGTCAACACACAGTGGAGACAGGCTGTTTTAACAATCTCACACACACAGAGGCTCATGAGGAAAGCTATATCTTCCCTGTGAGGCAGTCCAGGGCAGTTAGAGTGGTACAGTGCTGCAGGATTTCAGGAATGAGCGGAGTCTGTTTAAAAGCACGGGCGAGCGCTCTTAGACATGAGCACAGAGGAGTAGCTAATCGCCCTGTGATCTTTTAAACACGCTATGCTATGTTCAACGGCAGCTTGAGAACTCATTTAAGGCCTCGGAGGAGAGCGGGAGGGGCGAATGTGCTGAAATTACCCGCCGCTAAACTGCTAAAGTCAGGCTAAAGCGCTGATTTATTCAACAGAGACAAAAGACCAAGGGAGGGTTTTAAGAGATTCATATCACTGCCAGAGTCTCCTCCAAGGAGCTTTGTGTGGAAGTGTGTATGTGTGTGTGCACGCGTGTGTGTGTGTGTGGTTTGACTGGTCTTTTTTTTACACAACCGAAAGCATGCAAGAGAAACTGTATTTAATGCTTAGAAGCAAAAAGTAGTAGCGTGTGTATGTGTATATGCCCACTTCTGACAATCAGCTCTCAAAACAAACCAAATGACCAACAGGAAATGTCATTTATCAGAAGCTATTATCCAAAGCAATTTACAACACACATACTTACTGGTAACCTTGTCAACAAAATTACTGATTAAAATGTTTGGTGAACCAAAAATATATTTCTAAGCCCGTAATTGTATGTTCATTAAAAAATTACATTTTCATCAAAAGACAAAAACTGTGATAAAAGCTGTGTTGAAATGAATAATGCACATAATTCCAGAAACAGTCTGCATGTAACACACTGATGCCTTCTCAAGAGCATTATAGTCATAGTCCAGCAGGGTTTGGATCTACAACCTTTACCGGCCTAGATCATTTAATCACTACGCTACTCAATCCAAACAGTGTTTTTTGGGCCTGTCAGGCCTCACTAGAGCTGCTCTCGCATTAAACACTCTTTGAAAATGTCCCAGTACCCTCTTCTCTCCACCCTCCCACTCCTCCCCCCTCGGTGAAAGCACATCCTCTCCCAAGCCTCTCCCCAGCATTTGGGTTATTATTACTATTATCATTATTATTTTGGAAAAGCAGCGCTGTGAGCGTATTGCGTCAGGGCCCCGTAAACAAATCTATTATTGGTGATGAATTGTATAATAACACGGGCATAATGTGTTTTTCTCACACTGAAGTGTTTTGAGGTGCTGAACTGGAAAAAGTCCCCCGTCTGTAAAATTTGAATAAACGCACAGAAGACAGGAGAATATCATCAGCTCTGTGGTAGATGCTCATACATGTTTTTCATTATTTTATTTTATTTTATTTTGGTTTAGGTATACATTTTTATTTAGTTAATAAAATTCGTATTAATCAGACCTTTTTATGGCATCAGCTTGTGTCAATTTGTTTTAGCTTAAAGAAGCCCAGAGCACTTACGTAACACATGTATGTAAAATTCATAAAAACTGGAGAACAGGGAAAAAAAATCACATTGTCATTTATTTATTTATTTATTTTTATTTTATTTTTTTATGTGTAATTTGAAAGTATCTTAAGCTCAGCAAGGCAACATTTATTTTATTTTATTAAAATTTATAATATTGTAAATGGTCATATTTCACAATAAATAGCATATCATGTATAGACACACATTATATATGTGTGTGTGTGTATATATATATATATATATATATATATATATATAAAGCAATGTATATAAATTGAGATTTACTGATGAACAGAAAATTCAAAAAAGCATTTATTAAGATTTTAAGTTTTTACATTTTACAAATGACCTTCTGTCAGAGTACAGAAAACTGAATACAGAGTCCTGTTTTGAACAAAATTCAGCTAAAATTATGGACGTAATGTCTTGTGCAACACCTGAATGAGAACTCAGTGAGAACTCTCAACAAGAACGCTTGTGGTGTATTTCAGTAATTGAGTATGTAAACGCATAATATTGTAACCAAGAACTATGGGCCACAGTGAGGCTTAATGTACACAGTAATAAAACCCTCTCAAAAGCGCCTTAGTGCTTTTCTAGTTGAATGGTTACACACTAGACTGATGTAGCTGACTGTAATTCAACTCTATGAGTTAAAAATCAAACACAGTGTTGGAGCGAAGGCCAAGCAGTTGGCGAATGACATCATTTACTCATCCTCATGTTTACCTAGACCATCATTTTCTGCGTCTTATGAAAATTCAGTGTTACTGTAAGTGAATAACTTATAACTTACATTTGAATATAGTATGGAAGTCATATGGGAAAACTTGAAACATCTATGATTTTTTTTTCTCATTCATAAGCTTTGAGGGGGAAAAAAAAGCACAAAGCTGTCACTGGGGTACCACCATAAAAGCTAAAAGCTATAAATAACTCAAATGTAGTACATATACATATAGTACATATAAAACTACATATCAGTATCTTTTAAAATGCTTTGTAACTTCTTTGCCTAAGTTTGTTCACTGACTGCAAAAGAGAACTGGCCACATTCTGCCTAATTTCTCCTTCCGTGATCCTCTGTAAAAAAAAAATTGAAAGACGTGAGGGTGAGTAAATAATGATTTCACTGTGAGTAATTTTCATTTCACTGGCTTACAGTTTTTAACGCAAAGATAAAGCGTCCTCTAATGGCAAACATATTTTTTGAGGCACACTGTAAACACGTCTGGACATCTTTTGTCACACACACCCACGGAGCAGATTCATGCATCTACAAAACCATATTACACACTGTTACTCACTGCTTTTCCCTACATCACCCTTACAGAAAACACACACTCACACTCTCACACAGTGACGTGGATGGACACCCACACATCCTGGCTTGTGAGCCGGGTGTTAAATGTGGGAAACCATGATGGCAGAAGATCGCTGGCAGGAGCCGGGGACGATCCACAGAGAGAGAACCGAGTCATGTTTTCTTTACTCCAACCAGCTATTACTGCCACCTCTGATCGGTGCAGTGCTATGGGTCCTAGTTGTTAATGTTTGTATATTTCTAACTTCATTTTTTGGGTAATAATTAGTCATTCGTTTTGTTACAGACTAGATATAAATATCCTTAAAAATGACAGCCAAGCAGAGGCATCTGCCAACCATTCACAACAGCAGTCAAAGTTAGTGTTAATCATAATTTAGCCACAAACTGTACCTGCATTTCTGCAAATCAGTTACAACTATTAAGCTAATGTTACATCACCTAATTAATATTCATGAGGCAGGATGATACATTTACATTTACCAGTTGGCAAGCACTTTCACTGGGGGACGGTGAGATTTTTAGCAAGAAATTTCTTATGCTCGCCAATGCTGCATTTGGGTACCTAGACACTTTTCATTTCAAAATCTTTGTTTTTTTTTCAGACTCAATTTTCCAGACTTCCAGATTTTTTCAGACCATATTGTATGCTTAAAAGTTAAATTCACGATATTGAATTTCCAATTTGATACTTAAAATGCTATAACATTTCAGTAGTGTGTAGCAGTAAAAGTGAAATCTCACAGTTCTCAACTACTGGAAACTACTGGAAATATTTATAACTATTTTATTAAGAGGTTTCTTATGGTCAACAAGGCTGAATTTATTTGTTTAAAAAATTGTGAAAAAACATTATAATTGTGAAATATTATTATTACAATTTAAAATAATTGTTTTTATTGTAATATTTTAAAATGCAATTTAAAATATTACACAGAGCTGAATTTTCCTCAGTAATTACTTTAGTCTTGATCCTTCAGAATGAATTCTAACATGCTGATTTGACTCCCAAAAAACATTTATAATTATCAGCACTGAAAACCTGCTCCTTACAGAGTGTGTACACAAACACAGGGCCATTTGAAAAAAGCTGTAAATTACATAATTTTCAATACTTCTGCTTTTGTAGAAATCCTGAAATGCAGTAAATCCAGTAATATTGTAAATTATTATTACAATTTAACTATTTCTTTATTTAAATTTTCAATTGTAATGTATTCCTGTAATGGCAAAGCTGAATTTTCAGCAACCATTACTCCATGTGCTTCTTAATATTTTTGTGGAAACAGTGATGCATTTTTAGGATACTTTGATGAATAAAAAAAATAAATAAATATATTTTTTGCAACATCAGTGTTTCCCATTTCCCATTGATTTATTTGTAGTGGCATGTCCCAGTATTGAAACTGTCCACAACAAATAGATTTTCCAACTTTTTTGAATACATATGAGCACTGAATGTTTTTAAAATCAAAACGCGGTGCGGGTGTTTTTATATCACTGTATCTCTGAAGAAAACCAACTGGTTTCAGGAAATTTTCAATGTCATTTTCATTTCATCTGGCCGATAATGCCTGATAAAACAGCATATGTGAGCAGAGCATTGCTTCGTGTCCAGTCGTTTCCCGGGGAAACCTCTATTTCTGCCGCTCCAAATGTGCCTCCTGCTGGCAGAGAATAAATCTACATGTATGTGTGTGTGGGAAAAGTCTGTGGGAAAAACAGAACATTATGCATGTCTTTACTGTCATAAATATCTTTAATGCTCCTTTGTAGAATAAAAGCATGAACAGACACCAAACATTTGAACTGTAATGTAAAGCAGCTTACAAGTTAAGCAGCACACTGTGTTCTCTACAAATCGAACCCATGACTTCTGAATTGCTAGTGCCAAGCTCTACCCATTGAGCTTACATAGAGACAAAAACAGGATATATAAAGTGCATTTTTCAACTTCCTTACAATTGTCCTTTGGAAGGTGTTATCTACCACCACAACAACTTGTAGGTCGCCTCTCTGCAGCCTGTAATCCCCACCAAGACTGAAAAGTCACCAGAACATATCTCTGAATCAGTAATTCTTCTTTGCTGAGCTCAGAATATGTTTTTTTATGCTTAAAGTGTTCATTCACGCTCTCTTTCCCACACACAGACACACACACACACACAGAAAACAAACACACACTCACTAACACTGGGTGGAGCAGATGCTGTTTAGCTGTGGTAATTTGAATATATTTTTGGGTCAATCGCGCGCTCGCAAGAGACACATCCACGCCTTCCATGTGCCTAACAATTTCAATTTTTAATACTCCATTTAAATATATGGGCCACCTCTGCGGCAATCTCACAATGCCAAAAGCCCCTCTGATTTATGTGAGCCAAACAAAGCCGCGGCGCCACGCTCTGATATCTGCTCTTACCTTCCCTGCTTTTGTTATCTTTAAACCATTTCACCTTAAGGAAGAATCAATAAGAACAATTATTAGAAGAAGACACTACACACAGCTGTCTCTCTCTCCTCCATCTTATTCCCTTTCTTTCCTTCCTAAGCTCTCGTTTTTTACTCCTTTCTATCTGTCTCTCCCTCGTTCTGTCTTTCTCCTTGGCAACTCACAGGGTATAATATTTAATTACGCTTTATAATTTATGCAGGTTATCAAAACTGTGAGAGCATCATTTTATGTACATTGGGCAAATTGCTTTTTTCCCCTCCTTTTCTTGAGAATGGGGGTGGGGGGGGTGATTCTTTGCAGGCATAGACAAAGATATTGAAGCTGGGTGCAAATGTGAAATGAATAAACAGGGTGGATCTCTTCTTCAAGGCCCTAAATGAGATCTGTAGGAAATAATTTAAACCAGCGATAGGACCATTTATCATTGAAGGAGAAAAGAGAAAAAGAGAGAGAGGCAGAGAGAGAGAGAGAGTAGTGCCCCTGGCCCTGACTGCTGCAGCCAGCATCCTGCCACCATAAAAGAGCCATTACTGTAAACAGACACTGGATGTGCCCTCCTACAAGTCAAAGAAGTCTCTACCCATTCACTTGTACAGGTACGGCCTGCATGCAGCAGCTCGGCACGCGCGGCTCCTCTGAGACCTGTTGTTTGTCACACTGCCTTCCTGCGAGACGTAAGGAACTGTCACAATTCACTTTGCCTGCATTTGTGCAAAGGCCTAATGTACAGATCATATATTTTGACATGTATGCGATTTCATTTCCCGACTGTGTACGTTCACTTAAGACATAACCGACTGTGCTTGCATTAATATCCCGCCTAGGCGCTCTAGCCTGACAACAGCACTATATAGCATCATTAGTTAGCTGCTTTGTAGCAAGTGTTTAACATGAACATCACCAAATATTGAATTATTTTGCATTTTCTTGTTTTGTTGGCATCTTGAGATATTTATAAGAACAAGAAAATGTAAAGAGATTTAATATTTTTTGACATTCGTGTTTAACACCTACGAGTATTGCTACTGAAGACGGTATAGTTGTACGATTTCATTCTATGAATATCACACAGATGTAAACAAAACAAAAACAAAACAAAACGAAAAAAAAGAAATTTTGTTAGATGTCAACAAAATAAATTAAATTATTAAATTAAATGCAACTATATTTATAATATGGCTCTACTGAAGGCATCATAAAAATTACAGGGAATTTTTATTTGAAAAGAAAACTGCATATAATATACTTACAATGTTAAACACTTCATCTTTGCATTCCTCCATGAGCCACGTGTATGAATTCCTGGAGTCATGATGATTGTCCCGATCTAGTTCACCTGTCCTGCAACAGGAAAAAAAATAAAATAAATAAATAAATATAATCAGATATGAGTATTTCGATCAGATCAAATGTCACATGAACTTTCAACATGCTGCTAAATGTGGGTTAAATATTTAACATTTAACACTAACATTTAACAGTATTTAATGTCACATCATTCTCCAGAAATCATTCTAATATGCTGACTATGATATTAAGAACATTTCTTCTTATTATCAATCGTAAAAAATGTGGTGCTTTAAAATGCGCTGTGGAACCACATTTTTTCAGGAATAGTTGATGAATGGAAAGTTTAAGAAACGGTTTTTATTTTTATTTAGTAATACAAAAGGCTTAACTGTCACTTTTGATCATTTTAATGTCTTTGCTGAATATATATATATGTATGTATCAACATCTTACTGACCTATAAAATTTAGAAATATATTTGAAAGTGCATCAAATGAGATGCAAATAAAATTCAACATCACATAGTTTTGCTGTTTACATGCATTAAGATCTGAGACTAAATAGATTACAAAATAAATAAATGCATACATACATGTTTTTACAGAACAGAAAACTAAATAAAAAAACTAATCAGTGATACACCATCTGCGAACTTTGAACTTCACCCTGATGTGGAAAAACGGCCAGTTTTAGCATCTTTGTTTAGTTTAAAGTGCATGCTTTAACATTCATCTAATGCTGGCAGGCTTGTTGAATAGTGCACCTGTGTCTATAATCCATACCTACCCCAGCTGTCTCGCCCCAATCCAGGTGTGTCTGTTTCACTGGATGCTACTATTAGCATTGCTAATGATCCAAATCTCCATACTTCTCTATATAATTAGCGGTAAAGATGACAAGCGACAGTCAAAAAACCCGGTGCTTTACTTTAGAGCACCGATCAGCTGCATGAGGAGGAGACAGAGACATACGCAACAACAGAGCTTCAACACTTAATGGAGGATAGACTCACATCTTATTATTTTATATATTAGTAGCCAGTGGCCACAAGCAACTCAAGACTTTTTTTTTTTTCTTCAAACGAGAAAACAATAAATCTGACACTAATAACGACAATGTGAAAAGCCAAGAGTCATTGAAGCATAGATTATTTTTCTCTTAATTGTATTCAGTGCTCTCAAAAAATGGCACCAGGCCATAAACAGCACATTACACTCATTTATAACTGCTTACGCTGCTTTTAAAGATTTCTCATTGTTATTCAGAACAGGAGTTTTCAACCTTTCGATTCCAGGGAGCCCCAAACACCATCATCGTTGTGCAAGGGACCTCATCCTATACTTTAAAAAGCAACTGTATGTTTTCATATATAAAGCACCAATTTATACTGTGAAAAATGCAAATTATGAATATGCATAAACTATCTAATTACAATTTTTTTAAATTACATTATTTTTTTTCCTACTCACTATAGTACTACTATACTACTGATGTATTATTTACTTAAAATATGTTTTTGTTATTTGTAAGAAATTAATTTTTTTTTCTTATTTATTTTATTTTTTTCATATGTTTGTTTGTTTGTTAATTTATTTATTTGTTTACATTGGTGAGCGAATGGGTAAATTAAGTGTAACATAATTAATTAATTAATTTTAAAATTACAAAAAATCTAAAATCATGTCTATATTTAATAACAATTAATAATATATATTATGAATAATTATACAAAATTCTACTTACTACAATATTCTACAGCAGACTTTTTTAAACCTCTATTTAATTTTGTTTAAACTAATTAGAATTTTTAGATTTTCTTTTTACCAAAGACCCCTAGCTCTCCCATGCGGGCCCCTGGGAGCCCCCAGACCCCAGTTTGAAAACCCCTAATTTAGGAGCATATTTTTATTCCTATAAAATTTTGTGTGAACGATGTTAAAAACTGGATCCCCTGATAAAGTTGGAGGCTGATGTGTGTGCATGTGCGTTTGACTCCCCGCGCTGTGTTTTGGGCTCTAGGGCAGCCCGGTCTCTGGGGTTTCTAAATGTCAACGACCTGAGGGCCTGACTCTCTTTCTAGCATCCCTAACACACACATCAGTCAGCCTCTGATTCTGCTCTCTGCCTGATAACACTCGCTCATTCATCATGCTAATGAATCAAGCAAATTCATCATCTAGCTCATTCCACTTTCGGCACTCAATGTACACATTCGCTCTGCCTCTGAAAAGACTAGGCCGCTTCGGCTTGTCTCCTTCCCCTTTCTGCTGTCGGAAGCGCTGGAGGTGTAAGATGAGAGGTGCGTGTGTGTTGTAGCGCGAGGAAAAGGTTCAGTCTATGTGTCTATCTTCTCTCAGCCTCTGGGAGTTGATACCAATCGGCCCCCACCTGCTAAACTTACTGACGTGCCTCCGCTTTGCCTTCTGCTCAGCTTGACTAACATAAATATGTAATTGGAGCACAAACAACGATGAGTGTGTGGGTATGAGTGTTGTGTTTGATGGGGGAGGGTGTGTGTGTAAGTGAAAATGTGGTTTAAATGCTGTAAGCCCTCACTCCCTTGCCACCTTGCCTAACAGTCTTGTGTCAAGCGCATTGGGAGCGCTGTAAAGATCAGGAGTGTGACAGTGAGCATGTGAGACAGGCGCGCGCGCACACACACGCACACACACACACACACCACACACAGCGCAGCGTGAGGGGCAATAAAGCACCGTAGTGACGTGGGTAGGCAGATGAGAGGAGAGCGGAAACGTAAAACAGCATGAGGACTCGGCTGGTGACGACATCCTAGCGGAGGTTAAACAGGCCCCGATTACCTTGATTTATAATCCTCCAGCAGTGTCAGAGAGAAAGAGGGAGAGTCAATGGGGCAGTGGCTAATAAGGAGGTTTGCGAAGATGAAAAGGAGAAATATTTGAAAAATCCAGATTAAAAAGTATAAAGTTTTAAAGAAAAAAAAAATTATAAAAATACATACACATACATATGTGCATACACATACACACACATATGCGTGTGTGTGTATGTATGTATGTATATATATATATATATATATATATATATACACATATATATATGTGTGTGTGTGTGTTTGTTTTCTTTTTCAGAATGCCAAAATATTAAGTACCTACCAATATTCAACAACTATTAGAATATTTTTCTTACACTATATCATTCAAACATTTGAGGTAAGCGTTAATGTTTCTGAAAGAAGTCTCTTATGCTCAACTAGGCTGAATTTATTTGTTTAAAAACAATGTCGTATTGTGAAATATTACAATTTAGAATAATTGTCCCTATTTTAAAACTTTAAAATGCCGTATTTCTGCGATGGCAAAGCTGAATTTTCAGAAGTAAATACTTATAAAAGTCATGATATAGAAATATATTCTAACATGCTGATTTGATTCTCAAGAAAACATTTATAATTATCAACATTGAAAACATTTGTTCTACTCAATGTTGTTTTTTTGTTTGTTTGTTTTTTACGTATAGAAAGTTCAAAACAACAGAATTTCTTTAAAAAGGAAAAAAAAAGTAAAACTTTAAAGGTATTTTAAGGTATCTTAATTAGTTGCTTATTAGCATGCATACTACTAGAATATTAGCCATTTATTAGTAGTAATTAAGCACACAATAATGCCTTATTCTACAAGCCCTTATTGTACATCCCTAATCCATAAACTTAACAACTACCGCACTAACTATTAATAAGCAGCAAATTAGCAATTTATTGAGGGAAAAGTTATATTATATATGTCTTTATTGTCACATTATGATCAGTTTAATGGATCTTTGTTTTATAAAAGTACACATTTGTTAAAAGAAAATTGTACTCACCGAAATGTTGAAAATGAGTTTTAAACAGTTTTCGGCAATTTTAAACATTTGAATAATGTTACTGTAAGCATTATTACATTAACTACTTTGGCATGAATTAAATATCTTATGCAACTTCCTTAATAAGTTTATTCAAGATTACTAATTTATTTATTTGTTTATTTATAATTTACTAATCATAAAGTCACATAGTTTTCTTGAGGTTACTTCATTTGAGCTGAACTAACTGCCTGTCAGAATGTAAAATTATAATTTAAAAAAGAAAATGAAAAAGAAACAAGAATAATTACTACAATCTCTGAACAGGCAAATTGTAAATAAATAAATGAAGAACTTATTTTAGGAACCAATTCGTATTAAATTATTGCTTATTAGAATGCCAATTATTAACATTTTTGCTGTTTACTGATACTTCTAAAGCATTTATCCTGCATGACCATATTCTAAACCTACCCAATATTTAAAGGAATAGCTCACCCAAAAATAAAAATCCTGTCATCATTGATATTTTGAAAAAAGTTCTTTAACCAGGCTGTTTTTGGTCACCATTGACTTAGTAGAAAAAAAATACCATGGCAGTCAATGGTGACCCAAACAGCCTGGTTTTTCAAAATATCTTCCTTTTTATTCATACAGAAATTCAAAAGAAACTCATACACATTTGGAACTACTCGAGGGTGAGTAAATGACAACAGAATTTTCATTTTTGGGTGAACTATTCCTTTAAACTTAATAACTACCCTACTAAATATTAATAAGCAGCAAATTTATGGAGGCAAAAGGAGGGTTTGTTAACAGCGAGAATTTGACCTTAAAATAAAGTGTGACCACAATAGTTAAAAATGTTTTTATTAGTTAAAAAACAAATGAATGCATGGTTATCGTGGCATATTCAAGATCTTACAAACTGCATTATTAAATTACTTAATAGATCTGAAGGGGAAAAAGTAAACATCACATCATTGACCCAAATACATAAAAACTGCAACAAAAAAAATGAGAGGAAAACTGAGAGACTTGATATGAAGCATGAGAAGTGAGGACAGAGTGTTGGACAGAGGGAGATTGAGAGAAATGAAGAGTGGTTTGTCTCACTGCTGAATCTGTGAGAGCAGAGGCGTTCACTAAAGTGCCTGAGGGAGTTTGGTCCTTCTGCTCTCTGTCTGCCTCTCTCTCTGAGACTAAGACCCAAATTCCTCATGTCTATGAGAAGGAGAAACAGAAGGAAAGAGAGCGAGAAACCCAGCATTCCTTCAGCAACCCAGCGCTGTGCCGCCGCCACAACAAAAGAGCCATTCAGGGGGGCCCTGCTTTAAAAAGTTGAAGAGTATGTCTAATTTTGGTCAAAGTTCATTAGAAAGCACAAAAGCAGGAGCTCACTCAGAACATAAGGACAGTCAGAGGCAAGTGCTTCGTGCCAGCGCTGATAAGACGGGACGGGCGACTACAAAGCGCTCCTTAAGAGGACTTTGAAAAGGAGGAAAGGAAAGAGAGAAGCAGAAAGGAAAGAAGGAAAGGGGGAAAAAGAAGGGTCTGCATTCTCCAATTGGAATATGTCACGGTTTTAATGCAGTCATGTCAATGTGTATTAACGCAAGGGGTTAAACTAGTAGAGGGCAATATTTGAATATAATATAAAGCAGAATAACAGCTAACAGCTGTGAAAATAAATAAATAAGCGATGTATTTTCAGAAAATGAGAAATTTGTTCAATCAAAATCATTCAGTGATATGAGAACGTGCTTTTTGAGAATTAAACAAACTGTTCCTGTATTGAATGCAGATTTTTAAAGGCATTTCCACAGGGCTCCAAAGAAGAGGCCGCCAGTGGAGATGGCCTATAATTGCTAAAGCGAGTCCTAGTGTTGTAAATGGATATTGGAGATTAGATCTCCCAACTGGAGGGGCATGTCATTTTCCTATTTTTCCTCCTATTGATTTTGCTTGCTTTTATACTGTCATGGCCAGAGAGGTTAACCCCTTCGTTGCCAGGCAAGCCAGCTACTTGAAACCAACAGAAACCAACAAATGACCTTTTAATTGATGGACTAGTTGGCACCCGCAGATCAATTCAATCAACCTGACAAATTTCCAGTTTAAACAGGACCAGAACGCAGTCCAAATCAATCAGCTTGCTTCTGATCAGGTAAACATTAACCCTTTCCTCCTGCCTTGTGATTGTCCTACAGAAAGAGCGGCATATTTCAGACATGTTTCGTTTCATTGAACACACACACACAGCACCCTTTCCCTCCTGCTGAGTGTGTGCTGGCTTATGGGAGCCATGCTCGCTCACTCCTAATCTCCTAATCAATAGTGAAGGCTCCCAATTAACCAAGGCCTGAAAGCCTCATATGGCCCCCCAGCATCGCTGCCATGTGGCTCTACCCTCTCTATCTGTATGTGTTTGTGTCACATGTGCGACCGTGAACCCATCCCCCAAACGTCGTCTCGAACAGACAAACACACAACACGCTGTGTTTGCAGAATCAAGTGGTTTACAGGCAACTTAACCCTCTTTCTAATACACATTCCCTCGCTCCTACTCTCAGTAGCGCCACGGGCTTATTTTAAGTGTCTCTTCTGCTGGATTATTTCCTGATGCTGTGGGCGATGTTTGGTGTGACAGCGGCAGTATGTCAGCGCCTGATTTGACTGCAGGGCGAGCGTGTGTTTATACTGAGTGAGCGGTGACAAGGCCTTATGAAAGGTGACTTCAGGCTCTACAAAACAAAAAAAACAAAAAAAAAGAGGAGGGTTTGTGACTTTTCCTTTTCAGGGACAATAGCGGAAAAAGCAAACACTCCGCAGCTGAAAGACGCATTTAAGTGCCACCTGCAAGCCTATTAACCGAATATGCCTAGCAACAGAGCGGCTGCCTTATTGTTCAGCGCACAATCCCTTCCATTAGGTTCACGCGACATGTCTGTTTTAACCAGCACCTGACATTTAAAGGTAAATGTGAGCCAAGTGTGCTTAACTAGTTGGAGATCGGTTTTACACATGGCTGATTTTTAAGAGTAGAACCGTCCGGCGGCGTAGAGCACGAGGGATCTGTGTTTTGGATTTGTAAGGTGAGACGCTCACGTCTGACTTTATCTCCCGATCCCTGTCCCCTTTCTCCATTCTTTGCGTTATTTTTACGTCTCCCTCAGTGCCCGGAGATAACGGCTCGTCAATATTTAATGGACATGCTCCAACGAGAGCATGGCGGCGACAGGGAGTGAATGATATTTTGCTGTCAGAGGCCTATCTGATCAGGAGCTGTCCACAGGGGTGCGGGCCCTTGAGCCAGGATAATTCTCTTAGAGCGGGATGAAGAGTAGGACAGGAGAGAGGCCTCATCTCCATCCAAGCCCCCTCAACCACACACCAATCAGTCTACCACTATGGACTTAGGCTACCATCAGGCTAATGAAAACAAATGACTTATCAAGCTCCAGACAAACCAATTTCAGACATTCATCATGGCCCGCATGGATTTCGGAAATCCCATCAAGTCTGTCCCCCTCTCGTTGTTCTCAGCGCATCTCCGATCCCACATGACTGACTGTTCTCGTCCCTTTCCTCATCCGTTTCAGCCTCATAAAGTCTTCTTCGTCTAACAGACAGGCCTGGATGGAGACACACAAAGCAATAGCGCTCGTGAAGACTGCAATTTAGCAGCAATTTGGTCACGCGGTTTCGGAAACATTGTGAACGCTTTTGGATGCCAGGCTGACGTGTTGGTAAATGTTGTTGTCTCGACATCAGCCAAGATGACATTAGGCTGCGTATCTGCTGAGGGGTTTAAAGGTGGCTCATGAGCGGAGATTGTAGCTTGTTGATGCTGGGATAGATATGAGTGATGTTGTCCAACTTGTATAATTGTCAAGTCTCAAAATGAAAGTAGCTGTAGCTGTTGGGAACTGATTGATGGGCAGGTGGCAGGTTGATTTGGACAGGAGGGAAGTTCTCATCAGATGGATGGACCACCGCCAGCCAGCAGTAGAAGAAAAATTAAGGCAGGGAGGAGACTGGGAAACTAAGTTGCAGTGCTGTCAAACACATTCATATTACGGGTTGCTTAATATACCAACACAACGGACTTGTATCAGGCAACGCATCAATCAGTAATGCTTTGCCATATATCTCCTCTTTTTCCAGCAAAAAATGTTTATGAATTAATGGAATAAACAGTTTCATTTTTAAGAAAACTTTATGTGATTTTTTTTTTTTAATCCTGTGAAAATAATATAAACATATTATTATTATTATTTCATGGTGCAATTAGTGCTTTTTGTCTTAGTTGAAGCATGTAACCATGTGGGCCAATGACATTCATAAGTATTCATGATAAAGAGAAAAAAAGAATCTTATAAAATCAGGGTCTTAGATTTTAGAAAATGAATAATTCCACAATTTATTTCAATATTATATATATATATATATATTATATAAATATATAATTATTTCATAATAATAATCATGTTTTTTTTTATTTTATTTTGTATAATAATTTATGTATTATTTTAAACTGTAAAGTTTAAATAAAAACTTTAAACCTGGAGTATCTAAACCTGAATCTAAAAAAGTGAGAGAATGATGATGAAGAAGAAAAAAAACGTGCACCCATCAATCATCATTAAGCAGGCCTGACTTTTACTGAAGCCTCCGGATCTTATGGGCTCTTAAAACCTACCACAACGTGCCATATGGAGGGGGCCATACATGACATGTTTGCCTTGGAAAGTGCCTGCAATATGATCACCCAACTGTGGACTAGGAGCTCCAGAACGTGGTCCTGATGTTGAAAATACCAAATACCTTTCCCCAAAAGGGAAATGACATACTATATAAGAAAGCTCTACTGTAACTGTATGTCTTGGGTGCTTGCGAGCTCTGTTCTTTAATAGGTTTCATGTCCTTCCCCTCTCTGATCAGAGTGTTAAGAGGAAACAATGGCTAATTACAGAATAAGGTTAGTGAGAATGGGAGAATTGGGACCCCCACCCCCCCTCCTCTGTTCTTAATGAGCTCTGGGTCTGACCTTGTACAGCCAACACTTCCTGGCACAACCCTGAGCGTATCAGTGAAGCACGCACACACATATGCCCAGCCTTTTTTTACTAATTGAACTTTCACTAAACAAGAGTTGTTCTGTCACGCTCACAACTTCAACAGATACACAACAACCAATGATTACAATCTAGTTTAGTCATCATTTACTCATTCAACATGTCATTCCAGAACTGTACAAAAAAGGCCCAGAATGTCTAAGTGGATGGTGATTTATATTGTCAAGCAACACCATGAAAGTTTCATAAAAGTAGCCTATAAGACTTCAGAATGGACTAAAAATTATAAACCAGTCAGTAATGTTTTTATTATAATATTTATGGATTTTATATATATTTTATAAATGTATGAATTGGAAACTCTTGTATAATTTCCAGCAATTTTCTTTGTAAAAGACACTTAATATTATGACAAAATAAAAATAAATGTGTGAGAAAAATAAAAAATAAGCAGACAAATAAAATAAAATAAAAACATAAAACGCTCACATATTTTGCTTAAGTGTGAGCGAATACAGAGTTGTTTTCACAATTTTAGCAGGGCCGGCAGTTGCACTTAACTCAGTGATAGTAGTGACAGCAGCTGTAATAACGGTAATATAGTAACAGCAATATTTTCAGTTTTAAACATCATTGATAAATAGATATAGCTGTTGATGTCATTTTTAGGCTGTAATACTCGAGCCAGTACAAATGTAAGAGGTATTGTGGATCAATAAAACAGCACTGTGCATCAAGCATTATACAGTGCATGATAATAAACATCCAGCATTAATATACATATTTCTCAAAAGTATATAAAAGCTTTATATTACAAGACAAACAACAGAATCCCCATTGTTTGCAAATTAAGTGCTCCTCACTCGTCTCTGTAATCTTCAACAGGCCTTAAGAGAAAACAAGACCAATGATTCAGCTGCATTTATTGCCAAAAAAAGCACTGAAATATAACATCAAAACAGCAATTTTACACTTAAATTAATCAGTTTTTCTCTGTATCAAACCAGCAGTGTGTTCAATTTGCAAATCTCTCCCTTTCCCTGGTCTCTCTCTGCCAGGCGTGTGTGGAGGTAGAGGGAAAAAAATGCGAGCAGAACCGCAGAACAGTTAATAGTAGCACTGCAATAACAATAAAATGTCATCAATCTGCGGTGCCTCCTGCTTCTGTCACACCAAGTTTGTACAGATTAATGATATTAGGCCCGAGTCGCAGGCAGCGGTCTTAAAGGCACAGCAACCCATGCAAACAAACAATGCCAGCAGAGAGGGAGGGAGGGACAGATGAAAGGAGGTAGGGAGAGATGGCATAGTACTTGCCAGTCACTGGGCTGTAAGCAGATGGCATGATGGAGGAGAGAAAGAGAGAGAGAGGGAGAAAGAAGGGAAGAGAGAGTGGCTGAAGCCATCGGATGGACTGATGTTGGAGAAGGGAGGAGGGGAGAAGGGAAAACAGCCGACAGATGACTGTTCAATTAAAAAGGGCACTTCAGGGTGGAGAGAGGCAAAAGAAAAGGGAACGAGAGAGAGCAAAACAGAGAGAGGGAGGAGGGATGAGGGAGAACGAGAAGGGAAGACACTTGAGGATTGTGTGGAACAGATTACTGGAAGCGTGTGGACAAAACACACTACTCGGTCGTATCCAGAGATTTTCACACTATCGCCACTCGCGGGCAATCGTACAAACACAAACGACACGTACACGCGCATATGCGGCAGCTCGGATAAGGTGTTCGTGGCTGCACTGTTTGTGTTTTCATCCATCTGTGTGCCTGGTGGTGACATATCAGCCAAGTGCCTCAATCAATGACACACTCTGGGGGTACTGAGAGCCCGCCCCGTCAGCTTTTTAACCCCTTGTGGGTAACGGATCCGCTTTCAAACTCCCAGCGGTGCTAATGCCAGCCACCATCAGCATCACCACAAAATCTGCTCTGGGGCAGGAGGTGAAACAGAGCCCACACCTCCCTGGTCCCCAAAAGATCTCTGTGAGAAAATCTCCATGTATCCATTACGTACCCTGCTGCGACCAGGGGAGAACGTAGCAATGAGGTCTCTCCTTTAGCACTAATTTTGGAAGCCAAGGTCAACTGCATTACCAAAGACAATTTACAAATGTGTGTGTTGGTTAGTGCATGTCATATGGTATATTTAGTTGTTGTGACACACATTTTATATCATGATACAGTCGTTTTCAGTTGGTCCAAGTTCTTCATTAATAGGAGTGATGATAATCGCAATTTTAAAAAAAAGGAAAAAATGCTAATAGCATTCATGCATACAGTAATACTGTAAATAGTCTGATATTGCACCTTAAACTAGGTTGCCACCTGTCAGAAGTTGAAAGTGACAGACGAAAGCAATTCTGCATATAGCTAAAATAAAAGTGTTAGAAAAAAAAAAAAAAAAACAGGGTGTATGACAATTCAATTTGTAGAAAGCGCTAATCAACAGTAAGTTCTTCGCTTGATTTTAAGTTTTGGTGGCAAACACACATATACATATAAATGCGCAGTGAAAATCTGATATCATGACAGCCCTAGTTATTAAAGGGTTGACAACCATGTTCCAAAAATCACCTTAATCTGGCATGACTAGTGGGTAGCTGGTTTGTTTGTGGGTCTAGCAGCTGGTCCAGCAGCTTGTGCTGCGTAATCACCATCTTAGACCAGCTAGAAACCAGCAACCGTGTTCCAAACAGTTAGCAGCTTAAGCTGGACATTCCAGCTTTTCTTTAACAGGACAGTTTGTCCCAAAACAATAAAAAAAAAAGTCAATTACTCACCCTCATGTTATTCCAAACCTGTATGATGTTTTTTTTTTTTTGTTGTTGCTTCTGTAGAACTCAAAAAAGATATTTAGCAGGATATTTAAGCATTTTTCTAATGGCCACCCAGGTAAAAATAAAGTACACTTTCATAACATGCTTAAAGTGCTCTATTTTCATGCACTAATTTTGTACTTAATATACTAAAAATCATTCTTTATTGCTTCTTAAGATAATCTTAAGATCAACTAAGTGTACTCAACTATGCTATTTTGGGACAGCGTGAATATGAACTTAAATGTGCTTTAACATACTATCTCTGCGTTAAAAAAAAACTGTATTTAGTACACTTAAGGCACCGATATACTTCAAATGATGTTCTTTTTCGTTTGAGGGCAAAAAGAAGTTTGAAAAAGCGGTATGCGTTTCCGAAAATTCAGACACCCCCACGCTGCTGGAGGCGGGGTGTAGATTAATGTAAACATGACTTGCGACGCTCGCACGTAGCCTATAATTAGCTAAAAACAAAGGTTTATTTATTGTATACCTTTTAAATTCGCTGTGAAAAAAGAACAACAGCAGCAGCAGCAACAGTAGTATGGTGCAATATTTATTTGCTTGCTACCTTTCCTTTCATTGTTTTCATGGCTTTTGGAAATCTGATGTTTCTCTACGTCGCTTTTGCATAACTCCGGGTCGTTGAAACAAGCTTCTTTGTAATTTCTTTGTAGTAATTACCTGCTAACACTGAGTTTCAAAAGTCTCTCCTCGAGCAATCATTCAGGTGAGAATATATATCTGTGGCATCTCAGATATATATATATATATATATATATATATATATATATAGTAACTTAGAGATGTTTCTTCCTTGCCTGACCTCGGCTAAATGAAAAAGCTCAAAGGTGTTTAGGAGTCAAAATGAACTCCCCAAAAAGTTTGCTTTGATCAGTCGATTCAAACTCCAAAACAAACTTTGTTTGTGGTTTTGTACGAAAGGACGTCATTTCAGTTGATTCTTCGATTACATTTAAAGTATATCGGGGCCTTTAAGTTTATCTTAAGAAGCATTAATGAATCATTTTTACTTTAAATAAACTTAAATACATTGTGTAAGTGTACTTTTTTTTTTAACCTGGGCAACAGAGTGTAATTTGTATGCTTAGAAGGACATGAGAGTGAATAATAATTAAAAATAGTACAAATATATATATATATATATATATATATATATATATTTATTTATTTTGGGGTGAGCAATCTCTTTAGTTCTCTTTATAATCAAAGCAAGTAGCAAAAAAGTCTTCTCAAATAATCTTATCTCAAATTATGTTTCCTCTCCACTAAGAGATTTCTTCCCTCCCACTCAAATGATTAAGCGTCTGTCCTTAGCAGCGGCTGTCTGGTGATGCAAACTTTTGAAGTGTGTATTGTTTTTGTGGTAAATGTGAACACTAAAGCCCTTGTGGGAATATTGCACAGGTTTGAAGACAGACATCTGACTTGCGAACGAAGTACCAGGAGAACACTGTTTCTCTATTGCTCTGGTGCTCCGCCTAACCATAACCGTAGGAATGGGTCTAAGTAATCTCTGTAGTACACCTAACAGGAGTGAAAATAAAAGCGGTTCACGGTGAAGGTGATGGCTACATCTCTATTTGTCTCTCTGACTCTCTCATTTGGTTTTCTTCATATTGTTGCAATATCTTCATGCGGAAGAGGCGCAGCATGGCCGAATTAAGGGACACTTCAAAGCTTACATGCTGAGTTTAATGACACAAACGCGTAGTGTGTGAGGCCTATTGTTTAGCCTCAACACAGCAATTCCTTCAACATTACACCATTGGATTTTTATGATAAGGAATTAGGGCTGTCCTGTAATTGTGCAGGGGGCTTGTGTAGGACCCTAGAGGATGTGGCTGCTGAGGTGAAGACAGGGATAACACTTGTGCCGCTACTGCCAACATGAAGGAAACAGAGAAGTACAGAAAAATTACAGCAATATTGTCAGTCATAAAGGATGTAAGAAAGAGTCTAAGCCGTTAACGTAATTCCCATAATTGGTTGTTTAAACAAAAAAAAAGGGTAGTTGGCCAAGATTGTTGTTTTTTTCTTCAAAATAAAATGAAGAGCATATTAAATGTTAATCTTTGCAAATATGCAAGAAAAGGGAAGAGGGAAAAAAAGGCAGCGCGTGTGTGGTCCAGGCTGCAGGGACTGTACACAGCCAGAAGAAGTCTGCAGTAGTAGAACTCAGTGAAATGGTCACATGCAGTTGAAGTATCGATATCAGTAGCATAGGCCTACTAGCCATGTCATGCTACACACAGACACTCACTTTTTGCTACGCCCGCATGAATGGAGGAGAAAAAAAGATTCTAGTTGCCTAGGAAACGCTTCACTCTGATAATTATTACTGTAACTATCTCTGCACACCCCACCTATAATAGAAATGGATCATAAATTATAATCAGACTGGCAGACCTCTGTGGCGAGGGCTACTCACTGCTGCCACCCTCTGGCCAAAGGCTCTCTGCCGTTCTCCGTCCCTGCTGTCTGTGTGAGAGAGGACCGAAGATACCCTGAGAGTTCCTTCTAATTTATGCTCTCCACTGAACAGAAATTCAAATATTTATGTTTTTGATGTTTTTAGACTGTTTTCAGAGAATAATTATTGAGCACGGAAAAAATGCAGTTAACCGCCAATTGAAATATGGCTTCATGCAGGATTGCATGTCTTTAAATATTTAAAACTAGGAATTCCCATGGCCATATCCTAAGTAATCAAAAAACAATTAAATATTCTTCCAGTTGAGAAATGCTTTTTTGTTTGTTTATTTTTAAAATAATTTGTGCCTTTAAGAAAAAAACAAACAAACAAGAAAGTGGGGTTGTGCAATACTTGCAAAGTGAGCGTCCTACTTTTCTCTCTTCCCAAGAACTGGGAGGCAAAAAAGAAATAAATAAAAAATATCAACAAAAAAAAAAAAAGGCTAAAATAGCAGCATCATTAAGTTTTCAAGCAACCAGCCAAACAGGAAATAAGATAATTATCAGCATGGATCGTCTTCGTTTCATACACAACTTCAATAAACTATGCACACCGTCCAATCCTGATAGACATTGAGACAGCTCCTCCATTGTTGAGGGGACATTTAAACATTTCGGTCTCTTAAAATGATTTAGTGAATGGGACTTGGACAGCGTGGAGATGCCTGGCAAGCAGACGCACGATGGTGAAGCTACAGCTGCCTTAAATGCGGTTCCATGAAATAGAAACTGTCTTAAATCAACCAAATACAGCTGATTTCAATTCAGCTCCCCTTTTGTGGTGTGGAAAAGTGGTTTTGATTCAAGACGAATGTGCAACAAAAGGTCTTCACCGCTGTGCCAGCTTACCCAATTACTGGCAAACTGCTGGGTCTTAAACCAGCTATCACATGTAAACATTTCCTGCAGCCACCACCCCCTCGGTTTTTACCAGGGCACTGTGAGTTCAGGGGTGGGGGGACGTCTGCTCTGCCATGCCTTCTTCAATCAAACACACGATGCTGAGGTTTGGCGCCCACAGAGGCAGAGTAAAAAATAAAAAAAAAGTTAATTCTTTTTTAATTTCTGGAGTACCGAGCTGACAAACACCACTTATTTTGCTCAGAAAGAGAAAGAGAGAGAGAGAGAGAGAGAGAACAAGTGGCTCTGTGCATCACAAAAACATCTGACTGTATTTAATCAGTTAGGAGTCTTGTGTCATTTTCACCCATTAACTTCATGTGAATCATGGACAAGTTTCTTCCACTTGTCTCAAAAAGTGCACGCTGCACTTTAATGCCAATTGTGACTTTGCCATGAATGCACATCGGTTTCAAATTGCACATTCGCAAGGTCATCAAGGCTGTCAGGCATTTGATCTTTAAAGTTGACTCTTGTGCATAAAAATGCACAGAAAGTTCTCCCGCAACAAAACTTTCAGATGTCAAACAATGAAACTGCTGCTCCTACACAACAAGAGTGAGCTGGAAAAATTATAACAGCTTTGACAAGTTCACGAAAACGGAACTCTGAGACTTTCAAGAGCCCCCGTTCACAGAAGTTTACGGCATGTTAGCAATATGTTGGATTCGAACTGTACAATGCAAATCATAGTGGAGATTCTCATTAGTAGGTATTGACAAGCCACATAAAACAGCCTTCTTATGTGCGCCCGTTCTCCATGCCAGCTTTTTTGGCTCACCTCTCCTCCTCTCCTTTTGTCTCATCTTTCCGCCCGAGCTGTAGCCGTGCATATTTCAGATCGGCATGACAGACAGTGGAAATTATTTATCCCGGGTTCTGAGCTCGTGGCGAGCTGTTTAAGCATTCATACTAACAAAGGGCAGCGGAGTCACAACGAGGCTGACAAGGCCTCTCTCTCTTTCTTTCTCTCTCTCTCACATTCACACACACACAGCAGCACTTTTCAGAAAGACTGTTTTTTTCTGATTCTCTGACCTTTGAAGCAGCTTAGGTTCACAAAACACTTCCAAACAGTTCTCTCTAATGGCCCCCTACTCAAACAATCGGCAGAACGCTCCGACCAAGATGATTGATCTCCGACAAGCAGCTCGATGTAGCTCCATGAATCATTAGATCAGCTCGGAGGTAGAGAGAGAGAGAGAGAGAAAAAAGAGGGGGAGAGATAGACCAAACGGGTCTGCAAAGGTAACGAAAGATGAAAAAAGAAGGCAGACATATTGCATGCAAATATCCTTCCATGCAGCTGAGCATTTCAAAACTAGCAAAAAAAAAAAAAAAAATCGAATGAATGGTGCATATTTGACATATGAGGGAATGGAGCTTGGGTCTCATTTTATTGTAACTCAACACAAATGGAGATCACTAGGTTGCTACATATGTAACTGTTTTTTTATATCTGTAGCGTTTAAGCAGGCATTGCTATCCCATCCTGAGCGCTGGCTGTGCTGGTGGGGGGGCGAGCATAAAACAGAGCAGTAACATGCTGTTGAACATGTTATAATGCCCCAGGACAGCAATATCAGAGAGGGGGCAGAGGGGTGTGAAAGAAGAGTAGTACATGTCTGTCTTTCTTTAAACAAGGGATACACAAAGAAAAAGAGGAAAAATAGACAGAAAGAAAAAAGAGAAAGAGCAAAAGAAAGAAAGAAAGAAAAAGGGTGTTGTGACAAGTTCATTTATCAGTTTTTTTTTTTTAATATACACTTTTGGGATCAATAAGATTGTTAATGTTTTTTTAATCAAGGCTGAACCTATTTTATCAAAAATACAGAAAAAAATTAATTCTGTCAAATCTTATGGTATTCTAAAAAAAACGTTTTCTATTTTAATATACTTTAAACTATAAAAAGTTAAAAAGCACACCATTTATTCAAAATAGAAATCATTTCTCAAAATATGTCTATCACTTTTTTTACTGTCATTTTTATCCATTTAACACATCCTTGCTGAATAAAAGTATTAATTAAACCAATATTAGAAACTGCAATAAGTAATAATGTTTTTTCTGTATTTTTCAAGTAAATACAGCCTTGATGAGCATAAGAAACTCCATTAAATATCTCACTGATCCCAAACTTTTGAATGGCATATAATCACTATTTTTACTATACAAGTCATTCTAATAATGCTTCTTTGAATTGAACTGAAAGAGCAGAAGAGCGAAAGAAAGAAAGAGCAAAAGAATAAGCGAAAGAAAGAAAGAAAAAAACAAAGAGACATACAAAGGAAGTGGAAAAAAATAGGAAACAGGAAGTAAATGAAAGAAGGGATTTGAGACAGTGTGGCTGACTGATAAATGCTCTTGCCTTTTCCTGCTCTTCATTGAACTATTACAAAGCATTTCTGAGGCAGCACCAACCTTTATTGTAGAGCTGTGCCAGGCTGCTGCAAGCCGCTGACAGCACTGTGAGCAAAGGTCAAAGGTCAACGTGTGTGAGACACTTCTAACCGCAGGAGATGACAACAAAACAGCACATATCAGTGCCTAGATACTTACACATGTTTAATACATGATATACAAACAAATAGTAAATTGCTTTGACTTTTTGCCATTTTATAGAAAGAGAATGTCAAATAGGACACAGAAAATGACACAGAGACTGATCTGGAAATTACATCATTTGAATTTGAGATTTTTTATTACTACAAATTAACAAAAAAAAACAAAAAACACAAAACACTAAAATGCTCCTTTAAAGCACTGCATTAAAAGAGATGTGGCCTGCGTGACCCTTGCCCGTCTCATTTTGCTCTGGACTTAACTGAATCTAAACGCCATATCAAAGCCAGCAGATGCCAGGACACAGAAGTGGTCTTGTCTATTGCAGGCAGATGCGGGCAAGCAGAAAATGAACAAAAGCTGCCCTTGTCCCCTCCAGTGTCACTGTGTGAGAAAGACTCACAGCGTGTCAGACTGGCAGTCAGGCAGCACCGCTGGAACCAGCCACAGGACTGTGGACAGGAAAGACAGACAGGTTCTTCAAGCCTTCCATGCTTGTTCATCTTTGCCATGTTCAGCTATTTTGAGCCCTCATCAGGTAAGAGACTGCAAGTGCCTGTTGTCTCTTTTAGAGCACACAAAAAGCACGGATGGACAGGAAGATGTAAGAGGGAGGAAGTGGATGTCACAAGAAGCAGCTGTGCAAGACAAAATTTGAATGTAAAAATGTGTAATAATTAGAGCTGTCAAATTCACATTAATTTAGTTTGATTAATTATCAGAAAATAACCTAAAAATTAACACAATTAATCATGCAAGTAAGTAACACAAGTAAATTGCATAAGGAATTGTCACCTTCATGTTTCTCTTGAGAAATATAAAAGAAAAAATAAAATACAGACAGATATATCAATATTTATATAAGCGATGAATTATGCCGATTAATTCACTGAATTAAATCACACCATGAAATACATTTTAAATGACTGATAGCCAATTATTAATATTATTGTTGTTGTTGTATAGTGTGTATACTACCAATAATTATCCCTAATCAATAAGTAAATAAATATATAAGAACAACAAAATAATGAAAACTACAATTACAAACAGGGTACATTTTCCACTGTCAATATCACATACTGAATTAAATGGTCATTTGGAAGAACAAGGGACAATAGATAATTAGATCAGTGACCTTTGCACCAGTTCACACACTCTTCCCCGTTGAGAGGTCAGAGGTCATGTCTTAACAACCCTAAGCATGTTTACACAAGCTTTACACAAATGCACAACACACTTCAAGAGGGCACAGGTCAACTCCCTAAACACCAGTAGAGTAACGGAAACTGCTGTTTTTAAATGCAGTGCACAGTAAAAAAAACTGAAACTTTAAAACTGTATACAAGCCAAAGTCTGCAAGTCACACAAGAAGAGAGAGAGAGAGTGCTTAAATTCTTCTAAATAGGAAGCATATGCACCTAGGTATTACAGTATATTAAGAACAAATTAAATGAAGCCAGTTTAGAGAAAGAATTTATTGGACACAAACTCCAGATGCAGAAGAAAACAGAACAAGGAGAAGAAAGGTGCAAGGATTGAGAACACAAGAATAAGGGAGAGAAAGCAGGGAAAGGAAGAGAGGAAAAGTGTGCTGATCAAACGAGACACAATGACACAGCTAAGAGGAACAGCAGTGGACAACTCTATGGATTTTTGCTCCCAGTGTAAAGACCAGTGGGATTGTGTGGTGGCAGTGGGTGGGTCCCCTTTAAAACCTGACGTGTGGGGGGAAAGAAGCCCCAAACCTTCCCAACCCCCTCCAGCTGAGCGCCAAGGCTGCACAGATGCAAACTCCCCCCTGACCGTGCGCTTGCCAAGACGAGCTTCCGAACCCACACCAGCTGGGAGCCCTCTGATGAGGCCAACACATCCATTTCCGTGGTAACCGTGCCCCTCTCCCCCTGTCCTCGCCAACGTACACACGCACACACACACACAAATACAAACACACACAAAATCTAACTCCCACCCCCCACATCACATATTTGCCAGCAACAATATCACGGCACAGGGGCAGAACACAGCTAAATACTGCCTCCCGTACACACAGGTGACTTTAACGCACTGATGAGAACAAACCACCACCATGATGAAGTTAAAATACAACATCATGTTTGTCTCCAGCTGAGTGATTCGAGTGTCAGGAAGAAAAAGGCAAAAACATTAAATTCAAATTTGGTTCAGAGCAGAAAAGCTTAAGACAGGAAGCTACACCCAAATGTCAATTCTAAAGCATTTAGGTGTTAGCTCAGCTTTTTTAACCGTATTGACCGATCTACACTTAACACGAAGGAAAGACATGATGTAATGTTAGAACCAACAGCACCTCACAAAACACAGACGGTACCACACTCTAACACACTGAACCTGTTCGTTTTTTTAGGTTCGCCATTTAATGATCAATTAATGCTGAAACTAAAACATCCCACACAATGCACTCCTCTTAATCAGTAAAAATGTCATTTAATAGCACCTTGGCTATGACTAGCATCTGCCAAAACCTTTTCCAAGCCCAAAACTTGTGAGGCAGCAAATTAATCAACAATCTTGCCATACTGGGTGAACTCTCACTGAGATCCCATCAAAAACACATGACTGACATCTGTTGGACCATCCATGGGCTCAGCACAAACATGTTCTCTCACTCCTTCATGCACTACACAAACACACACGCATCCACTGGCTGTGTGTTACTCAAAGCTATTAGTTTACTTCACTTCTGGCTTATCCATCCTCAGGGTAATCCAGTGAAGGAGAGACGCACGGGTGGGGAATAATGCAGCATTGTTGTGGGAATGTGGAAGATAGGGAAGAGGAGACAAGACAGCATTTATCAAGAGGAGCTGGTAAACATATAATCTCAATAAACTGCCAAGGTCAGGCAAACTGCACCTGGCAGACGTGAAGTGTTGAGGAATGGAATGGCATGAAACAGGAATTCAGATCTGGAACAGGATCAGTGGCTCCTCCAGGTAACCTTGGGGTCTTTGTGCTCTTAGAAAGAGGACACCCAGTTCTGCACAACACCCACATACATTTATCTCATGAAGTGTTCTGGTTTTAAAATGGTGGTTCGGCGGCTGCTCGTTGAGGTTTTTTTGAAGTGCCAGGGCCTGGGAGTGTGCTTCACAAAGCCGGTAGCGGGCGTGCTAACACCAGAGCTGTGCCAAGAACAACAAGCCAAGCAAGCAGCTGTGCACTAGTGGGATGGCTTGCCCGAGGAATCAAAGATTGCCGCCGAAGAAAGAAAAACAACATTTCAAAGAAGTGGCCCTCTTTATTGCCGTTAGTCAAAGTCTGGAAACAAAGAGACACAATCACAGGCCATGAGAGAACCCAGTGTCCAGATCATCTTGAGAGACCGCTCAGGGTTAGCTTTAGTGGGACAACTCCCCCTCATTCAGAAGTGTTAATGAGCTTTGATCAGGACATGCAGATGAAAGATAGGATGAGCTAGCAGGCTAGCAGATGGGCGCAAGCCCACTGAGATCTGAAAGAAATAGTGCAGCAAGAGCTAAAGAAGTAAAAGAGACGATATGAGGCATAGTCCACCCTCCGTCCAGACAAAAACCATGGCGCCTTGGCTACAAGACCTCTGTTTTCCCAACTGAAAATGCCTTTACCAGTCAAGCCTTCTTGAGTGCAAGCTACGAGTTAATGTTACATTCCAGTTAGTCTGTGCTCCTGGAGGAATTTTAGATTCCAAATGCACATACGATATCCAGTCTTTTCACTCCATTACAGTAAAGAGAGAGTGCTCTTAACCATTTCAGATGTTTCCTAAGGCATAGCACCTGGGGCTCCCCTATCGAAGAATCACTCAAAGATCAAACGGCTAATATTCTTTGCTGTAGCGAAACCACTGCATTACCACCTAATGTCTCAGAATCACATTTCCGCTCTCACTTTACGCCATCATCACTAAAAAGCTGCATTATCTTTAAAGCTCCAACCTTAAGAGAAATAAAAAGGTGGGAAAAGAAGGGAGAAACATCATCTTTTAAGTGGGGAATTTGGTCATTACCCAGGGAAAGAGTAAGAGATATTTAACGGCACGCTGTTTGCCCATGTAAAGATGAGGAAAGTGATAGAAAGGCACGAGAGACGCGGATACGAGGGAGATGAGCGGAGTAAGGATACCTCCCGTTCTCGCGCCTTTGGCGAAAAACACTCGAGCCAGCGGTTAACCTCCATCCCCTCAGGACAGATATCGGAGCATCTGGCTGCTTCTAATACCCTCAGAGAGGACAGAGAGGGAGAAAGGGAGGAAGATCCTGTAAAAGCAAGAGGGCGCCCACGTGCCTACAACCTTCCAACTGATCGGTGGCAATAGGCCACTGCCAAAAGGCCCGGCTTCTTAGCTCTCATCTCCCATTACTGGGGAGACAAAAGCAGGCCCTGAACTCCCCTTCACCCTAACCAATTACCAGCCCCCAGGGACAAGCCCCTACCGCTCCGAGCCAACCCAACTCTTTTCATCTCTGTCCTGTGCTGTTGCAGTGGATCAGAGCTTGCTGCTGCTGCAACTATTGCACCTGCTGTGGAAACTGTAACGTATTGTGTCAGTTTAACTATTCGAGGCTAGCATTCCCAAAGAAACAGCTGTATCCACTGACATCAACAACAAAAAAAAAACTGTTACCCAGTGACCATCTGATGTCTCGAGCTGAAAAATCATGGCATATAGGAAACTACTTTCTACTTCGAAGGACAGCTGAACAGAGAGCAGCAGCAACAGTTCTTATGACTGATGAAACACCAGTTAATTCCTGTCTGATATTCTGTATAAAGCTTCCAATGAGCTGTGTTTCACAAAGCCAGGGGACGACTTATCTAAAATCAGTGTTTAGTCCCTCTATTCCTACTGTGGTCTCAATCAGTCCGTCTTCGGCTGAACCTTCTTCAGTCGCCATCGCCTTCTTTCATGATGGATCATCTGGACTCCCAAAGTAAGAGTGAACAGGGTAGGATGCTTTCTTGTACATAATGAGTATACGAAGCGAAATCTGTGCATGGCACAATGATAGCTCCATCTTGAAAAGGGCCAGATTTTTAAGTTTTTCTCAAAAAATGGAAAAAGTATTACACGGCTTTTCCGCCTAAAGGCTCCACTTAAGGCAAATTATCATTTACCTTTCGAGGGCTGCCAGATCATTAGGCAGGGACATTAAAATCAGCCACCGCAGCACCAGAGGGGGCCAAAGTGAACCAGTGCCCGGTACATAGCTGAGCATGCGTGTGTATGTGCGAGTGAGTGTGTGTGTGTCTATTTTGTGGGGGGGGGTGTGCCAGCATGCATTTGTGTATATGTGTGTGTGATGACATCAAAGCTTCCAGCAGTCAAGGGTTTGCCATGTGTCCAGAATCATTTGACATGAGCAGATGCATCATTAAAACCTTGCCACACGCGCAGTTTCCTGTGCCAGACACCACAGCCATTCTCACTCTCATAGTCATTAGCAGTCTTCTTTATTCCGTCTCTTCTCCGTGTCTCACATACGTTCTACAACCATGTGCAGATCCAACGAGGTGAGAAATCTATTCCTCTTTCGCTGCTCTGGCCTTTTCTAGGGTCATGGGACTTTCAGCATGTATCTGTCAGTCAACCAAGCAGCTCGATGACTTGGGCATGTGACTCTTTTTCCCGTTTTTTTTCTTGTTCTTTCTTCCCTTTTTTTCTTCTCTGGCCAGACGGTGGCATCCAAAGCTCCTCTCATTAAATCAAACTGACTGGTCGGGTGTGTGGCGTGGCCAGTGACCACCTTCTGATGTTCAGCCAGGGATATGTGAAGGGACAGACGTTACCTTCTTCTAAGGGGCTGGCATATGGCCCCAGCACAGCTGCTTTACACCTTCCCCTTCTCATCTTCTTCCCTCCTTTAAATTGCTCTGTGTTTGGTCCTTCTCCTCCTCCTGGTCAATGCTACTGTCCAGCCTGGAATCCAGACTGGTGCGAGCACACACACACACACACAAACACATACACAAACACACACCCAACACAAACCCAGCTGTTTAAGGAGCTACTACCAGACATCGGCGGTCACCACCTTTTTCTCCTAAGGAAAAGGATGTTGTGTCTGTGTAAGTCATGTCTCACTATAAAGCAAGACTTCCAGGTTTAAAATAACAACTCCAACATTTCCGGGTGAAAGGACAAAGCAAACTGTCCATTGTGGAAAGGGAGAAAAAATGTCCACAGAGTGGTGATTTCTTAACAATGAAGTTAAAAAATATCTTTGGAGGTACACCTGAACAATACAGCAGGAAGGGCTGGGGTGAATACTGCTGGGAAAAGAAGAGCTGGCGCAAGGATCAAAGCTAGGCTTTGACGCAGCATTGTCTTTAAATGATCCAGACTGTAAACACAAAACATGGGTGCTCTGAGAATGAGGACTATCTATCTATCTGTCTATCTATCTGCCCATAAGGCCTGTAAACCATTTCAAAGCATTTTTTCAAACATTTAAGCAAGGCTAGGTTTGTCCTGACAAGCTTTGATTTTAGTTTAATATTACAGCTTTTTTAATTCATTTTAATTACACATGCTCACATTTACAATCAAATTCTGCATCCTGTTTGTTACCTCAATTGAAATTCAGGAACTGGAAGTTTAATTTAAGTAAAAGCAAAAAGCCAATAAAAAAAAAAAAAAGATGTCTAAAGTAAGTATTTCAGATGATAATGTTCTATCCAAACCACCACAAACCTGCCCGGTAATTAAGAGCACAGCCATCAACGATATATGTTCACGTGTCATTAAGGTCAGGAGCAGACTCCTGTCGCAGACGCAGTGAGGAGAGATGCTTTATCAGAGCACTAGATAGACAACAAGCACCGAGAGACCTCTAACCAGCCCTTTCCAGCCGTCAAGAGCTCGCCGCAGCTACTCTCTCCTCTGTCTCCTTTACAAGGAGACGAACTCCTGGGCACAATTAAGAAGTGCACTCTGAGGACTTTCCTGATGTTCGGTTATAAACTACAATGTGCCTCACATTTCAAAGACAGCAGGTTTTTACTAGGCATGGAAAGCGTGTTGCACACCATACTTTACATGAGTGCCGAGTTTCAGCCGAGCAGTGCTCAATTGCACCTGCAATAAACAGCAGATTTATGGAAAATATTTTCATCGTTTTGCCTCTGTCAATGCCACAGCTTCAAATTAATTATTGATTAATCACTTTCTTTTTAAGCAAAAATGCAGACAAGCAATATCAAAGCACAGCGGAAAAAAAAAGATTATACCCCCAATTCAGGTTGGTTCCAATCATTCATAACCGTTGTATTGACAAATACCAACTTGCTAATCACTGAGCTCGAGAAATAAAAATGGTCAGCATTTCCCCCTGGACACACTAAAGCTGAAATATATCAGTTGTCTTTAACAAGCAAATCTCAGAGAACTAGAGTGAGGAGAAAATAAATCCTCTGTGTGTGTGTGAGTGTGTGTGCTTCTGTTTGTCTGTCTGTATGCATGCAACCGAACAAAACCCCAAAGCGTAACATCAGGACTCATGAAGGCATATGAATGGATGCAGTGGGCAGTACGGACCCCCGGTGCTGCTCTGGTGTGGTCAAACCAGAATGAAAAGGTCAAGGTAAATTTTAGAGCATGCAAGGAGCTTTAAAATATTCACGGTCAGCTTTTTAGCACATGTGGCCACTCCAGACGTAATGAGATGGGAGTAGTAAATATTTGCTGGTGGTCTGTACCATTCCCATGCGCTGAAGCTTATTTTGAATACTGAGGATGCTGGGGAGGCAAGTGGAGGGGGCACCTGATAACTAATTAGTACATTTGCACAAATAATTAGAATGATTGATTGATTTTTCACAGAGAGGCGTGGGAGACATGTCAAATGAAGATGGTCTGCCGTTAAGGCCTGACTACTGGTGGTCCGTCTGAAATCATCATTCTGAGCATATGCTCATAATAGGAAATGAGACAGACAGATGACATTAAAGACAGTAGAAAGACAATTTCTCCCTAGAGGTACACTTTGTGAATTGTTCTTGGGGAAAAAACGGTCATCTTCAAATAACTCTATAAACCTATAACTTGTTCAAAAAATATCTAGGGTAATTGTAAGGGTTTAAAGAGAAGATGTATTTTTAGCACTGTACATCCAAAATCAGAATATTTCAGGCATTTCAAGATTTGAGACCACTGAGACCATTTGAGACTCTTCACTTAAGTAGGCCCACACTTCATCTGCACACTTTTACTTTTTTACCAGTTGTGAGGGACAATGTTGAATTCAGCAGCATGGAAAATCCAGTATTAAATTTCAAAGTTAAAAATAAGTAAATCTATTTATAAAAAATTAAATAAGTAAATAAATAAAAATGAATATGTTTAAAACAAATTTGTTTCATACTAAGTATAGCTCAAATCTATTAACATATTTTCTGACATATAGCTCAAGGTTTACTAATATAAGTATCATAATTACACTTTATTTGGAGTACTAGTTATTTGCAGTGCTCATTTCTTAACATTCAGCCTAAAATGTGTTTGATACACTTTATTTTGATAGTCCACTTTAGACACTTACTAACTATACATAACTTTGCAACTACCCTATAGTGAAAAATAAATAAATATACTTAAATGTATTTGAATGACATTTATTTCATGCTCAGTATACTACAAATACATTTTCATAATTATGTACTTAATGAAATGCCATCCAATTGTACTTTTAGTATACTAAACTGGTATGCTTAAAGTCTGCTAAATTGGAACTAATTTTGTACCTAATTCACTTCAATTGTGCCTAAGTAGTGCTGAAGTCCAATTAAAGACATACTTACTGTAGTATATTTGATTGTGCTAAAGTGGAACTATTCCAAGAGTACTTTAGGTACACTTTAAATATTTTGCAATATTAAAAGGTATCCTGATTACAAGTGACATGAACATGCATTTTAGGCTTATTAATAAGAAATATGCATTGAGCACAAGTAACACTCCAAATAAAATCTATATCAGTAGGTCTCGACAGTAGGTCTGTCAGTTATTTTAAGCTAATTCTCATTAATTTGCAACCACTCCAGCGCCATGTGTTTTTCTTTGTGTGTTTGTCTCCGTTTCCAGCCCTGGACTCTTATTATGAACAAGTTGTCTCCACCCACCTTGTCGGTC
>JAUMHE010000053.1:16809856-16822369 GCA_032359235.1 Enteromius mattozi | reverse complement strand
AAATGAACTTAAATGATTTTAGCAAATGGCTGCAATATAACAAAGAGTGAAGAATTTAAGGGGGTCTGAATACTTTCCATACCCACTGTATACTTCAGTATATCTTTAGTTGGACTTCAGCACTACTTTCATGCAATTAAAGTGCATTAAGTACAAAATTAGTTGTTCCAATTTAGCAGACTTAGTATAATGGTATATCATATTAAAAGTACAATTGCATGGTATTTTTATTAAGTACATACATATGTAAATATATCTGTAGTGTACTTAGCATTAAATAAATGCAGTTTAAATACATTTTAGTACATTTATTTTTCATTAGAAGAAAGAAAGAAAAATTAAGTACAAAAAAACAATAAAAATACTTAAGAAAACTTTAAAAAAGGAGCTTATAAGAGTGATAAGAGTTAGAATTGGGACAAGAGTTTTGTATGAAGTTCTGCAGCCACAGATTCAGTGCAAGCCTTCTCATGAGATGGTGTGTCAATGAGTCACTAGGTAACAGCATATAATTTAGAATAAGAGCAAGGTTACTTTAAATTCCAAATTGTATTTTGATTTAAAACCGAAGGACTCCGGGCTCTAATGTCTTGCTATTCATCTGAGTGATGTTTGTTGTGCCTTGAGCAAAGCATTTAAAACCCAACTTGCTCCAAGGGCACAACAATATGACATGGTTTTCCGCAATCTCGTGGTAAATGCGAGCAGATTCTTTTTTTTTCTTTTTTTTTAAAGTAAATATTCCACACAGCCCATTACCAACAGTCGAGTCCTGCGGAATGCATATAAGGCCACGTTCTATTCCTCTCCCCCGCTGCAGAAACGTGCAAGCGGGCTGACGCGCCAGTCTCTTAACATCAGTGTGAACACACACATTACGCTGAGCAAATAGATATTCTCTCTCATTATCCTGTCTTTTAAAGTAAAGGAGAGGCAGGCTGTTTGTGGTGGCCGCACGTAATTTCCCCCTCATACAGAATTCAAATATAGACAGTTAGGAAATAGGAAAGAGGGACCAAAAGGAAGAGAAAATGAGAACAAGAGAGAGAGAGCCTGGGTTGATTTCTCCATCAAGCCTTTTTGTTGGTAGCGAGCAGACACGGGAAAGATTTGTCTTCATCTTCCTGGCTGGCTCTTACCGGGTTACTGTAACTGACACCTCGCTAGTTTTTCGAGGGCCTCTGTGAATCTAACGCAGCCATGAAATTCTTCAGTACTTTGTATAAGTCACTGAGTGGTTTTTTTTTTTGATGGCGAGGAAAGGTGGAGCGAAGGAGAGAAGGGCAGGATGGGTAGGGAGAGGTGAAAAGGACGTAACTGAAATAGAAATGTGAATTGGAGAGTAGGGGAACATAAGGAGGAGGGGTAGATAAGAGTATAATCCCTCTTATGTCAGGGACAGACTGGAGAGAGACAAGATTAGGCGATACCTACCATACCGTTACAATTAGTCTCAGCCTTGACTTAGTGCTCACATTGAATGCCTCTCTAACAGGGTCAAGGAAAAAATGATTTAAACGTCTATATTTGTGCACTGGCTAAAAGAGTGGCGCACAATTTGTCTCTGTCTCTCTGTATTTTAGCAACATCTGGCAGTAGGAGATTTAGGTTAGACAAGTAATTAGTGCCACGTATTTGTCCTAAAGACAGGTGTATTTTCATTTAAAAATCACTTCATCACTGTGCTGGAGAGCAGCCGGCACACACACACACACACCTCCTCACCTTGCAAGTTTTACAATGACAGGTTTGTGTGGGTTGATGTAAACTTGAAAGGTAAACTGCAAAAGACCCATAGCGTAGCTTAAAGCAAAGCATCAAGATTTTGCAAGTCTTTTTACCCACCGTCGGCTGGTCATATGATGATGCATTAGTTGAACTTCACAGACTGGTTTTAACATATCTGTTCATTTACATCTACAGTAAATATATGCAGTACTGTTCAAAAGTTTGGGGGCAGTATGATTGTTAAATGCTTTTTGAGCAAACATACCGTAAAAACTATTATTTACAACTATAAAACTCTATTTTAATGTTTCAAAAAATGTCATTTATTCCTGTGATAGCCAAGCTGAATGCTCAGCAGCTATTAGTTTCCCATGATACTTCAGAAATCAATATAATATGCTTTTTTGGTGTTCAAGATTGTTTTTTTGTTTGTTTTTTTAGTATTACTATTTTTTCCAATGTTTAAAATAGTTATTCCACTTAGTTACGTGGAATATATTTTACACTTACATTTTGATGAACAGAAAGTGCATTCTTTTGTTACTTTTGACCATGTTTATTATACAAAATTAAATACATAAACCTTTGAACAGTAACATGTATAATAATAATAATATGATATAATGATAACATATAAGGATTTGAGTGAGCACATTTTGCATTATTCTTGACTTGTATTGCAAATGTTTACCCAACAAACATTTCTTTTAATTAAAGCCCTGCATGATGTTTAATCTTAATCTAAGGTTTTTTTTTTTTTTATTCTGACTGTAATGAAGTATGAATTTGCATATTGTATACAGACAGTAAACGGATAAAATATGAAACATCACAGTCCCATTAATACATGGTCATTGCTCTTTCTCCCTCAGATCTCAATATAGTGCCCCCTCTCTCCTTCACTGACTAATCATGTTGTTTGTTTCCATCGTAACATTTCCAGATTGAGTGCTGAAGTCTTTTAAAATGGAAATGTACTTCATCATGGTCATTTGACACTGAGCGCTAATAAATCAAGGCCAGTCCTCTTCTACTGCGAATTAAAGTAAAACAAACAGCAGAGGAGCATTCCTCTTTACTGGACCTAATGGAGGTCACATTCACCCGCACTATGCAATCAAATAGACTACAGAACAAAAGCTCTCTCCCTCATAGCATTTCTTAAAAAGAGATGGTATTATGTTCCAAGACAAATACATATCTATGAAAGTCTTACCTGTCCAATCAACATTTCACATTATATCGGATGAAACTGACTGGAAAGATATTAAGGATTCGACTAAATTCACTGAAACAATACACAAAACACTTCAGCCTATAAAGTACAATAACAAATCCATCTAACTAAAATATTTCATGACAGAACTGTGCAGGCAGCCTGGCAAAAAAAAAGAAAAAAATCTAAAGAGAAATAAGAAAACAATGAGATCAATTGTAATTCAACTCGTTCCTCTGAATGGAATTATCAGCACGCAAAAAGAAAATTCAAAATATTCTTTGCTGTATAGGCTCAATCAAAATATTCTGATCCTTGTTACTGAATCTGAATATGTATGAACGTATCAAATATGCTGCATTTATTTTGAATATTTAATGAGATATAAAATATAAGTCTATTTCGGCAAACTAATAAAATCAGTCTTGTATGAATGTAACATAGATTGAAAAAAAACGAAAGAGGGAAAGGGCGGAAAACAAAAAAGACAGACCGAGAGAGAGAGAGTGAGAAAGAGAGAGGAGTCGGAGGTTCATCAACATTCAATGACAGAATAACACGGCCATACTTCCCCACATCAAGAGCAGTCAAAATATCAGTGTGCATATCTAAGCATCTGCACTCTCTCCATCTATCTCTCGCCCGCCTCGCCTGTGTCCAATCACACAGCAGTCCCTCGCAATAAAACAAATTAACTGATTAGACATTTTAATTTCAGTTGTCTTTGACCTTGTAGAATATATTACTGATGTCTACATTGGCGGAGCGATAATACCGAGTTTTTTGGTGGAAACCGAGCTGCCCTATTTTCACCTTCTAAACGGCAGATCTGCAAACAGGTTGAAGTACAAGCACGCATACAAACATGCACAGACCTCCCCTCCTAATACACAGCGTGCTTCCCTTTCCCCGCTCCGAACACCCCCCTTCTCGCTCCAGGCGGCCGGCAGTGGAAGGGTTAAGCAGGGAATGCATTAACAAAAGAAAATTATAGCGTAAACAGTTCATAAAATCTCACAGCCCCCGATGTCGCGCTAGATCATTAAATTTCTGCAACAATTAGACCTTTTCTCACGGCGGCAAATTGGACCCGTTGCCATGGCAAATCTGAGCCCTTAAGTCATATATCTTTGATTGCGGAAAGGTCAGACGTAGACAGCCTAATAACTCAGGGGGCTGTTTGACAGATTTCATCCGAGCATGATCACATAACAGCACAAAACTATGTCGGCAGTTGTTAAAAGCAGGGAGGGGTCAGGGAGAAGGTTGAGGTTATGGAATGTTTGAGCTTGACTGAGCACAGCCTGATAATGTGCCCGACTGCATTTAAATCCACAGAAACGCCATGCGTCTGTGCGCGTGCACCCATGCTTCGACAGGGGCCGCTTACACACGGGCGGGTTTCGGTCCTCCTCGGCAGTTTTTAGGAGGCGAAGCGGTGTTTGAACGCGGCTGAGGCAACGAAAGGAAGAGAACTGCTGGCAAGCAATGGCAGCCTGTTGAGAATACAATGATTTAGCATGATTTATTTAGATGATGTCGCACACCCCCGATCACACACACATATGGTTGGGGAATTGTGCGGAGCAGCTTAGTGTAAGATGGCATCAAGCTAAAATCTATGAGCTCGACTCACTAATGACCTTGACATGTAAACTTTGAGGGAACAATAAGCTCTCTTTACTCAGCTAACGGCATTTGAGTGTGATTTTAGGAGTAATCCTTAACCCTCCCCTGTAGGCTTTGCTGGCATTTCAGCTGCCTTTCCCACAGGTGCTTGAAAAAGCAGTGACAACAGCGCCATCTGCTGGGTGGAAGAGGGAACTCTGACGGTACGGTGTGCTATCTTAAAAAAGAGGTGGATAAACGATGCTGTGGCCAAGTGTAATTAAGTTTCAGTGTGTGTGTGTGTGAGAGAGAGAGAGCCTAGTTGTTGCTTGTCTTTGTGCGTGACTGAAATACACTTTCCCCGTCCCCAGACCTAGATATCAGGGGCCCTTGGGAAAGTGTGACAATGAGAGTGTGCACTTGAGTGAGTTAATGTGAGGGTGGCTCAGCTGGACAGCAGATGTCTACCTCTCGGTCCCCTTCCATCTCTGTCTCCTAGTTTCCACCTCCCTCTGACTCTTTCCTCCTCATCTCTCACCCTTTATCCTCTCTTCTCAGCCTCTGTAAGTCAACTGGTACAGTGCAAGCAACACCAAGGTCATGGGTTAGATTTCCAGGGAACATAAATACTCATACATAGAATACATGACAGACTTTTTAAATCCAAAACAACTTAATGTGCATTCAGAGTGTGTTTAAAAAAATGCTTTGAATGCACTTCTATTGTTTTTAGATTAAAAAAAATAAATAAATCTACTTATAAGAAGTCCCATAAAGTAAGTTCATTACTATTCAAATAGTTGGATTCAGTATTTAAGTACATGGATACTTTTTTTTTTTTCAGTAAGGACACATTAAATACAGTAAAGATGTACATTGATACTAAAGATTTATATTTCAAACCAATTCTATTCTTTTCAAAATTATTCCTCAAAAACAAACAAAAAAAAAGAACAGTTTTCAGCACTGATATTGATAACTGTTTCCTAAGCACCAAATCAACATTCATATATTAGACTTCTGAAGAATCATGTGACACTGAAGATTCAGCTTTGCCAGAACAGGAATAAACTACACTAAAAATATATTAAAATTGTAACACTTTAGTTTAGGGTACCTTAATTAGTTGCTTATTAGCTTGCATACTACTATAATATTAGCCATTTATTAGTTCTAATTAAGCACATATTAATGCCTTATTCTATTGTACATCCCTAATCCTACCCAATAAACTTAACAACCACATTACTAACTATTAATTAGCAGCAAATTAGCAATTTATTGAGGGAAAAATCATAGTAAATAAGTGTTCCCTATTCTAAAGTGTTACCGTTGCAATAATATTTCACAATATGACTGTCTTTAACAGTATTTGTGATCAAATAAAAGAAGCCTTGGTGAGCATACGTGTTTTTAAAAATAGATAACAGTAGCATTCAATTTTTTCTTTACTACAGTCTCATTTTACAATAATGCAAATATTTCTGGCAATAATTTGAAATCGAAAGTGAATGGAAAATGAATGCTAGTGGATGACAGTCACAGCTTGCTGAGCTTTGATGCTTACGCAGACAACAGAAGTTTAAGTCTGGCTCACGGCATTTAAAAATCCCATTTCCCTTTCCCTTCTCCCCATTATTTTCAGTCTTCTCTTTAATTTCATCTATAATAAAATTGGCAAAAAGGCCAGTAATAAATATAAAAAACTGTATGGGTGGACTTAGCACCACCTCTCTTTGAAACCAATTTTATAGCGAAAATCTCTTTTAGCCCTCGCAGGGCAGTCCAGATCACCTTTAAGCTTCCGTTCAAACAGTCAAAATTAAATGTTATTATACAAAGGTCACACATTAATTCCAGTTTCATAGTATTTCTATTCATGACATTGAATAGTTCGGCGGATATCTGTGTCCTCGTAATCAGATACGGACTTCTCATTAAAAGCGAAAAGGCTAGTGGCTGCCACGAGATGCCACGGCTTTACTTTAAGACTACATCATGCTTTCCACCAAAGGACATTTCTTCCACAACGCTGTCACCGCTGGCCTGCTCGCCGGGGATTTAAGACACTGATGTCAGCTTTGTGACAGCTGGTTTAAGTGTACAGCTGAGTTTTACAAGACAGGCCCTGTTGTCTGCCCTTAATTAAGGCTGAGAAAATGGGCCTGATTCACAAAAGCATTCCACACAAGCAAAAGCTGTTTTGCTGAGCAAAAGGAATATGAAATCATGTGAATGGTTTAGGCATCTGACAAGCCCCGATCACTGTTCTTTTAATGGCAATTTAATGATAATTGGATGTAAAAAAAGTACTGAAGGATTTGAGAAGTCAAACGCACTGAAAGAGCACTATATAATCCCAAAATGAAACTGGAACTACTGACACAAACTGACTCGTGCTGGCTCAAGTCTCACAAATTCCACAAATTCAAACCATCGCTGCATTCGGTTACTCTTCACGCGCTCACCTCAAGTTACTACATTAAGAACAAAAGCCAAGCGGAGATCAGCCTGAACAGGGGAGCCATGGGTAGGGGGTTAATTAATACAAAGCATTTTTAAAAGAGAGCCCAACACATCCGCACTCAGAAGCAGCGGGGCTCCATGATAAGCGGCTCATCAAACACACAAGTGGAGCTGTTTCTCAGCTGTTCTGCACCCAGATTAATAGCACCTCAGGTCAGGAGGCCCCCTGCGGTTCCTCAGCACCCCACTGTTCTCTCCAGCCAGATCATTCACTAACGCACTGCCACGGTGGATAATTGGGGCACGTTGCAGCGCTCCGCTCACCTGTCTGCTTGCAGGTGCAAAGGTGTCAGCGCCTCTGAGTAACGGGAAAGCTACTCCAACAGTGAAATCTTACACGGATTCACTTACATGCTGTAGCGTGCAGCTGAAAGCAGCGGGAGAAGCTTTCAGAAGGTAAAGGTGAATAGAAACCCTACAGCAGGATTAAATGGAGGCTGGAGGGAGGCGTATCATCCTCTTTTTGTCAGATGCAATGCGGCAACTGGTAACAACCAGTAACTCGTGCCTCCAGCAGCACTCTTGTTTCTTCGTGGGCTTCAGGGGTCCCACACCTTTTGAGCATTGCTTTTCTTGTTAGTCTTTATTACGGTATTCAGCTGCAACAAGGTTCAGTTGTTAACAAAATAGATTAATCTCTGTAATATTAATGTTCATTTATAAATATATCATGCATTTAATTAATTCATAACTTAAATCATGAATAATAATTGAATTAATACATAATTAATAAGAATAGAAACACTTTAGTATAGGGACCAATTCACAGTATTGACTAGTTGCTTGTTAGCATGCCCATTATAAACACATTGGCTGTTTATTACTACTTAGAAAGCACATATTTTGCATGACCATATACATACCTAAACTCATCCAATAACTAAGTTTAACTGAAAATAAGCAGAAAAGTAGACGTTTATTGAGGCAAAAGTCCTAGTTACTGGTTTGTTAATAGCGAGAAAATAAATGGACCTTATATAAAGTGCGACCATAATAATAAATAAATATGTTACATACTGAAATGTTACAAATGTACTATTTAAAAGGCTTGGCAATAGTATATTTATATATTTAGGCTTTTTTATTTATTTTGATACAATTATTTATTTATCTATTTATTTTAATTGAAAATTATTGATAAATAATAAATGTTCTTCTACTAAAACTAAAAGAAACTAAAGAGCCTGAAAAAAATAATAAAAATCACAGTTCATAATCAATTTCGACTGTAACAATAATTAGAAATGCTGATCTTGAGCACCAAACCAGCACATCAGGATCATGAGACACTAAAGACTGGAGTAATGGCTGCCGAAAATTCAGCTTTGCCATCATATGAACACATTTTAAAAAAGTAATAATAATTAGAAAACAGATATTAATAGTTGTCACTATATTTCACAACATTACTGTTTATACTGTATATTTAAACAAATACATGCAGCTTTGGTGAGTATAACAGACTTACCGACCCCAAACCTTTGAACAACAGTGTATGTCAAAATCAACATCACAATAAATGCAGTAAAATTATTGTGCATTGCTTACTTCATTAAAACTAACTAAATGTGTTATCAAAGTGTTATAATTTAATTTATTTCTATTCTTTTTCCAAGCACGGAAACCACAATCTTAAAAATTCCCTGATCTTTCAAATGTTTTCCATGGCGGCAGGAACCCTGGGACTCGAAAAGTCACATCCTGTCTGATTTATTGCACTGCACTTGATAAAAGCCCAGTTAAGTGTGTCAAAATTCATAGTGGAGAGGAGGTGAGAAGGAGAGGAACAGTGGGAATACAAATGGAAGGAAGGCTGGGATTAATTGTCCGAGAAGTGAAATGGCTGCGGTGCGGTTGCTGTGCTTTGAGGGCTGGGGGGTCTCACTTGTTGTTGGGGTTGAGGTCAGGAGCGGGTCGATTCTAATGGTGTCACCCAGCACGCTCACAATTCCACACTCATTACACCATTCACAATTACTGCTACCTATTTCCCCGAGAGGGCTGGGCCAACCATTATCACGGCGACTCAAATGAAGTGGATAATTGTGTCTCTCTGCGGCACATCAGGAAATGGGGGAGAGAAAGAGAGAGAGAAGATGGAGACAGAGAGGCAAAGGAGGAGGAAAGACAGATGGATCAGGAGGTGTAAGACAGATAACAACAGACAACAAGCCAGTTCAAACAGAAGGAACCCTTGTCACATTTACGAACACAAAAACCGTATCATTGCAAATCAAGCCATCTAAAGTTGGAATAACTTTATCAATTCATGAGGGAGAGACGCTCCGATTCAAGCTCGCTAATAACACAACCCTCGCAGTCGACTGATGCATACGGGCTTGGAAAACACTCCACTAATGTTTAAGGAGCCAGAAAAGGGAATTCATTCATGGGAAATGACCAAAAATAGAGGCGTCTCTTAAATGCTATATTTATAAGAAAGGGAGGCCAACTCTCAGACCGCAATCCTACACAGACTTGTCAAACCGCGTGCCATTACTATCCCTTGTCTTTGCGCACTTGTCATGTAAGACTTGTACTCAAATGAAATATTTATTCTGCATAATAACTTTCAAAGGGGAATAAAGTATGGAATTAATTATTAATCGTATGTATATTCAAAGCTTTTCTTTTTTGGGAGCGTTAGATATTCCCAGACAGTCTCAATCTGACGAGAGGCCCCCCGATTAAGCCTAAGACTCGGAAAAATATACGCTGAAAGACGTCAATGTCAGAAAAGGCGTAAGTGCTTGCCCCCTTGATTTAACTAGTTCACAGGTGTCAGAAGCGGGATGTTTTGCAACACAAATTACACGCCTCATTTGGCGGATACTAACTGTGCTGTAGTTCTGTGGAACAAAGTACATTTGCCGTGGAAGGGGAGTCAAGGTCAGGTCATCAGCAGACGTCATAAACTCCCATTAACGGGAGTGAGGAAATAAAGAAGGCCACTGATGAGAGGAAATGCGATCTGAAGCGATAGATATCTCATTTACTGCATTCTGCCCCATTTTGACACAATTTGCTTCAAGCCAGTTAATATGCAAGTTATCCATCTGAGAGGGCGTGAGACAGACCATTTCAGTGTCAATTTACAGCAAAAAAAGAGAATGTGAGTACCCTCCATTCTTCAGAGCTCTTTAGCCTAATTCAATTGTACCTTTCAATACCTTATGATATGCAGGAAGTGCTTGGCTCGCCATATTACATTATGGGAGGATAAAATAGTAAAACGGATTTTTTTTTAAAGGCGGCAAGTATGCACTGGGATAAAAGCAGATAAAAAGTCAAGCTTACTTTTGCCTTGTCTGGGGGTTGAAAAGTGGCTATAAGTGCTTTAGATAGCGCTTAGCGGTAAATGCAAGGCATCCATCATCTAACTGCCTCAAATAGTAATGGGAGAAGTTATTCCTTATTGACTTTATTCAACTCTATGCCTGACAGACTATTCATAATCAGCTCTGGACAACACAGGAGCTCAAAGGGACGTGGTGAAGTTGGATGAAGCAACGTTGCCCCTTATTCGCCCCTTACAAAGAAAGCAATGTCAAATAAGAGGGTTTTTGTAATATATATATATATATACACACACACACAGTGTAAGTAGTGATCACACTTCAAATTTCCCCCCAAAAAAAGGAAAAAAAAAAGCACTAAATGAGAAATGACAAAATAACCTTTTAAAATACACTAGAGAGTTCTTCAAAAAAAAGCATACATTTTGGATTTTTACATCATTCATTCATCTCTGTAATTATTTGGGAAACGTCCAATTTCCGATTTTTTTTTTTTTTTTTCCAAAGTTAATACCACAGTTTTCTTTCTCTGTCTCTCTCTCTCTCTTTCACTTCTCAACTGTTGGACAATTTGACAATTCTTTTTTTTCTCCACACAATTCTGAACTTATATCTCATAATTCAGATTTTTTTTTTATCCTCACAAATATCACAATTTCAAGATATAAATTTAGAACTGCAAGGTATTAAGTCGCAATTTCCTTTTTTTTTTGGCAGAAAAATAACTGAATTGTGAGATGTAAACTCATTACTGACTGTTTACATCTCACAATACTGCCACAACTGTTATATTTGAATTAACGAAAGAAGGTATTGAACAATCTGGGATATATATATATATATATATATATATATATATATATATTATAAGTCAAGGAATCATGGGTTTTTAGTGACTTGTTTCCACTAGTCCAAGTGTGTAAGAAGAAACTGCACATTTAGCAGAGTGTTTCCATGTGACAAAATCACAACTAACCAGTGGAGTGCATAAAAAGGTTCGGTGCTTCAACTCATGCAAGGCTTGCACATGGCCAATGCAATAAAGCAACAGAGATGTGTAGCCCCTGTCTTGAGCGTCCTGGATAACAGCAGCATTAAATCAGGGCATTTTAACACCCTGGGTTTATTCCATGATCTACTAAGGTGAAACATTTTATGTATTTGTGTGCTGTGGTCCAAAAAGTCCGAGATAGAGGAATCCCACAGACCTGCTAGTAGCGCATGCATTCATACCAAAGGATATGAATGGAAATTTGGAGCCGACTTTAAATAATCCTTACCTAAGCTGTAGGCAGGCATATTTCATAGCATTAATATTTACATCGCATCAGAGAGGAAGGACTAAAATCTGAAGATGTGCGCTCGGACAAATTTAAAATGCATACATAAATAACAACAGCTGGTAGGAAATCAGGTGGCCTACACTTGACATGCATGAAGACCTGTCAAGCATGAAGAAACAGAAATATTTAAAATAAGCTATGTGCTTTTTAACATGATAACCAATAGCATTTTTCCAGCATTGCAAATTATTTTCATTTTATAACATTTTGCCAAAGGTGGTTTGTGTGGAAACTTTGATATTCATCTTGTTAACACCTCAGTGTAATGTGTCTGTACTCTTGTAGCATGTTGCCAGAGTGATGTACATATTTGTTATGTTAATTATCATAGTTAGGATGCATTTGCATTAATTATTAATTTACTATCCAGTGATATTTTAGGATTAAATAATAAATAAATACTGTTCTTTTGAATTTGAAGACTCCTGAAAAAACTAAGGTTCTAAAAGTTAAGGTTTTCACAAAATTATTATTATTATTTTTTAAATAGGCTCATTTTCCAACTCTTCTAGAGTTAAACAGTTGACTTTTACTGTTTTTGAATCCATTCAGACGATCTCCAGGTCTAGCACTTTTAGCATAGCTTAGCATAGATTATTGAATCTGATTAGACCGTTAGCATCGAGCTCAAAAGTGACCAAAGAGTTTTGACATTTTTCCTACTTAAGACTTGACTCTTCTAAAGTTACATTGTATACTGCAGGGGTAGGCAACGTCGGTCCTGGAGTGTCAATGTCCTGCAGAGTTTAGCTGCAACCCTGAAAAAAACCTCACCTGCCTGTAGCCTTGAAGACCT
>JAUMHE010000053.1:16774467-16807006 GCA_032359235.1 Enteromius mattozi | reverse complement strand
TGCCTGTAGCCTTGAAGACCTTGATTAGCTTGTTCAGGTGTGTTTGATTAGGGTTGGAGTGAAACTCTGCAGGACATTGACATTCCAGGACCGACGTTGCCTACCCCTGGTATACTGAGGCTGATGGAAAATAAAAATAAAAATTCAGATTTTCTAGGCTGGAATTAGAGTATAGTTCCTAGTTATATCAGCCTAGAAAATCACAACTTTTCATTTTACATTAGTCTTAGTACACAATATAACAATAGATGAGTCAAGTCTTAAATAGGAAATATATCAACATTTTTTGGTCATTTTTGAGCGTGATGCTAACAGTCTAATCAGATTCAATGATCTGTGCTAAGCTACAAAAAAAACCTCAACTGTTTATCTCTAGGGGAGTTGGAAAAAGAGAAAAAAACTTAAAAAAAAAAAAGTGGCATGTTCCTTTAAGCAGCACAGTTGTTTTTATCATTGATAATAATAAGAAATGGCTTTGAGTACCAAAACAGCATATTAGAATCATGTGGCTGTAACGTAATGCAGTGATGGCTGCTGAAAATGCAGCTTAGCCGAATAAATTGCATAAATAGAAAACAATGATTTTAAACTGTAAAAATATCTCCCAATATTACTACTTTACTGCATTTTTCAACAAATATATGCAGCCTTGGTGAGCACATAAAAGTTATAAAAATACATAAAAATCCCAATATTTTTAAACTCTTAAACATCCTCAAAGAGAAGACTATCAGCTTTCTAACATCAGTTTAGCACAATACAGCTGAACAATGAGAGGCTGAACTCTCCATCTTGTGATACTGGTTATTGGAGATGATGAGCCTCTCATGTCGATGAAAATAGCAACTGCTGCCGCAACCCAATTATGAGCAGAATCTTCCCCGTTTTGTTTTCTCTTTTTTTTTACCTTGTGAACAGTAGGTCAGATGGGATCGACCGGGCAGCAGCGTTCAAAACAGACAGCTCGGCCCCTATTTGAGGATCAATAGCAGTTGCTAATGTCTGATCTGTTTCTGTCCATATTCAAATACGACGTGCTGGGATTGTAGCGCACGTCGTCTCCTCAAAGTCATGTACGATTAGGCACGCCTGAAAGACACAATGAGAAAGAAACAGAGAGCGAGACAGAAAAGGAAAATACGTTAATTAACGAGGGCCTATCCACGGTTCTGTGTCTCTGATTCAATATTAAAGGCCTTAACCGCATACATTTAAATGAGATCTGTACATATACCGCAATAAAAAGGTAACAGAGAGGGTACTTTCAAATATGAAAAAAAAATTGAATGAGATGAAATGAAACACTGACTAAGAACACATTTTCTAGCTCAGTACATCATGATATAGCTCCAGGCGCTACCTTTTGTCTAAATCTCCACACTGACTTAAACTGCGCATTGTAACACGACACCTCTGATTTCATGCAATATGGAGGATTACTGAATTGAATTGAACGCTCAGCGTTTTTGTTCACATTTCTAAATTAGGATTTTCTGTCTCCATAATGACAGAGAAGTCTCTCTTTTTGCCGAATCAATGCCAGCTATTTATATGAACGGTAATCCTTCACCCGGCTCTGATCTGCCAGCACTGTGATGGTTTAAAGTAATGACTAAAAAACAAAAAAGACACAGAATGAATGGAAATTGGCTTCATTCCATGTAAAATAAGATTTCACTCAGCATCGGGAGACCCGTACAATGGTGAACTACAAGGAGTCTGAAATAAATAATCAACGCGGGCCTATATACGTGTGCGTGACTGGGGGGAAGGGGGTGGTTAGATGCCCCGCTTTTGTGAAAGTAAAGTGGAAATGGCTTGTAAGGAGATGTTATGGTTATACTAGCGATTCAAATATCCTCCTTGCTTCTTGACAGAGCGAGTCAGCCTGACAAGTAGGCTATCAGCCAAGAGATCATTAAGCTAAAGGGTTGAAGTGCCATCGCCAATGTGTGGGGGATGCCATGGCAACAAGGGTTCACCCTGCTTGAGAGACAAGATAAAAAACAATGAGAGGCAGGGTGCGGGACCGTGTAACGATCAGCACTGATCGATGGCTCACTCTTTCTCTCTCGTGCTTTGCCTCTGTTCTTCCCTCTTTACAGATGGAGGGAAAAAAGAAAGGGCAGCATCGTTTAGGCTTTGTGGCTAGCAGAGCTTAGGGGGTCCTTAAACACATAAGAGTGGGAAAATGGTAAGGACAGGAGCACACTGCGAAAACGGCTGTTTGTGATGATGTCAATCGGTGAAGTTCCCGAGAGAACCCTTCACACGTTTGTGGCATTAGTTCAACCAAAAATGAAAATTCTTTCACCATTTACAGTGAGTCATTGCAAACCTGACTTTTTTTCTTCTCTGGAACACAAAAGAAATTATTTTGCAGTATGTTTCAAAGACTTTGTTTTCTTTTGTCTTACAATGAAAGTCAACAGAGTGAAGCAGTCTGTTTCTGGAATTAAAAATCCTATTTGTTTCCTCCCCAAAGGGATTGATTTTGAACAATAACTTATAAACCTTTAAAAACAGACCTGCTGTGAGCTACAAGGTTTTTAATCGATGGCACATGCTTTTGTTAAAGCCATCAGTCTGCATTATTTTAATATTTTATATAGTGTTAACAGCAGTTCACAAAACTATTGTGTCTAAAAAGTACTCAATATTGTCTTACAAAATGTTTGTAGAAATGCAGAGCCACACACAACAGAATAATCATCTTGAGATCATCTTTAAACGACTTTCTTGAGATCACCCAAAAAATAAAAATTGGTGAATATTGACTCCCCATCTATATATCTATGCATCTATATATTAATAGTTCATTTGCAATTCATTTTATTTTATTAGGCTATTATTATTATTATTTATTTTTATTTCATTTTTTTGCACATTCCAAGTAATATCAATCAAACTGCAGTTGGGTTGTTTTGGTTTTACAAATTTACAAAATTAAAGTAGGCTAAATTTAAAGTAGGCTGTGTTTTTTAATATATTAAGAGTTTGTTTAATACCAAAAGCTGATAACTCCCAACAGTCTAGCGTGACCATACGTGCCATTTTTCCCGGACACGTCCTGGTCAGGATTTATTGCCCTAAAAAATCTAGTCTTTGGCTTTGTTTGCATGTGCAGACCGATCAGTGAATGACATAAGTTCCTTATGTTTTCAAAACGCTCTCGAGGTACTTTGAATCAAAGCAATATAGAAATCCTGGTGAGGATGCATCCAGGAAAAATGGCATGTTTGGTCACCCTACAACAGTCCTTTTTGGCAACAGCAGATAACTCCACATTTCACGTTCCAGAGTTAAACAAAAACACTTGTTTAATCTTTGTAATCTCCTCAGATGACAATGTAAATGCCTGACAAACTTTATTGTTGTTGTTATGATCAATGACTTTATACGGATGTGATTACAAGCAATACACTGAGCTTTTCCCTCATCACTATAATGCGCTGCTTTTGCAAGTTTCCGTGAAAATGTTTCAGCTTTTATTTTCCTTTTACATCCTCAGTCAGCTTTGACGAAACTCCTTTCAGCTAGCACGTCTTTAGCCTTGTCACCTGTCCTGAATACAGCGTGCTGATTCGCTAACTTATCGGCTTCTGTTCAAGATCAAGGGTGCTTGTCGGCTGAAAACGTGAACTCGTGATGCCTTAAAAGTGGAAAATACCGGCTTTTTTTTCTTTCTTCTTTTTTAAATGGCCGTTTATCAGTTTTTTGCAAATTAACTCTTCATTTATTAGTGCTGTCAAATTATTTATCGCATCCAAAATAAAAGTTTTTGTTTACATAATATATATAAATATATATATACATGTGTGTGTGTGTCCAGTGTATTTTCTTTATAAAAACACACACATACAGTATATTTTGAGAATATTTTTTTATATGTATCGTTTTATTCATATAAGTGCTATTATATATAAATATATTAAATACATAAACGTATTTTTTTTTCTTTAATATAAACATGCATGTGTTTCTATTTACATATAGACTACATAATAAATATACACAGTACACACACATTTATGTAAACAAAAACCTTTACTTTGGATGTGATTAATCGTTTGACAGCACTAATATATATGCATATTACTAATCAAAAATTAGGTTTTGATATATGGTTGGAAGTTTATAAAATATCTTCATGGAACATGATCTTTACTTAATATCCTAATGATTTTTAAAAGAAAAATCTATAATTTGACCATTAAAATTTATTTTTTGGCTATTGCTACAAATATACCCGTGCGACTGCTTTTGTGGTCCAAGCTCACGTATATACTTTCGCTTCAAATTAAGTTTGTAAAGTGTTGTGATTGACCTTGCATCAGGAAGAATTGCTTCACTGATTAAAATTGTTTTTTGTTTTTTTTGTAAGGGAGTGGGGGGTCACATCCAGAACCACATATAGGTGGCCTCTTTATCATGAGGTCCATTTGGGATGTGTTGGCTTTCCTTATATAAAGACAAAAAGTTGCAAATTCTTCCAAATTTCTCCACAAAAGCAAAAAAGTTGGACAGGTTTGGAATGGAATGAGGGTGAGTAAACGATGAACTGTGACTTTAAGCTCTCCAGAATAAAGAAGACATCTGCAGGGCTTTCGTCTCTGGACAACCAAGCGTCTCCCACCGCTCTACCACATGAGCACAACGAACGCCTTCAGACACAATCACGCTCTCTGCGGCTGGTAGAAGCTCCTCAAGACGAGTGATAAGCACCTGCTAACCAAACGCCCTCCTAAACGTCTCTCTGGGTGCACTCGCTTACTAGCAACATGTCCTGATCAATCCAGTGAAAGAAATCTGTCAGGAAATCTTTAGCATTAGGTCTGCCTCCTGAATGGGGATCAGGCCCTTTCAGCGGGGCAGGGTGCGGATGGGTCTTAGGAATCTTCCTTTCCGCATCTCTGAGTGTCAATACGGATTATGAGCATAGCTTTTATCTTTTCGAGCGCACAGACTATTTACTCATTTAAATGGATGAATAAGTGTTTTCCCCCCTTCTTCGATAAATAAAAAAATAAAGCGACTTTGAATGCATTCAAATCCTGCTCCAAATTCAAATTCGGCTCCCTTATGCATCCTTTGAGATCTAATCTGTCTTTTTAATCCACACAATTCACTGAGGGCAATTTTTAACATACTTCCTTAAGACCTGAACGGATAAACACAGTCTAGCTATTGTCAGCCCAAAGCACCTTTCTTCGCAACTTAAGACCAACAATTCGCTCGACGATTGACTGCTTGCCAGCGCATGCAAAGCAGGTGAGTTTAAGAAGCGTTTTCAGTGAAACGCCTGAGCCTAAAGAGGAGCAGAAACATAAAGAACTTTATTTACTGCTATTTCAATGGCTACAAAAATAGGCCTTTATATCGCTGTGCCATCAACATAAAAAAGAGCCAATAAAACCTGTGAAGAAGCGCCACAACGACGAACAAATAAAAGCAAATTTTGACATTTCGCATTCAGCACATCTCTTTATAGGTCAGAGGCAACCCTGGCCGACCCTGCATTGTTTCTAAATGCCATTTTGTAAAAGAGGATCTCAGGAATTAATTAATGCATGGGTAGCTGCCACTGTCAAGAGGCACGCATTAAAATCAATGATTAATAAATTCAAAACACACAACAAACTCAGAGGGGAGATGAAACTAGTATTGTGTTCCCCAGGAAGCGGCCCCAGTGCGGGTCCTCCCACCAGCGAGGCGGCCACTCAGATGCCTAATGGAAAGTCGCCGATGCCAGCTGTGTGCCTGTGAATAAAATCACTTTAATTAAAGGCATTACAATGAACAGAGAATACACGAGGCAGAGTCGACAGGAAACGGCCCTCATACTTGACACACACACACACACACAGCCAAAGCGGCATAATACCTAAAAGGAACAGAGGTCCCCAATGATCTGAACACAAATAAATCGAAAAGCCTGCAGCTTCTTTCTGAAGCTATCAAGCACAACAATTACAGTAAAACACACATAATTACATTACACAGATCTTTCCCAATGTTCTTTATTATCAGGTAATCTGGGCGTAAGGGTGGGAGCCTCCGCGTTCTTAGGAAATTTAATTGCTGCTCAGACATCAGATCATTTATTTTCAGACTTCCACAAACCACGCAAATCTTTTTACTCTAAATGCTTAAGCATAAAAAGAAATCAGCATAAGGATGCTGAACACCGAACCGCAAATTGTTCATTCTGCGGCAAAAAGATTTCCAATTGTCTGTATACTTTTGAAATATCATGCTGTCTTGCAAGCAAACAAAACAGCAAAATTACTGTCCACCCCCATAGAACAGACGAAGGGTTCCTCTTAATCTGATATACAACAAAGATGAGCCCTGATTATATTCACCCTCCTCTTCTTGTTTTAAATAGACTGGGAGCAGTGCCCAGAGACAGCTGGGGTGAGCTCAGCCCAGCTGATGCCGGATCAGTGGAGCAGTTTGTCTACTCAACCATAAGGGGGCGGCAAACGCAAACTCACCCAGACATATGCAATTCATTCACAAGCAAATAGCATCTGACACATGCATAAACCTCTCCTGTATTCAATATAGAAGGACTGCACATGTTTAAAACTCCAGCTCTTAAGCTTCACGGGAATGTGTAATTGTTTAGAGAAAAACAGCTGAGATTGAGAACAAATGTTTCTGTGGAAACTATTGTGGAAACGCATCAGAAACATGTCAAGCTGACAGATTTAAGAATATGGTTTGATGCTTAAAAACAATAGGTATCTGTGACTTACATCCTTTTCCAGATCATGTTTTACTGCAAAAACTCCCACGTTGGTTTCCACTGCAGTTCGTGGGTGTATTTTCTGTATGAACAGGAGGGGGAGTATGAGAGCGAGGGGGCAGACAAGATCAAATAAGCATAAAACAAGACTTTGGGCCTGTCCCGAAACACACACTTAAGGTCTCGGGCACTTGTGAGTATGTGTGCGTGACAGGAAGTAAAGGTCTGAAAAATGGCAAAGCTCAGGTCTCTTAATGCTCACTAAATCCACACTCTCTCTAACACTGCAGTCTTCAAGGCTACGAAAAGTGTAGCACATTTTATTGGTGCAGAGATTTATGTGTATCTTGTAAAAACGACACAATCAAATTGTGCGATACATAGAGAACAATTGAAAAAATGTCATCGAAAAATCCGAAACATAGTCTACTTATGGTCAAAATATGGCATGCAAATAAACGTGATCAAGTGCAAAGGCCACAACTGGTGTTATTGCTTTTCACAGCTCGCAACTTTTTGCCGTATGGAGTTTTTTTAAATAATAAACACATTTCAGAAGCTGAACAATTATTAGGCTATGTTGTTAAACATCAGTACAATATCCCACATTGTCCTTCTATTGATTGAGCTGATCGCTCACTGTATTTCTATTCCTCATAGCTGCCTTTTCATTTCTGTCAAAAATTGAAATATGGAGCAACCCTGACTAAGGTCTATATGCTAATATATGTCTGAACAGTCTGTACAGGAGCTTTGCATACGCCAAGACAGAAGTGAGTATGACTTCAAAGCCTAACAGCATCCTTTCACAGCACAAGAAAATGTTACACATTCAGACATTTCCTCATGATCAGAGTTGTGCAGCTGTTGAATTGAAGTAGCACGCAGGATGCACACTTTCAGGTCGAATTTGAATTAAGTAGAATTCCAGTGACATGAAGTTAAAAGGAATTCTCCCTGTTATCATAAACTAAACAAACGTGCGGGTTAATTATTTCTATATGTATATATACAATATTATATGCCATTTCAAGCATTACATGCTAGTGTATTTTAATAAAACGTGGGCTAAACTCATTTTACATACCAGGATGAAATATTTAACGTTACTCGTCATGCAAATTCAGCTTCTTGCGAGACTTTATTGAGATTTACGCATGAACTTATTAAATTCTGAAATGTGGCTAATCTCGCTTATTATAACAAACAACGCAAGTTAAGTTGCTGAATTGCAGTTTTCCATCTAAAGTTTGCCTAAATGTCTCTAATATATTTGTCAAAGGTTACACAAAATCTGAATGGAAAATATATATTTTTTTAAAATATTGAATACTTTTGACGCGGACTGACCCATAGGTGTGTCTACTAAAACGCAATAAATATTATTTGATAACAATGGTTGGTGGAAACTAACCTGGTATTTTAAAAGCCGCTAAAATCTCGTCAGACTGCACATTTTCTCGCGTTCAAACCGCGCCCATTTTTGACTTTTGTTGATGACGTCAGGTGGGCGCCACTCGGAAAATCACGTGTGTAAACAGTTGCTGCCACGTGGTTTGGCTGGAAAGCTTCCGTGACAGTTGAGTTTGACAGCTCACAGTTCTTGACATAAGAGTGGTGAAACTGAAACTGATATTTTACTTTTAAACAATCTACTGTTTTAATAAATGGCTTTTAACAAATGAGGTGAATGCGAAGTAGGCCTTTTGTAAATGTAGGCCTTACTGTTGTTTTAACTTGTTACACAGAAAAAGGTCTTGGTTCTATACAAGAATAACAACAATTCACAAAATATATTAATATGCAAATTACAATAGTATTATTGTTGTTTTATATATATTAGCCTATGTATAATATTGTTTTTGTTTGTTTTTTTCCCCCTCAATATATTGATTGTATGCATGGCTGTTAATATTAATGTTTAATTTCTTAAGCAACATGGGGTGCAAATTAAAATCCAGATAGGGAGGGGACAATGAAGTATGCTTTTTTATTTATTATTCTTATTTTACAATCTATTTTAAAAGCATGTTGTGACTGGCAACTGGGATTACACTGCTGGTAAATTTGAATAAGCATGTATTATGTTTGTTTTATTTATCATGCTATACACAGTACAATATATAGTGTTTATAATACGTATTATACAGTATATATATATATATATATATTAATAAAGATACTTTTGGGTGATAAGGATTATTATTAGACTTTACTACAAACTATAAAATAAAAAGACCCACTTAATTATGTTTTTCCTTTTATTATAACAATATTGTATTAAAAGAAAACACAATCACTTCTACCCCATTAGTTGAACTGTTCTCAGTGAAAATGAGACAATGAAGATTAAATTTTCTCATTTGAACTGCAGAAAAGTTGTGTGAATATAGCTTTTTAGCCCCCGCTACCTCTATGAACCATAGGGGGCTTTTGATGAAGATGGCTTGCTAACAACCCGAGAAAAGCACGTTTATTTTGCCTAAAACGGAGTCATCTAAATGAATTATCTAAAACAATTTACTCCCCACCCCGTGTGGTACAGGAGACAGAACAACACAAACTCATTAATGCATGTAGGCTGATTATACATTTCAACCCTAACAGCACCTGAACTACTCAATTAACAATTACAAACAAGCAATTCACTCAAGGACTGGAAAGCTGACCCTATTGTTAGTCTGAAAAGAAACTCATTCTTCTACTGGAGTGGAGGGACTTTCACACATTTTAGACATTTTAAACAAGCTTTGAGTTACCTACCAACCAAAGATGTAACTAATATAATTTTACCTTATTCAAAAATGATCTATGATGAACAGTACTGTATAGGCTATATCGTTTTCACATAATACTAGTAACTGTATATATTATTCACTTAGTAAATCACTTTACTTGTTTAACTGTTCTTACTCTGTACTTTGTGATACTGTTGTCTGGTTATGACATTTGTCACTGTTGTTTTCATTAATAATAATTATGTTTGTTTATTTATTTTAATCCATTGTATCCATCTCCATGTGATATGCTAAAAATGGCAATGTTGACATTGACAAGATATATATACTTGTTACATATTTATAGTCCAAAATTGGAGACAATAAAATAGATATCTTGAATTTTGTAAACTATTTTTAAAAGGCATGACTGGCATCTGGGATCGCAAAGCTCACAGAATGCTCTATTTATTTATTTCAGTTTCTTCATATTTGTAATATGATTTAAAATCTTTGTTTATTGTCTTTGTGGTAACATGGAGTCAAAATTTATAAATGGTGACAATAAAATAATTTTTTATTGTGTAATCAATTTTTTTTTTAATACATCTTTTATATGAATGAAAGTAAATAATAGTGTTTATAGTCTTCGTGGTAACATAAGCTTCGAATTTCCATATAGTCACAATTGTCACGATATCCAGCTGGAGTCCCTCATTGTTTCCATCAGAGGGCACTCCAGCCAGAGCTGCGCCCCGCTCACAGACTGCATTACCCATCATGCCGCATTCCTGGGACTGATCACACCCACACCTGCACCTCATTACCACATCCACATACTGATTGCGCACACACATAAAAGTCAGACCCAAACACCAACTCTCTGCGAAGTCTTGATTTGCCCTGGCTATCATTTCCGAGCATTCCTTCCCGTGTTTGATTTTCCTGTTATTACTGTGGACTGTTTATCTGGATTCTGATTGTTTGCTGCCTGCCCCGAAACCTGCCTGTGTACCTCGACCTCGATTCTGCCTTGTCTTGCCAGTATCTGACCAAGCACTGTTTGCCAGTATCTGATCAAGCCTGTATGACTTCTCTAATAAAAAGCTGCAAATAGATCCGCATGCCTCCGTTCCTCCGTTACAACAATAAAGTATAATTTTTATTTTGTGATCTATTTTAAATACCAACTTGGACCACAAAACAGCTCTGAAAAAGACACACCAGCTTCCTCTTGAAGAATGATTCAAAGCTATTTGGTCCTCATCTTAAAAACACCAAACAATACAATCAGCACTGAAACCAGTTCTCATGTCTTTTAACCAGAACTTCGAGAACTCTTTATTGGATGGCGTCATGGTAGTCATGGCATTATGAATATTAGTGGCAGACAGGGGACACAGACCTCTGACTAGGTGTGACTTTTGGCGGTGGTGACTGGGAGATCATCCAATGGGCACCTGCTGCTGCTGCCACCAGCGTCTGTGCAGAGAGAACAAAAGGGGCCATTGAGCACATAACAGCTGTTGCGCTGTTGCCTGCCTGAGGGCCCCCGGCCCCCAGGGTCTGTCTGCTGGGGGAAGACCCCTCCTCCTCTTCAACGTTGACCTCCATACAGCTCTTTTAAGAGACTGCATGGTAGCCATCCTGCTGCCACATTGTTAAATACAGACCAGTGACGTGGGACTCCATTCACTGTCAACCTGAGGAAGGTTAAGAGCTTAGCATGAGGGACACAAAGCTGCTAGGAGTTGATGGTTCAGGTTGAGAAGCTTTCATGTACTTCATCTCCAAATCCCTTTTGTTATCAACTGCTCAATCTGCCACTGAACATGAGGTTTTTGTAATTACCTCGGACTGGATTGCATGATGCACAATGGTAATTGTTTGAGATTAGTATGTATCGAAACAATGTATGCATGTAATGTTTCGTTGAAATAATGCAAAGCGTATTCAGCAGTTTGCCATTTTCAATAACTGAAATAATAAAGCCAAAACCAAAATTGCCTTAAGCAGATTCCAGTCACCAGCACAGCACCCAAACACTGCCAGACCAAGGCAGCAGAGCGATTGTCAGTGTGCTATGTAATGAATTACCCTTGTCTCAGCAGCAGCTGTTGAGGAGCTCACAGACCTCAAGTCCAGCCTTCTGATCGTGACAGACAAAGCATCACACTGACATCTAGTGGATCATGTTCTAGGTCTCTCCGTAACACTTGTTCTCAGACTGCAAGCAGAGGGCACTGTGTATGTAGATGCACGAGTAAGACAGCCATTACAGGCCCTGTTCACCATTTTGTGACGTTTCATAGATTTCATACATGATGCTGCACTTCAGTGCATCTGCTGTTTTTGACTTGTGCTGTAAAACAGCCTGTAAGTGCACATTTTTCCCCCTAAACTGCATGGATTGCTCTTTAATAATCAGATCAACTTAGATTTAGAGCGGTTTATAATTCAATTATTCCAGTTCTGTTAACAGCCAAATTAGGCTGCTTCTTTACATGTACATCAAATTAAACATCCTTGAGAATTTTCATATTAAGTTAAATGTAACTTTGGTGGGAGATTACAAATAGCTGCCTACTAAATTATTTCTACAGTTGCTCATCGGTCTTGTTTCATTGCCGAATACAGAATTGTAAAAACAATACCCTTTTAAAAGTAACATGTTATTGTAAAATATTTAGTCCACATTGCGTTACAAAATTAAAAAGTCACAATTAGTAGCAAATTGCACAAATTAAGAAACAAATCAGCTTTGTATACGTAAAAACTGTCTGAGACAGTGGCTTTATTTAGACATATGATATAGAGAAATGTAGCAGCATCTTGTTTAAAAAAAAAAAACCAAAAAAAAAAAGTGAATGGTCAAATTTGGTTACAAACACCTGGGAGGCAACCAGAAGAAAATCTTAAATATAAAAACTGATTCCTAGCTTCTGAAGCTGGTGATTTCTCTGGTCCTTTCTGGCATTGGAGACTCGAGTCCCCATGACAACCTGTCAGGATTTTGCTGGTCCAAATGGCAACCTGAGCCACAGAAACCCATATTTGTGTGGGGATCTCTGTGGTCATCTTTCCATCTGCTCCAGTCCCACCCTCTTTTAGCAGCAATCAGAGCCAGTAGCAGCTCTGAGAATTTGGCAGGTAGTCTACATTTGTAAACTAAAAATAAAATAAAATAAAAAAAAAAACAACAAAAAAAAAACCTTTGGACCATTTAAAAAATAAAATAAAAAGTTCAAGTCTCACATTGAGAAAAAAAATATAAAATTAAGAAGCATAAGACTTTTTGGTCTCGAGTCTTACGCAGACGCATGTGTATCGATGCTTCGGTTCAAGCTGTAATGCCATTGATTTGTTGATTTTCATTTAAAATTCATCAATCAGGGTTATGTCCTATTCCATACATTAACAAAGTCAGGAGACTGTGCTCTCGGGCTTCTCGCTGCTGGGTGGTGGTGTGAGCACTCCAGAGGGAACTGGAGACCTCTGACTGCTCTCAATGTCCACTAGCTGATACGAGTGCACCCTTCCCTGAAAAATAAGAAAAGAAACAAGAAAACTTTAGGCCAGAGGAAGTGAAAGAAACAAATGTTGCGGCTGGGGAAAATTTATGCAAAATTCTGCAGTAAGAACAAGAGATGCTACCGTTTAAGCCCAAATTTAGTTTGTACATGAATACACAGACATATATTACACAAATAAATGGGGACTAAAATACAATTTAAGACAAACTTAAAATTTAAAGCCAAGTCAACTCACCAGCCATTCCAAATAAGGCACATGGGTCTGGATATTGTGCATATCATCTGCTGCTATTCCTTTGAATGTCTTGAGGGCTGAGCTGCCTGCTTCACGGATTGACATGGCGAAAGGGACCATCCATCTCACACACTCCTCCAAGTCACACCACTTCAGCCCTAAAACCAAATAAATCAAAGGTCACTTCCAATTCCTTAAGTCAGCTGTGATGCAAATGCTCAAATAAAGCAGTTAAGAAATTCACACCAAAAAAAAAAAAAAAATTAAATAAATTAATTATTATATCATACCTGAAACTTTCATCACTAGCTCTAGAGAAGAGAAGTGAAAGAGTGCAGAAGCTGCAAGAAGGCCATAAGAGAACTCCAGACTTCTTACATCCAGTATACACAGATCCAAAAGCTAAAGAAGAAAAAATAAATAAACTTAAAAAGTCACAGCAAGTAAATCATAAAAAAAGAGACACCCACAACACAAGATTATAAACAAGTATGGTTTTCGTTTACTGGACAGTTAAACAGGTTTACATCAAGCAAGTGCAATTATTATTATTATTATTATCTTTTTTTTTTTTGAAAACACTAACATTTACGTAGGTTAGAAAGAAAAACTAACAAAATATCTTGGAATTTCAGTGTGTAGTTCACAAGTTTTAAATATGCTCCACATGCCAACTCTAGTAAAGTAATAGTAACTTGTACTGCACAATGTCTGGAGTTACACTGTTTTTAAAAAGCAATCTGGATGAATTCCACTGTCAAAAATTACATGAGAGTGGGTAAATTACATGATTTTGGGGTGGATTAGGCTTTTAAAGAACATTTTCAGTGCAACTCTACAGATGGAGTTTGTAGGGCACATTCATATACTGGAGCAGCTTTAAGAAAGCTAAAAATCAGTAGCCTGTGTAACCGTTTCAAGCCTTCACACTGCAGACACAACATGTGCAGAGTATAAATTTAATTGAACCAGAGCCTTTTGCTGTAAATATAGTCACACACCATATTGTGATTTTAATGTGATTAATTGTGCCATCTTACTTCTGCAATCTGCACAAATGTAGCCTGTGGGTACTGGGCCATGAGAACTTCAGAAGTCTCCTTTAGATAAGCCATCTGCATGTAGATGTTGAGCCAAGCCACTGGGGTTAAAGGACTCAAACTCCAATTCAACTCCTGAAGAACAACAAACGGTGTAAAGAGTGGTCCAATACATCATACAAGCAGCAGGGCTGCAGTACTGAGATTAAATGATGATATGAAGATAACATACCTTCATGATGATAATCTCCATGCTTAGAATGTCATCCTCTGTGCAGGCCCCATCAGTAACGTAAGCAAACTGATGCACCTTAGGAGGGTAAATTTCCTTTGGAAAAACATAAGTATAATTACATTTCAAGCTTATAGCATACCGAAATATAAGGACATCTACAAGTAAAACACACCTCCATTTTGGCAGCGATGAAGAGACAGGAGATGCCTATAAGCTGTAGTGTTGTTTTGAGAACATTGTCTTGTGTGGCCATGAAGCGATCAAAGTAATCCTGACCCAAGTAAAATGTCTCTCGGTGTAACTTGTATACCTCACAAACCTGAAATAAAAAGCACATGTCAATGAGTGACAGAAGTCACAACACAACATCTCTATTATTAAAAGGAACAAAACTATTAACTTCCAGAAATTCTGCTTTATGCATATGCTAGGATATGCGTTCAGTGCACGTGATTTAGGGCTGCAACACTACAGTTAAAAAATAAAATAAAAAGCTGCATATACTTTGTACAGCAGTTGTTGTAAACGAAAGAATAGATTGCTTTCCCTTTTGAACGCAACATGTCTTTTAGTCAGAACTATTGAGATGTTTGTCACTTTTATTCAATGAAGTTTGTGAAATTTAACAGAGCCTTCCATGTTGTTATGACAGGCCTTTATGCACAAAGGAAACACTTATGGTAAGTTACAAGATTAGTAAAATGGGTCTGAAATGCAGAACACATCTGATAGGAGAGCAAGCCATGTTACACGTATTTTGAAAATTTTTTGCATCTGCCAAAAATTCTCAGTATGAATACATATACCATTAATCCCTTATGACAAATATCATCATCAGCACGTGTGCTTCCAAAAGTGCAATTTTATTCTAGAATATAAATTGAGGTTACACGGCAATAACAGACTTGTGTGAGGGTTAACGCTGCCTTCATGTGCCACTGGAAACGTTCTACTTCTGAAGTTTTAATTAGCCTACGAGTTTGTTGTGTTCAAGTTTTTAAATCAGAAATCATGGTGAACGGCCTATTCATTGAGCAAATTTTATTAAAGGCCAAAATGTATACAGAAGATATTTAGTCAATACTCAGATTTAAAAAAAATAAAATAAAAATAAATAAATTGTAGCGTCCCACAGTAGCCATATAAACATTCACAGTGCTATGTTTATAGTAGGTATTTAGCTGGCTGTTGATCCCTAAATTTAAATGGTTACTTATACATAAAATACATGGTGACTACAATGGCAGGAGGAAGCAATGTAAGTGTTGTGAGTTTAAAAAAAACCCCAAAACACTAGTACTAATGCGGTTTCTCTCATCTGCCATATTTAAAGTTTATGGCTCACCTATCTCTGAAATGTCTAATTAGGAAACTCATTCACGATAATTCCAATAGCGCCTGAACGCAGCATGAGACGCACACATACACAACTGTAGTTTAAACATACAAGGATATTTTTAATCAGTTCCTGGACAAGACAAACACTGAACAAGCATGAAATGTTCTTGTCTGCATGTGTTGATCAGGCATGCCATCAAATAGATGGAGTGTTTGCATCAAAAGCTAATTCTAAGAAAAGGCTGTTCTCCAAGTTCTCACATTTTGTAAACAACTTGGTTTAAACAAGAATGAAGGAGCTTTTGGTGTCCCCAGCCCTCTTAATGAGATTAGATTAAGATGTGTGAACGGTTAAACAAAGATTACTAACCTCCATTAGCCAATCCAGCAGAATCGCTCTCATTTTGGATTGAAGATTTGGATGTCTCTCCATAACTTGTGTATCTCGCAGGTAGAGTTTGTCTTTTCTGAGCAGGTTGTCCCACACGTCATCTTTGCTTGCCCAGCTATGTGAATTACCAATATTAAAAAGTTAATGCACGTAATGTTCCAAAACACAACTGACTTACCCATTGACATGAAAAGTTAACTGAACGAATAAAAAGATCAATGCTGACAAATCTCTAGAACGTTAACTCCACAGGACAGTAATTAAGACTGTGTTAAAGACTCTTTCCAGACAAGACATTTGCTGGCAATGTATGTCAATGTAAAATAGCTAAAAGTTGAAGACGTCACAAATCTCTCACCAGAGGGGCGGCAGAGGGGTAGAGCGCGTAGGGGTGATGAAAATGTTTTTCGAGGCATACTGTGGGAATCCCACGCTGCCAACAGCAACCGGTTCCTCGACTTCATCAGGCGTGGGGATCCGCCTGCATGGGCTTGTGTAACCTGTGTCGGGATTCCAGCAGGCCTGTGCAGGAGAACAAGTGGAGAGAAGAATGGAAAAAAAAAAAAAAAAGGGTAAGAGCTTTAACGGATATAAACAAATACAACAGCCCGCCTTCTGCAACTAGGACAAGCTTCAAAGGCATTTCGAAAAGGACCTTCTGATGACACAAAAACAGCTTGCTATGTAAATTCAAGCATTAATATTAACCCTTACGATAAAAAAGTGACTGATGATAACTATATCATACAGGGCTGTGACCAGCATAGACTTTGAAATTCTGTTGACAAAATGTTTTAAATTGTAATTTTTAGACTGGTCTGCCTCAGTGGTCTGTCAAAAACATCAAAACAGGCAGATGGTGTTTACAGGGACCAAACACGAACTTCAGTGCGACACTTCAGTTTTTAACAGTGAAAGATAATAAGGCAAGTAGTAAGTTTGTTTTGCATTTCATTTATTCCCTTAAAACCCTTTAAATCTAACTTTTAAATAAACATGCCATTACAACTCAACATTATTATGGCTTTGATATTAGCTTCAAAATCTATGTATAGATTAACCACAGACAAAACTGGATACTTCCAGTACATTTCACACACAAATCCCGTTAAATAGCACTTTCCAATCTACAGAAGAGATTGAAATAAAAGTGAAATTACTTTAGGGTCACTGATAAGCCATGCCTGGTGAGGCCTATGGAAACACACACACACACCAGTCTTGACTCATTCATACCTGGGATGCACATGGTTTCTTTCTTGACATCTCCGGGATCTCTTCATCTGGATCTTGTAAGTGCTGTAAATTAAAAATGGAACAGTCAGGGACTTAATCTTCCAAAGTTTTTTAGTATGAAAGTAATAGTTTGAGAACCGTGTCCTTACGGTAGCCACGTCTGCTTTTCTCTTCCTGGGACGCACTGAAGTAGTTGCAGAAGCTTCATCTGTAGTGTTAACCTGTTCTGTTCGTAGCCTGCATCGAAAAAACATATCGTTACATTTCCACACCGGCCTGAAACTCCGTGGAAGTCAGTAACTGGGCTAACCCGCTGCTGCAACTTTTCCATGCACACTGATGGTCAAAATCGCCTTAAAAAGACACGAAACTGAAACTTACACTTTCTTGCTTGGCATGATATCCCCGCGTGTGACCTTCTTGAGTGTCGAGAGCCTAAAATATAAAAATGTTACTTTGTAAAAATGTCCGATTTCTGGCGTTTAATCCCAACCCCCCTCATGTTAAGTCTTCACAAAGCGCTTTGGGCGCGGGGAAGTACAGCTGGGCACAATGTTCGAGAGGGCAAAACTACACGAAAAACACAAATAATCGCTTCAAAACCCCAGATATATGCGGTCTACACTTTTAAAGCAGACCCAACGTATGCCCATATTTCTGTCGTTTGTATTAAAACCACACGTTTGCTTAGCTCTACCCGTGGGAGTCAGAAAATGGCCTAGCGATCATTATTCCTTATTTCATTGAACCCGCTCTCTGAGCAGTTTAAAGTAACAAACTGGACTCTCTGCAATCCGATATCCCCAAACTTGCATCCCCAAACCCTTTTAACGCATCTCACGAGTTTAATGTTACTTTTACCGGTCTTTAACAATAACCAAGGGATTGTGCAATGCGCGTACCTTATTGTGATGCTCTCTGAAAACGGCTTCTCTTCAAGGATGTCCTCGAATGCAAAAGTTAGGATGGTGTTACACAAGGCATTATTTAATCAAATCGCTCTAATAATCTGTAAGCAGGCAGCATATGGCTAAGCTGTGATGTGTTCCGCAGTCCGCTCGCTCTGAGCTGGCGCCAGTAATTTTGCGCCTTGTCTTATAACCCGCCAGCAGTCGTTAAAAGGGGCCGTCAACGCGGGTCATTTAAAATCCCCGCTCTGTTATATAACTGCAGCGAAGCCCCGCGATCGGTAACACTGGGGGAATTGACACCGGTACTGAGCGAGCACGGGAAGTCCCGACGTTATACTTCAAATATTTAATGTCAATAAAACAAAGTTTAGAAACGTGAACATTTTTTGCCGGCAAAGTTGAGGCACGTGTTTGCTGACGTCACTTGGGGGACGGTATTGAGGTAGCGGAAGTAAGTTGAGCACATGGCTAGCAGGCTCAAGAAGTAAACAATCCGAGTGTTTGGGCTAAATTGTTGGGTTTTATCACGGTGTTGTGTTAGCAACATACCAAACGCAATGTTTTAGCTGTGCTGGGGTGGCCGTTTGAGATGTCAAGTGTTGTCAGGATGATATAGCGCATTTATTGGACCAGCTGCTGCTACTGGGTTAAGCAGGCAAATCAGTTTCACTATATGGACTGGCGCCCCTTTAGAAATGCACTACACTACAATATACAGCAGCGTATATATTATCAGGTATTTTGGGTGTAGACTTGTGTAGCTCGGGTGTTGTCATTACATTCAAACTTTCTATCAGCAATATAACCTTTGACCAGTCACATGACCATCAAAATACACACATCTGGGTTTTGTTCGCCTAAGAAATGAAGTTTTTCAATCTTTTCGGACGCTTAAAATCAAATGTCATAGGCATGATTCACGTCGGAGCCTTGCCAGGTAACTAACGCGTTTATGTCACAAGTGCACACTTAACAGAGATAAAATACTGAACTCTTTAATTTATTTGGCAGGAACCCCTTTGAACCGCGCAACTATCTCTGAGCTCACAGAGGCGGCATGTCGAGAGGCGGAAATGTACCACCAGGCAGGCCTTGTATGTGTTCAATTTAAGAGAAATGTGACCTATGCATTATCCGATTATTATAACAGTACTTCCTCACATTCTTAAGTGAATTATAATAATAGCCTAAGTATCAGCGGTGCTTGATTCGTGAACGACTCATTTGAATCTTTTCAATCACTAATCAGTGTCGGACCTTGGTATCGGTTTAAACGATTCATGAACCCCTGAGATTTCGTTTCTAGCGGTTTCTCGTCTTCCACATGTCCGAACTGTAATGAGCCAAGAACACACAAGCGTTTAAACACAGGATTGGACTAATGGGGTAAAAGGTTCCTTAAAATACATAATCAAAATGATTATTCAGTGTTTTAATTATACTGACAATGTAAAGTCCAAACTAACGCTACTTTATAACGATAACAGTGGAACGATATGCTTGAATGGAATCACTTTTCGAATTATTTTACTTCAACTAATGAAGGATAAAAAATATTGACGGTCAATCACAAGCGGTCCACTTTAAAGATATTTATAACGCAAGCAATAAACATAACAGCATCTATCGTTGGTCTAAACATCAGTATATTCATGGTTTAAACATGAACATGAAATTGCAATAAACAACTTTACTAATGTAATATCGAAAAAGGTGTATGGCTTTGTTTGGAAAGTAAGAACTTTTCAATCGGTTCTTTCAAACGAGCTGTTCAAAAGAACCGATTGGTGGAAACAAGTAAGAAAAGGCTTTGAACTGCTCGTCTCTTCCAGCCAGTACGGATGCCTGCAAGGCTCATACCCAGCGTTCTTTATGAGCTATTTTTTCAATTTTATTCTTAAATGTGACTGAACGAAATTACACTAAAACAGTCTTGTATTATACTTTAGATTTGACCTTTGTCCGTTATGTTTCTGGCCAGTGTGCTCAACGTGTAATTGCTAATTTCACACAATTCTGTCAATGGCAGGATGGGCTGATCATTGAAAACATGCACGATATTCCATACACACTTGAAGTGGGTCCAGAAGTGTGTGCATCCATGACAGCTGTGTGTGCAGCAGTCAGGGGCCTGTGTCCATCTTGGCCACTTGGTGTTCAGATTCTCTCAGCTGCAAACCAATCAGCGTTGGCTGTTGCCCTGGCCTCAGGTGTTCGCATGACTGTACAAGCCATCACGAATGCCATTTCAAACCCAAGTATTCTCTGACAAGACAGTTAATGAATATTAACCTCCCCACAGGGCTGGATTTCATCCGTGCAGAGGGGTTTGTTTTCTCACATGTTGCAGATGAAGGCCTGTTAAATGCTTGTGCTGGTGAACTGCTGCGCTACCGCAGACGCATTGGAGCAGAGCATATTCAGATCTTTACAGACATCAAGAAGAAGCACAGGTATGATCAGATACGAGCATGTTATGTGCAACTGGCTGGCCACAGAGCTCGAAAAGAGGTTTCTGTGTCACATGATCACATGAGTTCAATTTGAAAACTCTCATTGCAGTGCTCATGCTCTAACTTCAGATGTCAGCATAGCTGAGACGGCCCAAGCAGCTGAGTTTTTTCTCTCTGATGGAGTCATTGTCACAGGGACTGCCACTGGAGCACAGGCTGATCCAGAGGAGCTGAGGGGTGAGTCTGGCAGCCTAGTGGCTTGATACACTTTTGACTGTAAAAGTGGTGTGTGTACTTTTATGTGACATACTACACCTTCTTTATTATATCATTAAGTAAATGGTGATGATATTTAGTATATCCTCTTATATTATTCTATGCAGAGAATTTAAAAGTTAGGAAGTGTTTTTTGTTTGTTTATGTTTTTACACCTATTATGCTCACCAAGGCTGCATTTATTTGATCAAAAATACAGTGTAAGAGTAATAATATGCAATATTATTACAATTTAAAATAACTTTGTTCTATTTTAATGTATTAAAATGTTTCTTTTTTTTTTTCTTTGATGGCAAAGGTGAATTTTCAGCTATCGTTTCTCCAGTCTTCAGTGTCACACAAGCTTTCAGAAATGTTTCTAATATACCTTTGGTATATTTGGTGCTCAAGAAACATTTCTTCTTAGTATCAATGTTGAAAACAAATGAATAGGAAGTTTGAAAGGACAGCACTTGTTTTGAACAGAAATCTGTTGTAATGTGTATTGTAATGTATCTTTGAGGAAACAGGTTATCCCCCCCTCCCAATGTTTCAGTTAGGCAACTTTGACCTGCCACAGAATAAACCAGCTTATTTCAGCTTCCAAACATCTCACAAAATCAAATCTAACTAACCCTATTGTCAGTTTAGAAATGTACTGATGCATCATTCGTCAATGTATCTTATTGTGATCAGTTTATCATACATGAAAAGAAAAAAATTAATTAACTGTAAAAAAGACAGTCTGCTGCTTAACCTATGTGATATGTGGTCAACAACGTGTGTACAGTGCCACACATGCACAAACAATTTTTCAGGGGCTTTCATGTGGCCAGCATAATGCCTGAGTTGACAGGACTGATAAAATGCAATTCTTTTGAACTTTCTACACATCAAAGAATACTGAAACTGTTTTCAACCTTGATTATAAGATTTTTTTTTTTTTTTTTTATCTTGAGCAGCAAATTCACATCATTTCTAGAGGATGTAATAGCTGCTGAATTCAGCTTTGCCACCACAACAATTAATAACTAAAATATATTCAAATCAAAAACAGTTATTTTAAAATGGGGATAATTTCACAGGGTTATGTTTTTAGTATTAAACAGCCCTGGTGAGCAAAGATGTCCAGCACTTTTTTTCAGACTCAGTGTTCAGTCCCATTCAGAGGTTAACCTGCTAATTTAGAGGTTAATCTGCTTTTAATATCTAATGGAGCCCATCAGCCAGGTGTGTAAGTCCTTAAAAACAGTGGTGTCCTTTGGGCAGAAAGGATGCCACATGGTCTCCTGCCCCGGCCTGCTTCCTGCCCTCCCTCAAAACCAGTGGCCTTGTATGGGCTAACATAGACACCAGCACTGCCAGCTATTTTAAATCCCACTTCCAGATGGCTGGTGATCATGGAAGGCTGTAAACATAGGCATGAAAACTAGGCCCAGCCTAGTCTGCCACTGCCCTGCTGCCTACTTTGGACTTGTGCCTATTGCCTCCCTTAGTTCTGATCCATTGGACTGGGGAAGCTGTCAGATGGAGGATGAGCCACAGTCTGCCAGAATCCTCATTACAATGAAGGAACAACATGTTTTTGTATTTTTATGCATGCGTGTAGCAGAAAGATGCTCTCACACTCATGTTTTGCTGACCTGTTTTCTGAGCCCTGTTTGTGTAACAGAGGTTACCCAGTCTGTCCGGATCCCTGTTCTGATCGGCTCTGGTGTAACCCAAGATAATGTGGAGCACTACCTCCAAGCAAGCGCCATGATCATTGGCTCCCATTTCAAGAAAGGAGGTTACTGGGCAAATGGTGTGGAAACTGAGAGAGTCAAAAGGTTCATGGAGAAGATGCACAAGCTTCGGGAGTAACTGCTGTAATTCAGATTGGACAAATAAATAAACAAATATAAACAATGTGAAGGTAAAATATTTATTTTTCACTTTTTAAAAGGATTTATCAAATACATTCTTGAAGATAAAAAATAAAGCAACACCAAAAAGGCATTTAAATATACAAAGTCAAATAACAGTTGTAACAATATAAATCACTGGCAGTAAAACACAGAATATCACTTTGTCATGTGAGTAACATTAAGATAGACTTTCACCTTAATATTTGATGTAAAAAAAAAGTACAGTTTATTTTAGGCTTCAACACTGAATGTTTGTTTTTCTTTCACTTAATATGCATGCACCAGTCACGGCTAAGCTAAAATAGAAGCACACAAACAACATTACACTGTTTAAAAACCTTAAAATCCTAGACTATTAATGCAGCTCACTTGCAGTTTTGTAACACATGCTTTTCAGAGTTATTTCAGTGTCAGACCATAAGTGAGACTTTATCCCTATTGTAATAACACTGCATTTATCAAAACGTTTTTCTTAATCCTTACTAGTCTCACAGGGGAATGGTTTCTTGGCACGATTTGCAAACATACCCCTTTAAAACGACTATTCATTTTTCACAAGGCTGGTTGTTCAGTAGTTTCAGATGCAATTGATTTTTCTCAGTAGTTGTACAGGCGCTGAGTGGGCTGTTTGAAGAAGCCAAAGCGTCGCTCTGAAGGTGAAGAGCGTGTTCTTGCAAGGTTCTGCCTGTTGAGGGCACCACGGGTCAGCTTTTTGTGCTCATTATAGACTCTGGCACGCTGCACTGAGACCAGAATGGTGCTGCAGGGCAAGGGGCTGCCCCATGCAGCTAACCGCCAAGAAACGTGACGTCTGATTGGCACAGGCCTAAAGGGGTAGATTGACAAATCACAAGCCAACATAACCACAGTTACAACATGGATATATAGGTTACATGTCAGTGTGACATCAATGGATTTGTTTTCTTCTTATTATTTGGCTATAACTTCTGTGCTTTTGCCTGGAGCCCAAAATGTGGCCTATATGGGTTGCGACTCAATCCACAGACCTAGCTTGTGAGTGTGTGTTTATAAAATATTGTTTAATCGATCATTTAGTGCACATCTTATTTGCACTACCATGGGGGACAGTAAGATTTTAAAAAAATCTATAATTTTATTCAGTAAGGATGCATTTTAATCAGAAGTGACAATAAAGATTAATATTTAAAGTAAGCATTATTCTTTTAAAATGTATAATAATAATAATAATAATAATAAAATATTTTCCACGAAAAAAGGAAAAAATATATAAACACACACACACACACATATTGCACACACACTGTTGCAAAAACAGATAACTCATTTTCAGATAAAACATTTTTTTCAATTTTCCAATTAATCTCAATCAAATCAGTTTGGTTATTTTAATGAGGTAAAAAATTACGAAAAACAGTAGCCAGCGAACACAATAAAACATAACAAAAAAAAGAAACGTTATTATTATAATTAACAACCGCCTATACTAAGCAGACCTGTTTTAATAAGAAATGTTTCCAAATCAGTATATTACAATGATTTCTGAAGTATCATTAGACAACGAAGACTGAAGTAATGCTGCTGAAAAATTAAATAAACATCTTTTGCCAGGAATAAATTACGTTGTATGTTTTACAGTTACTTTTTACATTTCACAAAAGTTTAGGTTGTTTGTATTTTTAATCAATTGCAGTCTTGTTGAGCATGAGACTTTTTTTTTAAAGAACATTACAAAAAAATCATACTGACTTCCAAATAATTGAACAATATGGTGTATTAATGTCATTTTAAGTTAATTAAATAATAAATATTAGCACTAGAAATGATACCCGCTAAAAAGTTGTAATTGTTGCTGAATGTACCTAGGCATGTCCTCTGTTTCTTCATCTGAGCCAGGGTCTTCCTGATCGCGCCTCATTTGGTATACAGACATGCTGGGGTGCTCGATCAACAGGTTCTCAAGAATGTTTGTGTCAGCGGAACCAAGTGACTGATTCTCTGCAGGAGGCATAAATGACTTCAATTCAATAGCATTACTTTAGTGAGTAAGCTATATAACATAAGGGATACTGAGACTAGTTTTTACACAGAGGTGTTTACCACAAGGAAGATAACTAGTTTTAAGTTTTAGACTGTGAAGAAAATCAAGTGTATGCAATAAAACCACAGTAGGATACATTCAGGCAATATAATGAAGGTTGTTTTCTTGTATATCCATGATAAAATATAGTCTACTATAAAACAGGCTAGAAATTAAATTAATGACACTCTAAGCCTGCTATGATGTTATTACTATTTACATCAATATACCCAAAAATTACTGTCCTGTTAAAATCTGTCACCTTTTATCAAAAATCGAAAAGTATAATCAAAACAACTCACCGTGTATCTTTATAATAACCCATTCTCCATCATCAATCTCGAGGAGGTTTGCAGAGCTATCGGTTTCTTCTGCAACATCGATGTCTTTCTCGTCTCTTCCCACCAGCTGTGCAAGGATTCTACTGATCATTTTCTGTAAGGCTTTGTCAGACTGCTATCTGTTAAAAAAACATATCAGTAAAGAGTTATGTTGCCCTCTAGTGGAAACGACCCCCGATGCAATATTTTCCTTGCAGTAAGATATTGAAATGACTAGTATCTTTCCTTCTGCTGGAACTAGTTGATGGAAAGTAATGCAAAGTGTTTCAGGTGTCACATCAGACACCGTAGACAGCTTTACGTAACAAGGTCATGTTCTCCTGGTACAGCTGATGCACTTGGCACATATCTGTTGCTTGAACTGAGACATGGTGTTCCCTTCCATAGATGACTTATTTTTAACATTGTCTGGAATTCCTTTCTAAATTTAGTTCGATTTTAGACTGTATTCATATATGAGCATCAGATCATCAATACTCCTGTACAGGATCAGATATGTGGAGGCATGTCATCCTGCTCTGCTAAAGGCAAAAACTAGGAGGTATTTTGCAGGTTTGAATAGCATTCAACTACTTAACTCATTTTTACACACCAGATGACCATCAGGACATCATGTAAGACCCTTCTGAATATAATTAAGGTTTATATAGAAAATTTTAGTGATCAAACAAAAGGAATGTTGGTTCATTTATTGTTTGTTTTTGTATTGTTCACGAGTTTATGGGTTGTTTATTGTTTTGTTATTTGTTTATTGTTTTTAATCATCAGTCAAAAACTAAGCACTGTTTGTGTTTATTAATAATACCCTAAAATTCTCCACAATACACGTCAGTGAAGTGGGACAGGAAGGAGTGATCAGCTGTAGCCCTGACCATGTAAAGCATCTAGACTTGTTTACAGTCAAGCGCTGACTGTAAGTTTCTTCCTATCTACCGAAATAACTCCACCATAAACATACCCGCATTATCGAATAAACTACCAACATTAATGAGCAACAAAATAACAAACTGCTTTTGTCTATCTATCGTCTTTCAGAAAGTTTCAATGGAACGTTTTAATAAGCTATTAAACAGTGTTTAAAAACATTTGAATCTTTAATTTAAAAAACAATCAGCGTAATTTAACGGTGCAAATCAGTATAGTTTTCTCAAGGAACAAAACACATTTACAGGTTACTTTAAACTTCAAAGAAATTTGACATTTCAGAAAGATGCAGTAAAAGGCGTTGTAACAATATTTAAGATTTGCCCACCTTATAAGCGGTCAGAAAAGTCCCGTTGCAGCTTGAATGCTTCTGTTTTATCTTTATTGTGTCGCAGTCGCTCCTGTCGGTGTACAGTCTGGACTTGTTTATGTACCCGAGGCTCCTCCCCCTTGTTCTTGACTGTACTCCGCCTGACGTCGACAAGCTCCGCCCATGAAGCGGGGCGTCAGTGCTATTCGTACATGCGGATGTTCTTGTTTATATACTGCATGTCTCACAGGTGTTCACAGATATCTCAACACTAAAGAGAAACATTTATGCACAGGCGCAGACGCTGCCTGGACGGCTTATCTCCTACCTGCTTGTGAAACTGAATGGTCGTGGTGTTGCACAATATAACAGCAAGCTAACAAACCGAGTCAATGTATAAAACTCAGAACTTAAGAGTGTGCCATTTTGTTTAAAAGTTTGTAATTCTTTTTATTTTGCCTGTTTAGGATTATATAACCGTAATAGTGTAAATAGTTCTATAATTAATTTTGTCATCGTTTACTCACCCAAACTTGTAAAAGGTTTGTAACTACTTGAGGGTGAGTAAATAATGAGTTTTGGGTGAACTATTCCTTTAAGTAGGCTATGCTACTAAAGAGGGCTGTTCCTGTAACTCACTAATTTACACTAACAGCGACTGAAAACATTTTTTTAAATAATGATGCCAACCGTATAACCACTTCACATTTTATTTGAACCCTTTTGTCCGTTTGATTTTTTTTCCTCACCTTTGCTTCTGCAGCTTAGTTCTTTCTTTCTTTCTTTTTTTTTCTTTCTTTCAACTTCTGTCGCTTTGAAGAGTGGGGCTGTGACAGGCACCGCACACATTTAATGTGGCCCTCGAGAGGCCAAAACAGAGTGGCACAATCTTCTAAATTTCATGCAAATTCTTTATTTTATTTTAGCTGTTTATCTCACTTTATGAGAAAAATCTCCTAATTACATTTTGAAATGAATTGATCTCATTTGTTTGACTATCTTGAACAGGATCTTAGATGCATGAACCAATCTGAATACCTAATATAAATTATGAGTGTGAAATGGGTTGTGCGTCACGTATATATTAATATTGTCACAAATTAAAGCAAGGGGGCTGGGGTGCCCACAAGTCATTCGACTCTACATCAGATGAACAGACTGCGGAAGTGTGCAAATGTGCTTGAGCAATCCCTTACTGATTTCACCCAGAGTGACTGGAACAGACGTCTGCTAGCTCCTCTTTCAAGAAGAAAAGGTAAGCTTTTTAAAAATGAATTCCAATGTTTATTGTATCACTAGGTGACAAAATTATCTAAAAGAGAACTGCAGTGTTCATACATATATATATATATATATATATATATATATCTTTTAACTCATAGCCTAAATTGTATTTATTTAATTTTTAAAGATAAAGTTGTTTAATCAATAATGTAGCATTTCTAACAAATTTCTAAACAGTGTTTTTAATGTAATACTTATTTTTCCTTTGTTTGCTCGCAGAACAGTGAAACCTAAATGAAGGCTGTATTATTGTGAGCAGTTAAATTAGCGTGTCATGAAATGACTTGAAACCGTTGATAATGTTCGGAGATGTTGCATGTGAATGGGCAACTCACTGATTAAAGATTAAATCATTTATGTCTGCATATCAACGTGCCTTTCTGTTCTTCTCATTTGTGTGTAAAAGGGCAAATGATCCATTAGTGTTTATTTCCAGGTTTCTCTTGACATCACAATGAGCAGTCGAGTGGATGATGTTATGCAGCTTTGCTGTGAGGTCTCAGCCAGCAGGAAGATGAAAGCAGCCGTGAAGAGCTCTGGAAAGGGAGCTGCAGCGGCTGGTGGAGGTGCTTTTGTAGGGGGAATGGTTGGAGGCCCAGCCGGAATAGCCGTCGGTAAGATCATGCCTCTGTTTTCCATGCAATCCACGAACTTTCATCTACTTTCATCACAGGGTGGTGTTATAATATCATCGTCTCAAACGTTTTTGCCTTTCGTATAAGGCAATCTATCAACGCAAAAATAGGTGAAATATATAATAATAGGCTAAATGATCAATTAAAATAGGAATATGCAGATTACAAATATATAAATATTATAAACATACATTTAAAAAAGCATAAGTTTTTACTTATTTTCATCATTTATAGCCTTAATATTTTTACTATAAAGTTAGATGTTCAGTTTTATATACGTTTAACAAAGCATAACAGTTTATTTGAGCATATGGTTATTTAAAACGTGTAACAAGGCTACAGCTTTTTACTCTTACGAACAAAGCTAGTTAATCATATTCTGTGCATATACATGTTTTACTCTAGGTGGTACTTTGGGAGGTCTCTTGGGAACTTGGATGACCAGTGGCCAATTCAAACCTCTTCCTGAGATCATCAAGGAGCTGCCTCCAAAATATAAGGAGAAACTGTACTCTGATGTCATGGGTGCATTGGGCACACTGGACTGGACAGACCTGGCTGGCCTCATTGTTCTGGTTATGGGCAGTGCCAGTCTGCAAGAGCAAGTGCTTGCTGCTATATTCACTTACGCCACGAAAGAGCTCAAGGCTGAAGTGCAGTATGGAAACTGACCACTAGAGGGTTGATGTCACCAGTGGTTCTCATGTCATGTTTCTGTTTCTCTTTTCATCTTCACATTCTCAAAAAGCAATAACTATAACCTTATGAAGTGAAAAAAAGATACTTCTGTGCATAATACAGGTTATTCCAATAAAGCAGGCTAATCTGTGGCCTGTTCTGTCTTTATATAGATATATATACACACTATTTTTTTAAATGCCATGTAGCCTGGGAGTTAAAAAATGTATAGGTCTAGGTTCGAGGACATAGCATAGCACGGAAGTGAACGACATACAATACATCACGCTCATGAATGTGAGACCGAAAGTAACTTTAACTTGCTAAGAACGTGTTCTAGCTCAGCGACACTAAGGTAAGACCTGAAAATGTTAAACGTATTTCCGTTAAACTGTATGATTTTATACGTTATTTCCCAAACACTAAAACATGACAATGCCTCAGAAAATACAGAATGATTAAAGAAGTGTCGGCGTTTCATTGGCGGGGTCTTTTCTCTTTTCTTCTGCATTTGTGTGTGAAAGTTTTTCGCTGTTTATCACCAGGTTTTGTAACGCTTCAAAATGGCAAATCGAAAAGATGATATAATGAAACTTTGCTGTGAAGTCTCCGCAAATAAGAAGATAAAAGCAGCATTTAAAAACTCAGCTAAAGGAGCTGCAGTCGCTGGAGGGACTGCTTTTGTTGGAGGGCTGCTTGGTGGTCCCGCCGGTATAGCTGTTGGTATGTCAATGCGTTGTTTTCCTTCAATCCGCGGCTTTTCCCCCCTTCAGTTCGTCTAGTTCACTAATTTAACCGCAAGATGTTGCTATAGTATTGTTTTATTCATTTATTGCTCAAGGTGCTGCTGTGGGAGGTGCTCTGGGGGGATGGATGACCAGCGGCCAATTCAGGCCTCTTCCTGAGATCCTCATTGAAATGGCTCCTACACAGCAGGAGCAACTATACTCTGATGTCATGGCTATACTGGGTACACTAAACTGGACTGATGTTACTCAGCTAATCGCTACAGTTAATGGAAATGCCACTCTACATGAACAGGTTCTGGGTGCCATACTCAGTTATACTAAAAACCAACTCAAAGCTGATGTGCGGTATGAAGACTGACCACTGGAGAGTATGTCACTTCAGATTTATCTCTTTAATGCATTATCTACTGGGAGATATTATTTTTGTATGATTCTCTGTGTTAGGGCATTTAAAGCTGACTACTAGTTTTTAAATATATTATTGTCAGAAGACCATGGTTAAAAAAAACACTGGCTTATTTGTTACAGGATTGGTTTCAATGCTTAACAAAAAGCTAGAAGAATTAATTTGCATTCTTCATGTCATATGTGAGTTTGTAATAAAACACACTATAGATTGTGTAAGATGTCACTCTGCCAGAGTAGAATAGTATAGGTCTATGTGTTTAGGCTACAAATCCTAAAAATAGGCATACATGATCAAAAGCACATCCTGTTGTCATTCATGTCATCAATGCAAAGTGTGTAAGATAATGTATGCGTCACTGTACATTGAGATGAGTGCATAAAGAAAAGCATAAACGTGGCTGTGTAAATGTGTATTTTTATCCCAAGACAAAAATGTGCCAAACAAGTTCAAAATACAAAAGTAAAGAAAAAAAAAAAGATCAAATATCCAGCAAAAGTACCAATTACGTGGGTGAAAATACCTCGTTGATGCCAGAGAGGTCAGAGAAGATTGGCCAAAGTGGTTTGAGTGGAAAGGCAACAACTTGAACTGAAAACAATTACTAATACCTACTCGTTACAACTGAGGTAGCCTAATACAGAAGAGTATCTTTAAATGCAAAACACATTGAATCTTGCAGCAGATGGGCTACAGCAGCAGAAGACCACACAGATGTCACTCCTGTCAGGTAAGAACGAGACACTCAGGCTCAGGATATACCACAAAGCTCAGTTCAAGTGGTGGAATGAGGGATCTGCATAATGGATGTGCAGCAACAATGCTATGATTTCAATATGAGCCAAAATCTCAAAGGAATGTCTCCAGGACATTTTTTTAAATTATTATTATTGTTTAATTGAAGCCACAAAGATTTAAGGCAGTTCTGAAGGTAAAGGAGGGTCCAACATTAGAAGGTGTAGCCTAAAGTTACCGTGGGATTGCACTTCAAGAGATTAGATCTAATGTCGGAAATGTTTTGTAATAGGCCTTTTTTATGTAACTCTTTGATTATTTTTATTTATGTGTGTGTATTTGTGTTTATACGGGTAGCCTACGTATACGTAGTTTGTGCTTTTGTTACATTTTTTTACGTAGAGTTAAAAGCAATGAAGATTTTTTTAAAAGCTTATCATGGGATTTGCTTTCTTTCAGGGCGCTGTTTCTATTTTGTCCAACAGGTGGAAAAAGCAGCCTATTGCAGAAGTTGTTTAGCAGTTTCTCGACACAGGTGCATTACATTTAGGTGAGGCTCCGAGATGAATTAAAGACATTATGAAAAGTATCAAAAGCAAAACAGAAATTAAAGGGCCAGCACAAAGCAGAGGAGCAGTCGCGGAAGTGTGATGTCACTCGACTGATTTCTCGAACTGAAAGGAACTTCAAGAAAAGAAAGAGGTAAAGTTTGACAGGCTAATATTGTTTACGAAACAAAACTAAATATTGTCAAAGCTGACGCAGGCTATTAAATCTACATACTTTGTGCAGCCTAATTTGTTTTAATTGTTCAGCTTTTATTTTCTTTAGTTTGTTTTAGTTAAAGGCTGTGGGTCTGACAGAAACCATTGTTTATATACGAGTCTACGATTCTGTGCAGTGTTAAATCTTCTTACGTTCGAGAATGGTCAGCACTTTGATTCATGTTTCTCCTCAGGCGGTCTATGAAGAACGCAATGAGCCGTCAAATAGATGACGTAATGGCGCTGTGCTGTAAGATATCAGAGAACAGGCAGATTAAAGTGACTCTACAGAACTCAGCCAAAGGAGCTGCTGCTGCTGGTGGAGGGGCTTTTTTAGGGGGGCTACTCGGAGGTCCACCCGGTATATTTATCGGTACGTACGTGTTTGATTTCTTTTCGCTTACAAACTTTGATCCACTTTACTTCTTAACCACAGAGTGGCGCTATAATATCATCTATAAACAATTGTGTGGCTTGTTATCTGAAGACGTTCACTTATTTATTTATTTATTTATTCTAAGCAAACACAAAAACGTCTAAGCAAATAAATGAATGTTCTTTATTGGCATATATATAATATATACACTACCGTTCAAAAGTTTTAGAACAGTAAGATATTTAATGGTTTTTAAAGATGTTTCTTCTGCTCATC
>JAUMHE010000053.1:16726494-16762937 GCA_032359235.1 Enteromius mattozi | reverse complement strand
GATGAGCAGAAGAAACATCTTTAAAAACCATTAAATATCTTACTGTTCTAAAACTTTTGAACGGTAGTGTATATATTGAGATTTCTTAAAATATTCTTCACACTATATGTAAACAAATGGTAAATGGTTCTGTTAGGAACCTAACTTTTATTTTGTAAGTGTTTAAATATGAATACATTTCAATTCAACTGAAAAAGAATGTCGCAAATACAAATCAAAAAGGCTAATGTTTAGACAGCATGATATAATCAACTTTACATTTCAGATGAAAACAAATCTATTGATTGTTAATTATTGTGGATAGTATGTTAAGTGAACCTAGTGCATTTTTAGCAGTTTGCTTCTTGTCCTACTTGATCTCCCTTTGTCATATGCAGGTAGTGTTTTGGGTGGAGCCGTCGGTTGGTGGATGACTAGTGATAAATTCCATCCTCTTCATCAGATCATAATGGAGATGCCTCCGCAGCAGAAGAGGAAACTGCACTCTGAGGTCATGGCAGTACTGGGCAATCTGCACTGGATTGACCTGGCTCAGCTAATTGTTTTAGTGATGGGCAATTCCTCTCTACAAATGAAAGTACTTTCTGCTTTAATCTCTTTTGCCACAAAAGAGCTTGGAGCCAAAGTGGAGTATGGACAAAAATAGAATGTTAATTTCACCTGCTTAGTCTAAACCGAGTTTGACTATGGCCTATCTTTTTTCCGTTTAGGGTTTTCGCTTGTTTCTGAAAGATGTGTTTTTACTTTTAATTTTCGTTATTACAAACATGCTTGTAGGTGCTGTGATCAGCTCCTTTTCCAGCATTTCAATTTCAGTCCAGTTTACCAGAGCCACAGATTTTCACTGTAAACCTCAACATGTTTAAAATAGTTAAATGCTAAAATTATAAAAAACAATTAATTAATCAATAATCTTTTATAAAACACGTAAAATCAAGACCACCTCATGAGACATTTGAGTACAGTTAAAGGGACAGTACACTGAAAAATGAAAATTCAGTCATCATTACTAACACCACATGAGGTGTGTGACTTTCCATTATATGAACCAATGGATTCTGCAAAAAACAAAAGATATTTTATGTTCTACAAATGAAAGAATAGGGACTGTAAGCAATAGACACTGATGGAACGGCATTGCACATGCATATTGCGCATGCCTTGACTTAAACTGTTTCGTGAGGTTCTACTGTAACCGTCTACTACAGAACAGTCGTAGTTTACAGGTTTGCTGTAGTCATTACAACGTGGCAGTTTAGCTTGTAAAGGTTTAAAATGTTTGTTCATATTCAAGCAAATTTTAGTTTCTTAATTTTTATTTTTAAAACATATGATAGGATAGGATATATTTTGGGAGTTTATGACCTGAATCAGAATCATCTTTGAAATTCCATTGTTTTTTAGGCTGGAATACGCTACACAGGTTTTAAAGTCTGAACAGATTAGACGTCATACACTTAACAACTTTGATAATAGCCGTCAAGTAAAACTGACCATCACGCACAACAAGAGACGATAACTTGTTCTGATCACAACAAACTCATGCAGAAACATAAATTCAAGCAATATGCATTCTAAAAATGGCTCAAAATATCAAACATGTTTGATATCTTCTAACTGGATGGAATCAGAGTCTGAAGGCAAGAAACGTTTTAATATGTCAGCTCAAATCTGCAAACTGGCTCTGACTTTTTGCAACTAGCATCAACTTGTCCAAACAGTCTGAAGAAAATCAGGCCAGACATCATGTAGTGCATTCCAGCCTATATGCAATAATCCATTCAGATGATAATATTTGCATTGGTAGAGAATTAAGCTTAGGGGTCTACTCATACGGGATCTACCAAAAATGACACTATATCACTGACTTAAATGACTTATTTTTGATTCAATAATAACTCTTTAACTATTTTCAAATAAAAGCATCATTGTTATTTGGGGGCTACAAACTATACAGAATAAAAATGTTACTCTAATTGTAACATGATTAACACTGTTTTTTCATAACATGCAGGAACAACCCATTAACACATGCATTATTATTTGTGTTTACTAGTATTTGTGTTTACCTGGCACCTTATATGCACTACTTTTTAAAACTTTAGGATTGGTAAGGTTTTTAATTTTGCCTCTCTTCATAAACGTCTGCTATGCTCATCAGTGCTACATTTGTTTGATCAAATTTAAATGACTTGCCAAAAACATAGTACTATTGTGAACTATTATTACAATTTAAAATAAATTTTACTGTAATTTAAAATGCAATTTGTTTATTTAGGTGTCATTTATTTATGCAGTTATTACTCCAGTCTTCAGTGCCACATGATCCTTCAAAAATCATTCTAATATGGTTCTCAAGAAACATTTATTTTTATCAGTGTTGCAAACTGTTTTGTGGGACAACATGATCAATGTAATGTATCATTGTTAAATAAAAGTATCAATATCTTTTTATGACATGTTTGGTTTTGTCATGTAGATTGAGATTACAAACGGTAAAATTTCAAATGTTTTTATTAAGATGTGTGTGTGACTGCATAGGCCACATGAAATTGAACCCCATCATAAAAAAAGCTAATAGAAAGCTAAGTCTAGTGATGATTTCATTGTGTTTAGTTTTCTTCTCATCACATTTCTTTGAAAATGCGAAGCGGTTGGTCATTAAAGCCACAGTTCCTCGCTTGTTCTGTACTGTGTTCTTTGGTTCACGATACAACGCAGTTTATGAGGTTTGCTGGAAAGCAGAACATTTTTCTAGAATAACATCTCTGAGGTCATAAGTTATACGCTGAAAAAAAACACGCACATTACAAATATAAGAACAAACACCAATTTATCAAATGAAATACTTCAAACAGTGAAAAGAAGAATGCAGTGAATTATAATTTATTTTTACTACAAGAGGGTTGTCAAGGTTGTAAAACGTTGATTGTTTACCAAGAAAAATATAACTGCTTCCTCATATCAAGATGTGTATGTATTTGCTGATTGTTCCTCGGAATAGGACATAGCATGTTTTCTGGCAGTAAACATGAAAAGACAGCAGCATGAAAAGACATAAAACTCTTTCAGATACACATGAACTCAATGATAACCTTAAAAAAATAGTTTACCAAAAACATATAAATCTGTCATTGTTTTACCCACTTTCATGTCATTTCACACCCAAATTGCATTATTTATTTTCTGTGGAACATTAAAGATATTTAGAGAAATGTCTTGTTTATTGTGTGCATCTTCTGTTGTTGCAGAAGGGGAAAAAAGTCATGCAGATTTATAGCAACATGAGGGTGAGTACATAATGATAGAGTGTTTATATTTGGTAGAATTCTGCCTTTATAGGCAACAAAAAAACTGAAACATTTTAAGTCTTTTCAATGTAAAAAAAGGTTTTTCTAATTTCCATATATAATATCTTGTGCATTCTGATAAATTAAACTTGTAGTGAGATGCAAATTTCCACCACCGCTCCAATGAGCATGAGACAAGTAATCTTTGAACTTAATGAACTTTGCTTCACTCCGATTTCCAGAATCAAGCTCTCAGACTGCATGATGTTGGGAGTTTACCGCACTGCAGTGGGCAGTTTACCGCACTTGCTGACAGTTTTCTTTGGTAATGGGTCTCTGGTCAAGTGCGTTGAGTTTTACCTCAGTGTGTGGGTTTCCTGAACTATTTCCATCAGTCTAACAATAGGAACACATGAAGTATGTGAAAGCTGATCTCAGCTGCTAAACTGGTTTTGTTAGTTACTGTAGATGCATTTTTCTATACGCAGTGCGCCAAACCTCTTGAACATTTTGCAAAATAGAAAAGTTTACAGAGTTGTTTACTCTCTTTCAGCTACCATATGCATTATGTACAGTTCTCACGAAAGTGAAAAACTGCTTCAGCCTTCATGTGCACATTATAACTCACTTAGGAGCTCTCTTGCAGGGGTAAAATTATGTTGAATTGATGCTTTCTTTAAATACTTTTAGAGTAATTGCCTGAGACTAAGTGATTGTTGAAGACATAAGTGTTATTTTTGTTTTGTAAGCCACAGTTAATTTGACTTTGTTCAACCAGTGCTGTTAGCACACTCAAAAACAAGATGGTTCTTTAGAGGTTCTTTATTAGTTCTATTTAGAACTGTATCTTTCTGGAGTATTTATGCTGAAATTCATGAGCTACCTTCATGTGCACCTGTGAAATTACCTACACAAAATAATTATGTTATGAACATTAAACCCAAATAACTATCTAAATTGAAAAAATAAAAATAAAAATATTAATTTCTATTACTCATCTATAAGCTATCACAACTCTCCAGCTTTTTCGTCAACGTGGAAGTAAGCGTATGGGTGAGGCTTCTGGTTCATTAGATGCTATAGGTAAATAACGAGGAGAATAACAATGTGCTGTAAATGTTAAGAAACCAGTGTGTTCATAATTAAGTTAATACATTAAAATAGCATGATAAAAAATACCAATTTTCAATGTCAAGCAACTGTTTTGGATAGCTAAAAATATATGGACGTGGATGAGACCAGAAGCTAGACCCATAGAATTTACAAAAGGCCATGCCCATTTTTACATCAAGAAAATATTCTTTTTAAATCTGTAAAAAATTGAATTTTCAAAAAAATTTAACTTTAAATTCTAATCTTTTTTAAATTATAACTTGTATAAACCAAACAAAGTCTCAAAACTGAATGTTTCCTCTACTCATCCGAAGTCACTGTCAAAACTTTGTAAATGACGGGTTTAATTAAAGATACATGATCAGTCATGTGTCACTTGGACTAAAAGTTTGCAATTATCTCCTGAAAAACAAGGTTATTTGTGTAAAGCTATATAAATCTTTATGATGAAACTGAACTAAGTTAGTTATTGAAAACCTGGACTATAATACAGAAATGATGTCATGACAAAAGATGTAATGTATGTATGTTTTTATTTTTATTTTATTTGCTATCTTGTGTAATAACTTTGATAAATTAAACTCCATAGGCCTGCAGTTAGAAGTGAGAATACTTCTGTCAAATATATAAAATTTAATATTGTCCACACTATAAATTAGCATTTAGGAATGTTTGAATTATTTCTTCCGTTTATGAATAAACATGTAAACTCACAAAATACGGTGTGTGTGTGTAATAAATTTACCAAAGTATTTTTAATAATGCTCATTTATTGTACTGATTACAAAAGTACCATTGTTCCATTACTTCTATACAAGATATAATAAAAATATTTATTATACAATAAAGTTATAATATACATAAACATACATATATACATAAACATACAAATGTGCAAATCAGAAGTCATAGAAGTGACTCAAATACTTTAGTGCAAAATACTTTGTAACTACTGCTGTTTGTCTCTGTTTCTGTGCTTCTGTTCTTGGGAGAAGCGCAACACATCATCAGTTTAATCATAATTTATAATAGTAGGCTACTTCATCACATCTGTCAGGTTCAGAGTCCATTGACAGGAGGACTCTTGTGTTCAGGCTTTATGTAGCAGTATGGGGAGTAATCCTCATCCTCCGGGCTTTTGAACCACTTGGTGGGCACCTGGTACGCCTGCTCACAGTTCTCGTCATCGCTAGACGTCTCATACTCAGGTAACGTTGGTGTATCCTCGAAGGAGTTCTTCTTCCAGTGCTGTCCCATAGCTCTCTGCTTTCCCTGCTCTTTTCCCTCATGAACGCTGCTCACACATGCCCGGCAAATTCTCACGGGTCTGGAGGAGATGTTTGGTATCAAAGCCCGGTTCTTTGAGCAAGCTCTACATACTATATAACCACATCTCCGGCAGTGGTGCTTCCGATAGGCGACATTGAATCGCTTCGAGCAGCGCATACAGATGGCTGATGCCGTGTCAGGTATCCAGGTGGCAGCGAAGTTCTCTGCAGGGTTTTCAGCGGGGAGGCCCTTAACTTGCACTAGGAGGGACTTGTACTGCTCAACGTGTCCCATCCACGCGTTCTTTTCCTCAGGCGAGGCCGCCGAGACGTAGAAAGACTTGCGTGGCGTGCGGATGAGCCATTGGTTGGGCATGGCCATTCCGTCTTCCAGATCTTCCTGCTGCACATCCTGCAAAGGAATGATCTTCTGCTTACTGTTCCAGCGACCGGGCACCAGGATGCTACCGTAGACCAAAATGTCATTGAAGAGGAAGAACACTTTGGGTTTGGTTCCACGTCTGCACTGCTTTGACAAGCAGCCCTCTCCCACTAGAATACGCCCTGGTTTGAGTAGCATCTTTCCGGTTCGACCGAAGGTGCTCTCCACTGCCTGGATTCGCTCACGGTTCTGAATAGTAAAGGTCAGTTGTTCTGCCATTTTTGTAATGCCTATAAAACAGAAAAACAATGATATGGTCAAATTGATTTTGGTGGACTTTAACACTGGATGAATTTATCGAACCTGTACGTTTATTTGTTCATTTCTTAGTAGTACTTTCAAAGGACTTCACCCCTGCTTAACAAAATTGCACAACACACACACACACAAATAAATGTTTAAACATCTTAAATATTAATTGAACAATACCTGATTGCTGTGGAAAGCAGTGAAATAGCCTATCGTTGGGTAAACAGACTCTGTATCTGTTTGGCAGTTCTTTTGTCCTTCAAGCTCCAATAAAAATCGTTATACTCCTCTGTGTTCAGCACTACAAATCTCTTCTTTCTCTGGGCAGGTTGTTTGGGACAGCCCTTTTTATAGTGTCATGAGCTTGTCTTTCCTGTTTGAAAAGGGGAAACTCCAGATCTGTTCTGAAGTTTCTGCTATTTTAGAGGTGTAACCTTCCCTGTGCTTGGCTGGCACTAACTAAACTACATGCTCAAAACATATAGATACAAAATAAAATGTTTTGACCTAATGTCATGTCAGTTTTGTCTGAAAAGGTAATACTTTATATGCTGCCAAGACATTTAGACCTCTTGTTCATCAAATTGAATGTAACACTTATAATAAGTGCTGTACTTTTTGTTTACCTGTCTATTTATTTCACAGATAAGGTTAATTAATTGATTAAAAGCTGACATAAAAATACATAAATATTAGATGAAAACCCTAAAAATTAGAAACATGTTGCAAGAGCATTATTAACATTAATATTAATATTAACACAAAATGCACAACCAATATATTTAGACAAGTAAAACATAAATGTAAAGTAGTAGTTAACTACAATAATTTTTTCCATCTAAAATGACTGTTCAGATTTTTGTCCTTACATTTTTCGACGTAAAATAAAAGGGGCGAATAAGCGCAGTCATTTTTATATATCTTATTCAAATAATTATATGACGAAGAACAATGTCTTTCTTCATACGCATCTTCCATTACAGTGAAAAATGTGTGGGCTGAACAATTAAATCTATATTTGTTGTTTATGTGATAAACAGTAGATAGCAGAGAACTCCATTATCAGATTTACCAAGCAATAGTGTCAGAACAACCAGTATGAAGCCATAACCAGTCTAGCAAGTTTTTGGAAAGAACTTTTTGCAAAGTGACTGTCAACAACAGATATACGTTCAAGGCCTATACATTTAACCTGAAACTTTAAGTGACTTTTTGTGTAGGAAAAAAAAAAAAGTGATTTTGAGGAAGTGCACATTTTGATGCAACACTATTGACACAGTGATTTCAGAGGAGACATTTAATGTAAGGACCTCTTTTCTCATAAAAGACATTGCACACCAGACTGAGGAATGGGCTTCGTGTGTATTTGCAAGAATGATGTCAGTTGTCTTATTTCAGTACATAACAAGCAGTCATTCTCCTTTATCTCAGAGAAAACACACACACACTAAATTATTTGTTACTTAGCAAGAAGTAATAAATATATAAATGATATTAAAAAAAGTTCATTAGAAAACCTGTTCCGTGTCTCGTTTAGGAAGGAGGGATTTTCCTGGCACTGCTAAAAGAGGCGTTTACTTAAGCGTTAAGTCAACTAACAAGGAAAAACCTTGACTAAGTATCAGACCCTGTTTCACTGTGGGAAAAATAGTTCCTTGTTTTGTAAGCTGGCAAATATTACAACATATACTTCAGTGAAACAAAACCACGTAACTTTACTCCAATTTTACTTGACGTTTTTAACTGAAATCTGAAATGGTGCACGTTCAAGAACACTGCATTTTAAAACAAAAAAAACATACAAACAAAAAAAACTGCTACTAATGGTACTTCACCTAAAATGAATGAAAATAAACATTATATAACCTAAGTAAATACGTCTTACTGTGAGGAAATAATTGAAGAGTGTAAACATTCTTGGTGTGAATCTACAATCATATCATTTAACATTAACAAAGGAGTTTTGAAAATGTGTCAAGGAAAAACGCTGCTTCCTTAAATAATAGGTTGTGGGAACCTTGTATAAAAATGAAGTGACAGGTACCATAAAAAAAAGAAAGAAAAAAAAGGAGGTCAAAATTAATTCTTACACCCATCTGCTCAAAAAAGAAAGAAAAAAAAAAACTCCCCCTGGTGGACAATCAAAAACAACTAGCTTTCTTAAATGGCCCATATAGTTTAATGCCTGGTCAAAACATAAATAAAAAGAAAAGGAAATTGATTAAATGTTAATTCTCCAGTATGAGTCCACAGTTAAAGTTGACATGATGTTTAAAATGTCCCATTACAAGTCAATAGTTCCTTTTACTTTGAATTTCTTTGCTGACCGCTCACTGGAGCGCAGTTCAAACTTGCTGCCATAGATCTGTGTTACGAAATTTCCGATTTCCACACTGAACACACTATTCCTCTTCGGGATAACTGCAAAAAGAGAGAGAAAGAAAGCAGGGGAAAAGTCAATATTCAAAAGGGAATTAATGTAGAACATAGGCTTTTTTTCTGTTTCGTGTGAGAGGTTAAAGTTAATCAACGGTCAAACAAAACAGAGGAACAGATCTTTCTACACAATATAGTTTGACAAGACTTCGTTCTCAGGTTAATTTGGGACAGGGGATCTGAAAGGTGCATAATGACTGTGAGGAAGAAGAGTTTAGAAGGGTTTTTTGTGACACAGAAAGAGGACTCACGTTCGGTCTGGACTAGGGCCATCACAATCAGATTTTTACTGCACTATTATCATGGTCAACACTGCATTCATGATATTGATATTATTGTGATATTTCTAGAATACATAATGCTAAAATTAATCTTTAACATGCTAACCAGAGAGTTGTTGCTGTAATTAATGTGTAAGTTGTCATTTTTGGGGTAAACTGTCCTTTTACTTATTATTATGCTTTTTTTTTTTTTTAAATATTAGAGTTATCCTACATTCCAGTTTACTGTAAACCCCTAGTCTGGGCAATGATAAAAGAATATATAATGTCATTTTGACTTGATTACCACAGTGCATATAACCACAGGAAAATGTTCAAATTAACTGCAAATTTCTCCATTTTGAATTGTAAATAAAATAATAATAATAATAAAAAAAAAAACCTGACTCCACCTTCCTATTAGTCTAATGGACAAAAGCTTGGTTTTGTGAAGTAGTGAAAGGATGTGAAACCTGTAAAAAGAATGTATTTATTTACACATATACCTTTTAGTTTGTCCTCTTTTGTGATGATTTTGAAGATGTGCTTCAGTTCCTGTACCAGGATGCCAGTTAGACCAACGTACGAGGGGCATTTTGATCTGACAACTACAAGGAAAAGAGATGTGAGACAGAACATTAGGGTTCCACTACATGCTAAAAATATCCCCATTAAATCGAATCAGGATATACCGCTGCTAAACCAAAAATGTGTTTCTTTGTTCACAGACATTTTCAAATGTGCATGACGTTGTACCTGTTAAGACAGCACCGTGGAAATCAGCTTTCAAGAGCTTCAGCTGGATCATCTGTGGGTTGCTGCATTCAAAAGAAACAGGCGGCACATTCACGGAGCGTTAGCAAGACTGGAAATGAAATGACACCCGAAAAGCCAGAAATTCTGAAGAGCATCTTCCGGAAATTGTGACACACATCTTACCTTCCTGGTTTCAATCCATTGCACAGTTGCACAATGTACTGCTTCCATAGCTCATGCAGAGGCAAGAAGAGTTCGTATCTAAAATAATGACCAAAGATGCATGAGTGATTTTAGCCAAAAGCAATGATACAGTATTACACAGTTAAAGAAAGTGTACTTTTGATGTTCAGGTTTGAGCTGGAATATTTTCAGCTGTCTTCTTTCTTTGGCATTCAGTCCCTTGGCCTTTCTTCTCTTTCCCTTCTGCTTCTTCGGTCGTCTGTATTCCAGTCCCACTGCTCTGCGCACCATAAATCCCTCAATGGCTTCATCCTTCATTTGAGGAAGACAATTCCTTAGGAACGCTTTGGTGAACGCCTCTGCGGCTGCTTCTTGATGAGACTGTGAAAAGGCACATTGAGCAATATATTTACAAGTTTGTGAAGTTTTTGTAAATCGAACAGTGTGAGTGCAAACGTCCCATGATTTCAAATCTTTACAGATCCAAAAAACCCAGTAACACTTTACATATGAACAGGTTTAACAGAATTACTAGCACTTCTACACACGGGAACAGCATGAATTAGGAAAATAACGCTAATGATGATCAACGTGAGTCACCTTAACTCCCAAAATTCGGCTTTGTTCCGATGGGAGTCGGGATTGCACCACACCTGGGAAAGTGAAAATAGTTAAAACGGTGTTAGACGCATTATCTACGAGGTTCCGGTCGTTTTCTTTTGGCTAAGAGTGAGTAAATGACCGTCATCTTGAGTTTGGCATGGAAACGGGATTCAAAATGATCGCAGCACAATTAATGAAACAATAATACATTAATGGGATTGTAAGAAATACAAAATCACTACTACACTTACTTTCCATAGTTCAAAAACACACAGGATCCAAACGACACAGCTACTCTGAAACCTCACGTGCTGACAGGACAGACGAGCTGATCGCAGATTCAGACCGGAGTAATCGAGCACGGCATCATTCACCACAGATTTACAGGCTAAAATAATAGAATAGATAATACTTTGAAGATGAATTATGTCTTGTCATATGGTATATTGCACCGTCACTGTGAAGTCACTATGAAACAGATGTGCACAGGTCTTCGCTGTCTCGAAAGAAAACATTCAGCTGACATAATTTTCATAAGAAATTATGAGGCACAAAATAACAAACTCCAGAATAAATGATAGAATGATAGTATAAATCGTTCCCAATGAGAGCTACAACATATATTCACACTTTCAACGCATGCGACTTTAAAAAGTTTGTCAGTGTCCCTTTAAGAGTGTGTCGGTTTGCTCCGCCCCGTCAGTTTATTGGGCTCTCCTGCTCCGCCCGGGCAGCGTTTGAAAATAGTTACAAGTGGAGGGAGGAGACCGACAGTTAGTTAACAACTTACACTTTTATTGATATCTATCGGTCGTTTACTTTAGCTAAATTGAGGGTTTAAGCTGCAGTGATGTCTGAGGAGCTTGTGTGTTCAAAGCCGGAGGAGCCGAGGAACGCCGAGGCAGAAAACAGCGTAGAAATCGTCATCACGCTGACCAGCGAAGAGACTCCAAATAATCACGATCACACTGTCAACCATCAGACAGAAATAGAGGCAGAGACCGTCTGTGATGAAATCAGACCAAACCACAGCCGGGTTTCTAAAGGTTTGTGATGTTTACACGGTATATGAATCTAACTTTGGTTTCTGTGTGACCTCTCCCGTATATAAGGTTACTTTATATATCATTTAACGTTACCGTTACATTAAATAAAAATATAGATCCAGTGTCTGACTTTGAGAATGCTGTTTGTTTATTCATTTATTAAATATCAAATAATCCCAAATACCTTTGTTTAGATATTCGATGTTAGTCTGTAGGCCACTTTATTAAACTTCCATTGTTGATGTATATTGTTTTCAGGGTTATTTCAGGCAGAAGATGATGATGATGATGATGATGATGATGACAGCGGCACCCATTATCTGAATGGTGATGAGAGACCATGTACTCATCTACAGCGAGCAGAGAGGCTAGGGAATGGAAAACTGCCGGACACCTTCCAGACAGACCATCTTTTGTACTACGAGAGATTCAAAGCGTATCAAGATTACATGCTTGGTAACCATCCAAACACTTCTGACGGACACCCACAATAGTAAATGAGTTAATAGGTGTGTTTATAAACCTGAGTTGTTTGACAGGTGACTGTAAAACATCTGAAGTAGAAGCCTTCACAGCCGAGTACCTGGAGAAGATAGTGGAGCCATGTGATTGGCAAGCCATATGGCATACTGATGTGTTTGATGTGCTGGTTGAAGTAAGTTCATTATAAGCATGCTTTTTGCGTAGTTACAGATAAAGCATGAAAAGTTAATGCTGTTAGTGTTGTTGTTGTAGGTTGTTGATGTCGAATGTAAGGAGCTGAAGGCAAAGGTGGAGCTGGTGCTGCCGATGGCGTGTGAGACCAGAGGCTGTGATCTTACTGAAGAGTCTATGAGGGTCCTGCTGGAGGCTACACTTCATAAAGTGCCTCTTCTCAAACTCTCGGTGGTCTATGATGAATCCGGGGACTTCGATCAGACTGCTTTGGCCATTGAACACCTCAGGTTTGTTAACCCTTTAAAGATTTTATTTTATTTTATTTTTTTTGAGCAGGCATGCTGTTCAGTTTTATGTCGGTAGAACAACAAACATGAAATAACAATGAACAGTAGTACAATATATTGGTATAATTTATAGTAGTAGTATTTGAAATGCATATATTCACATACATTAAAGTCAAAAAGTCAGGTTGACTAAAAATACAGGTATCACAATATTACTATTTAGGCTATGTATACAGAATTGAAAATAAGTCTCATTTTAATATGCTTATTTGGTGCTCAGGAAACTTTTTTTAATTGTCCAAGTTGAAAGCGTTTAATGTTTTTGTGGAAGCTGATTTTTATTTATTTTGTATTTTTTTTTCCCCCAGTGTTCTTTGAGTAAATGTTATTCTTTTGAACTTGGTATTTAAAATATAAACCATTTATAATGTTTTATGTGTTTTTACTGTCACTTTTAATCTTTTAGTTAAAAGTCTTACTGAATTTTATATATATAATATATATAAAAATCACACACACGTTTCAACTACATAAGCTGTAAACTAATTAGTACATTTACTAATATTATTGTTCATTTTTATTTCCTATTTCATTCCATAATGCATGAACTCCATTTATACGTTTTGAAATGTAGAATGAATGAATCTTGAATATCTTGGTTTGAGGATCTAAGTGATGAGAATGGAAAGTTGTATACCAGTTTGCGATTCTGAAAAGGGTCCTCTGTTATATCGAACTGACTGGTTAAGCAGGTTTTCCTATCACTCTCACTCTCCCCCCACTCTGGCTTTCTCCTCCTCCTCCTCCTCTCCGTCATTCACTCTTACACGTTTCTGTCTAATCCCCGCAGGTTTTTCTATAAGCATATCTGGAGGAAGTGGGATGAGGAAGATGAGGACGATGACTTTGATTACTTTGTGCGGTGTGTGGAGCCTCGTCTTAGGCTGTAAGTGTCCTCTGTGTGTCCTGTCTCTTCCCCTGAAGCATGACCGCATAACACAGAATAAATCGAAGTGTTATCCCAGCGGTCTGTGGCTACTGTAAAGAAGCTCCGACCACCAGGTGGCAGTGTGTACTCATTAATGAACAGTTCATTATAAGACAACAATATACATTGCTTGAAGTAATGCAAATAAATTTACTTTGCATATCATTTACAGAGTGTGCTATTTAATCTAAGCGCAGGATATCTAATTTTAAACTCGCATCAACAGTGGAGATGTCAGACAAATAAATGAGTCTTATGGTACCATTGTGACATTTTATAAAATTATTTAAGTTTGATTGCAGTTCTTTTTGGTGCAACTATTTAAAGTACACTTTATCACCTTTAATAAGTAAAAGGATTATGTGCTCATATCCATATTCGTCTCACCCTCCGTGTATTTTCCACAGGTACTATGATATCTTGGAGGATCGTGTTCCAGCTGGTCTTGTAGCAGAGTATCACTCGACACTGGCACTCTGCTTTGAGAAGTTTCAGGAATTTTCCAGCCTAAGAAGTGGCCTGGACAGCGACTCAGAGTCTGAGCAAGACAACGTATCCATGGTGGAAGGACTGCGTCTGTATGAGCAGCTGGAAGCACTTAAACGCAAGCTGCGTATTATTGAAAACCCGCTGCTCAGGTGATTATTACTGCTGCGTGTGTTGAGATCGAGAGGTGTTTGTACATATGTAACCACAACATGGCTTTGCTACTCAAACCCAAGTTAATCAGGAGAGTAACATAATGAGTATAATACTGCAATCAGGCATTCACGCTTTTTGAAATATTGACTTATTCATGTTTTCAAAACCTCAGGATCGATACGCACTGCTCTATAATCAATCATCAGTCTTTCGTAGTTACCAGATTCCAGATGGGAACAGCTGTGTTTGAGAGAGTGTGCCTGTTAGTTCTTTGGGTTGTTCACCCATTCCACCTGTGTGTCCTTTGCAGGTATGTTCTGGGCTACAAAGTGAACTCCGGTCAGCAGTCGTGCAGGGCAAAGGGGCCACGTCCTGCTGGGGGCCGAGTGGTTCACTTGGTATCTGCCTCGGCCACAGTTCACCAGCTTCAAAGCTTGATAACTGACAAACTGATGCCCCAGTATTCAAGTGAAGAGTTTGAAGTGCAGGTGTGTGGATAACCCTTTCTCTTTTTTTTATGACACAGTTGCATGCTGGTCAAAAGACCTTGTGTTCACCTTTTCAGGAAGATGGTATTGTTTTCTCCTGTACTGGTTTTGTAAATGGGGATTTTTAGAAGGGGTTTATGATATCTGGACTGTGAAATGGTGAACTGTAGAGAACTGTTCACACTTTAGCCTTAGTGCTTTTTATGTGTGTATGTGAACAAGAAGCATTAAGGTTAAAGTTCTTCCTTTTACAGTCCAGATGTTGTGTGTGTGTGTAAATGCAAAATAATAATAACAAAGATGTCACACATGCTTGTGTATAGTCTGTAATGAGGGCAAAGATGAACAGAAAAGAGGAAAGTGTTTTTTTATATATTTATAATTTTACCCCTCAAGTTTTACTTGCATATAATGTCTGTCACCATAGAACTTATATACACTGACTATTTTTGCATATGTCGTTCATATAACTGAATGACAAAAGAACTACCAGTATGTTAAATCATTTTAATATAAGGTTTTATGTATTAATACCTTAACATGAACTAAAAATGATCAGTTCTTCTAAAGCATTTATGTATTTTATTAATGTTAATCTTTACCAATACATTTTTAAGTTCAAAAGTTTTGTTAACGTTGCACTGTCAACAAACATTAACATTTTGATTAATATTAACAAAGGTTAATGAATGCTATAACAATATATTGTTCATTGTTACTTCACTATTGTTGACTAGTGTTGTCAAATTAGTTATTATTATAAAGTGTTACTGTGTAAAATATTTTATGGGAGAATTTATGCAACTTCCGTCAGTATGAATTCTGATATGACTGTTCAGACTGAGGTTGCATTGCAAGACCACTATCGAGACCTGTGTCTGATTTAAGACTGCATATGGCAGCGACCCAAATTAAAAATAAAAAATAGGATTCAGTGTAGATTGTGTTGTTTACAAGAGGAAAAAAAAGCAGATTTGAGTCACACATAAGCAAAAAAGAAAAAGAAAAGGATTTGGTCCACTTTTGCTTGCATTCTGAGCTAAGCCTAGTTTCAAGCCATGACAAGACATTTGAGTGGGAAATATGGTATTTGAACTGGAAAAGGTCACCTCCGCCATTCTGGGAGCTGAATCTGGATGGAGGATGGTCTGATCATTTAAATAAAGTAGTTTCAGACAGGAAAGGTAGAGTGCAAATCCTCCCCAAATGCTGATATTAATGCCCTGCTCTCTTTCTCCCACAGCCTCTGATCACTGTCTTTTAATTTCCTGGGTTTACCTCCTAAAGGTTAATATCTGCCTGAGAGTGCTGGCCGCCTCAGAGCTCTCAGAAAAAAATCAAATAATCGATTTCGCTCGTGCTAGTATAATTTTATGACCACTAGGACTTGGTGAATAATTTTGCTAGTAAAATCTCATGTGTGCTCGCTCGCTTCTCCATTTTCTGTTCAGATGGTAAGATTAAAGAGCGGCTTGGAACGTTGTTAGGACGGTCTGATCACTAATATGTCAAGGTGCTGTAATGCAGGATTTGAGATGGTTTGTTCACTCGCTAGCTCATGTTTGATCTCTCTTGTTCTGTGAGCCAGTTTATCCCTCAAGAACTTGTTAAAATGGTGCGCATGTGTGATCAGATACCTCAAATCAACCCCACTGAGACGCATTCACTTTATATGTTTTTGTGTGTCAGACTGTTTTTTTTTTTTTCCCCACTCACTGTAATTTGAAATTCATTGGCTTTCAGGACAAAGATGATTTGAGTTGGACTAATGGTGTGTGTGTGTGTTTTGATCTCAGTTTCACAGTGACCCGGTGCTTGCGGTCAATGCTTGCTATGAGGGGGATGTGGTCATCGTATGCCCTGGCCTTTACAGCATCACCAGCTCCATCAGTATTGTTGACTCCATCGAGGTTGAAGGTAATCACATGATTCACCATGTGCATGTTTGTCTGAACTGACCTCGTTTTGAACTGACTATTGTAGACATTGGTGTCATAGGATTCATAACACTTTGTGCCTTCAATGATGTTAAGGCATAAAGTGTCATGAAGCCCCCTGTTTCAGCACTGGTCTTTAACACCTTAAATTTGAAAAAGACTCCAGAAATGAGTGTGCAAAGCTTTGAAAAGGGGAGAAAACAAACAATAAAACACGGACCTACAACACTGTTATTATACTACAAATTAATACTAACGTTTTTAGAACAGAAACCATAAAGGCATAGTTACTTTTTGGTAACTCTTCTTTGAATTTGTGGTCTATATCATTGTTAGCTGTATAAACCCATTGCAATGTTCAGCGCAGAAATCATTCTCTCTCATGTGTTGTTATATATTAAATATGGTTACAGTCATGTTTACAGAAATTAATTGACAGCACAAAGCTCTTTCATGAAATTTGAATTCTCAGCTGTAATGCCTAATACAGCGCAGTGATTGGATCATAAGACTTAATTCTCATGAATAACAATACTGAGAAATACTTGGAAAACTGATGTAGACCAGAAGAACGAAACGACTCCAAAAAAAATGGAAAAGATAATCAGTTTACCATTAATAATAGAGAAAATGAATGCTATTGTTTTCATTGATGTGCAACCTGTACATATGCTAACATTACAAAAAAGAGGAGGATTTCTTGACCCTTTAAATTGACACTCATTGGTTTCCAAGCAACTTGCCAAAAATAATTTTGAAAAAAAGAGTTGCGTAAAAAGACTATGTAAAATATAAAATATATGAGAAATGTAAGGCATCCTTATCTTGTGAGTTATTCAAGGATAATTCAGCAAATTCTCAAATGTTTTTGAGCTCAATTGCTAGTCTGTCTCAGCACTGTGAGAAGCACATTTTGCCCTCACAGTTTCAGAGCTAGGTAACAAAGGCAGAGCCTTTTTGCATTATGTGCAAATAGCAATAAATACAATTCACATTAGTTTAGCTATTAATACTAATTGTAGTCATTTGCAGTCACCTGCAGTCATTCGTTATATTCATTTGCAAATAGTCACTGCAAGTGGCTATGAAAAGCTTTTATTTTGTGTCCGTGCATCTAAGTTTCCATTTGACCCCTAACACAAATGGAGCAGCCTATTTATTAACACCATACGAGGGTAAAATTAAAATTCTGTTTACTCAACTTTGTTGTACCAGATCTGTGACTTTTTCTCTCTTTTCTCTGAAAAATTAAAATGAGTCTCCAAAATAATAATAAAAAAGTGTGAGGAGGGCAGTGAAAATGAAAAAATGTATGAATTAACTATCCCTTTAAAAGTTAGTGACAATCAGTATCGGGGGTAGCACTAAGCTATGTAATCAGATTACTTTTTTCAAGCAAGTAGTATTAATGCATTGCTTTAGTAAGAAAAGATACTTTATTTTCTCTGACACCTCCTGTCTTGTGTTGAGAAATTGGGAGTGAGGTGCAGAGACACTTCCTTCAGTCTTATTAATTTTACTTTTTGTGTAAAAGAGCCTTTGCATTTGCCAAAAATTATGTTCAGTAAAGAATATCTAAGTAAAAAAATGTGTTTCTTTTTTATGGAGTAATGCAGTATTGTAATACCTTACTTTTAAAAGTTGCTTTCTACAAAACTACTGACATTAGTGGATTCTAAATGGTTTGCCTAGTTTTAGCTGCAGTGATGTAGAGACGTTGACCTTTATCATCCGATTGATTTGGGAAGTACTTTCTTTCTTTTTTTTCTTCATCTACCTCCATCTAAAACAGAGAAAATCACCTGTATTTTGTACTGTTCTTTTCCCTTTAATAAAGCTTTGTGATATAGCATGCTTCATAACACTAAGTCAATAGTCTGGCACTGGGCCTTGTTTGTCAAAATGGTTCCCTGGTCGTGTATAAAACGAACACAGCAGTCGACGTGTGATATTAGAAAGCCTGCCGAGGTAATTGAGCTCGATGGCGCAATAACCTCCTTTCAATGATGGGGGGCGGAAATTAATGCATGAGGAATGTGGAAGCAGGCGAGCAGAGAGAGCACAGGGTCAGGGTCGAGTCTCTTTATGCAAATGGACGACCTGCAAAGTCAGATAGTGATGAAGTCAAATGAGGAAGAGGAAAGAAGGCCTGGAGGACGCTGTTTAAATATGGTTTTGTGTGCTTGGCAGTCCCTCCTGCAGCGTCAGGGAAGCCCTGAAAGAGGAGATAACACACAGGCGGCTGCTGGCTCTACTACAGGAGAAGAGCAACTCAATTAGACCACTGCCAGATTACCACAAAAGAACTCGGCTCCCCGCGCTAAAGGTCTTTGATATTTAGCGAAAACGTCACACATGCCTCTGTCTCAGGCTACGGCTTTATCGCCAAGATTATTTGGAGGAGCTCTAAATAGTTTTGCATGTTTTTAGAAGTGATTGAGTCATTGAGACCTGCAACAGTGTTACATTTTGGAGTGCAGAAAGTACGGTCCGTGAGTCACTGGTTTTCCAATTGAAAGCGTCCCACTGCTGTCAATTACGGTGAGATCTTCCAGCAAATCCACTGTTGTTACCTGCAGACGTAGAAGTGAGGATGGTGCTGTGACCTTATTGGTCTATATTCAGCCTTTGGCATTTGAAAGAAGCGTGTGAGAGCTGACCAGGGTGCTCAAGTTCATCTAGGCATTGTTAGAAAACTCTGGAAGAAACCTGCTTCAGGACCATCTGTCAAAGAGCAGTGTGTAATGAAGCCGGGCTGTCAAACTCAGCGGCTTTGAACCGCTGCTCTTGCTGACCTGCCACCACTATCTCAAACTAAGATGGTGCTAAGCTGACCTCTCAGTCATCAGTCTGCCAGCTGCTATAAACTCAGCACGCTTGTTGATGGTCATTTAGCCACATTGTTACTTGGAAACCATGCATCTAGACCGAAAGACGGTCTAATTTCCATAGAGAATTAGGTCCTTTATGGAGAGGCTTTTTCTATAATGAGATGTTCTTTGCTGGATGGTAGGCCTAGTGGTAAATGACAGTGATCCATCAGGGTTAAGGGCCTGTCAATTTCCCTTCAGCGTTTTTTTTTTGTCATGCAGGTTCAGAAAATGTTTTATTCAAAGACTGCAATTTTAACGGGTTCTTGTTACCGGTGAAACTATGCTATCGGCAGACTCTATTTTAGAGTTTTTGTGTTATTTAAAAGAGGCATAAACAACCTTAAATGTACATGCAGTGATTTAAGCTGATTTCATTGTATTTTATTTTGTCAAATACATGTTTTTTTTTTTGCTCTTTGTAAGTTGCTTTGGCTACAAAATGTAAGGGTTGGACATAAAAGCACTTTTTTTTTTTTTTAGAGCCATTTCTCTCCTGTCTTCCCTCAGGATACGGTCTGCCGGATGAGGTGGTGATCGAGAAGCGTAACAAGGGTGACGCATTTGTGGAGTCAACAGGAGCAAACGTCAAACTCTTGAATCTAAAGTTCATACAGCGCGACGCCATTGAAGGCATCTTGAGTGAGTTACAAAGGAAATTGTCCTGCTTCTTTCCAGCTGTTTGTCGAAGTGTCTTGAGAGACTGCTGCTGTTGAATGGACAGCGGTATGTTCAACAGAGACCTGACATGCACTTTTTGCTCAGACGCCCATTTGGCCTCTACAGTACAGGAGAGTCATCTTATGTTTTTCTTGTCATTTCATTGGTAAGCCATTCTGGCATGCCTAGCCTATTGAGTCTTTAAATCTGTATCCCTGTGTGCGGCTACACTAAAGGTTTGCTTCCTGTGGGATTTCTGATCTGGTCAGAGTAACAAGCTTGTTTATTATCCACTGGATGTCTTCCTGGATTCCAAAACAATATGTTCCCTATTGAGATTTTATATTTTATTCAGCAAGGATGCATTACATTGTTTAAAAGGGGCAGTAAAGACATTTACATTGTTACAAAAGGATTTCTGTTTGCTTATATTAATATCTATTCATTTAAAAAAAATGCATCCTGACATTCACAAAAATATTAAGCAGCACAACTATTTACAACATTGATAATATTAAGAAATTTCAGTAACACTTTATTTCGATAGTCCACTTTAGATATTCTACTAACAGTAAGAAACTTGCAACTACATGTCAACTAGCAGTCAGTAGATTAATAGTAGACTGCCTGTTTAATATCTTCTAACACTTTATTTTGATGAGTCCACATACTATACTGACTATCAGAAACTTTGCAAGTATATGTCAACTTACTCTACTAACCCTAAAGCTACCCTAACAGTCTGCTCTGAGAGTTAAAAGACATGTAGTTGTGAATTAATGAGAATTAGCTGACATTCAGTTGACATGTAGTTACTTAGAGTTAGTAGAATGTCTAAATGGACTATCAAAATAAAGTGTAACCGAAATTTCTTTACTAAATCAATATATGGGATGATTTTTGAAGGATCACTCTAAAGCAGTGGTCTCAAACTCAATTCCTGGAGGGCCACAGCTCTGCAGAGTTTAGCTCCAACCAGTTTCTCTTCACACCTGCTTAGAAGTTTCTAGTGATCCTGAAGACCTTGATTATCTGGATCAGGTGTGTTTGATTAGAGTTGGAGATAAACTGTGCAGAGCCCTCCAGGAATTGAGTTTGAGACCAATGCTCTAAAGACTGGAGTAATGGCTGCTGAAAATTTATGAAGTGTATTACATTTTTAAAAACACATTAAAATAAAGTCAAATAAATATCTTTTTAAACATGTAATAATATTTCTTTCTTTTTTTCCCCCACAATATTTTACTATAATCCTGATCAAAAAAAGTATGATTGGTGAGCATAAGAAACTTGTAAATTGTACTGACCCCAAACTTTTAAACAATAGAGTGAATTCACCATAATAACAATTATTAGTAAAAGAATAGCAATAGATTACCCTCATAGATTTACAATAAAACATTTTTAAACCTCATTAAAAAAATTGCCACTAAGGGGTGCTTTTTAAACACTTTTTTTTTTTTTTTTTTTTTTAAGATATACAATCATAAATATATATGAAATAATATCATAATCAACATTTGTAGTTGTTCGAAACCGTTTGAAGTGGTTCACAAATATAAATAAAACATTAAATACAAGATGCTATCTGCCTTAACGTTTTCATACTCTGAAATCAGGATGCCAAATCTATCTGTTTCCCTTTTGGAAACTTGGTAGTCAAAGAAAAATCATTTTGATATGGCCGCTGTTATTTAATTTTATATTGCTTATATTCAATATAACCTCAGTATCTTTATATGTGACCGAAAACTTTTCCTCCTTGCATGTCCTGTCACTGTCCTCCAATGTCTTTTCAATTTGTCACCCTTTATCTTTCATCAGGTGTTCGCCAGGGGAAGCTGGAAATGGAAAATTGTGTGATGCAGTGTGAGACCACAGGTGTGATTGTGCGATCGGCGGCCCAGCTCTGCATGAACATGTGTGACCTGTACGGCTCCAAGGTGAGCTGCACTGGCACACGGTACCTCGCGTAAAATATAAAATGACTTCTTCGCTTATAAAATGAATGTATTGCTCTACAATCTATTCTTTGCAGTGGTTATTACAGCATGAAATAGAGATGTGAAAGGTCTTGCCAGCAGCGTTCTTAAACTGATTTACCACCGGACATTTTTACTAAAGAGCCTCTTCTTCATTGACCAATACAGTTGTCGTTCTGATGGTCTATGTGCTCTGTGCTTTAGGGTGCTGGTGTGGAGATCTACCCTGGGAGTGTATGTAGTCTGGTGGGGAACGGCATCCATCACTGCAAGGAGGGGATCCTGATTAAGGTGAGGAAGATGGATGGGGTTCTGCTCTTCTAAACGCCTATAGATTAGCCCGTCTGGCTCCTGGTTACTGCTAATCGTTGCCCAGGCAACAGCAAGTATCTTACCTGACCCAACAGAGCCGCACTTTAGAGCTGTCTTAGTATCGTATTAATGATCTAGAGGATTAATGCATTTAGAAGACCTCCAGGGAAGTTGGCCTCTTTAGTGTGTTAGTGGAGTGGGACTTCGTTGGCCACCGTGGGGCGTCTTTGATGGTAATAGCTCTAAGCCGTGTCACAAGAGGTCAGCATGCTCACACAGTTCAGAGGAAGTCTTAGAAAAGCCAGTGAGCACCCTGGAGTTGTACACTTGAATCTTTGTGGAAAATGTTGCCAGTTGGCTTCATTTGAGAAAGTGTGTCTCGAGAAAGCTATCGCATAATACTTCAGCTCAAGTCAGTGTTAGTGTTTCACCTGAGAGCAAATTAGATTCACACACAGGTAGCAGCATCCCAAAAGGATTTGTCCGTAATTAACTCTGGCGGAATAATTGGATTTTATCTGCCTTCCTAAAGCTTTGTGCATTTGTGTACATGCTGCGCCTTCCCAACCTCAGTCTTTTATTCTTCCTCACTTTTCTTAGGCCAGAAAGTGATGTTAGAGAGTGCGTGCACATGTTCATTTGTGTAGCATGCTGCGTGTTTACCACCCCCTGCTTCCCCTTTGGCAGGATTTTGCAGACGAGTTGGACACCATGCCTAAAATCACCATGGTGAATAACGTGATCCACAACAATCAGGGCTACGCCGTTATCTTGGTCAAGCCAGGTGAAGCTACCGTGGAGGAACTGCCCGCAGAGCCCAATGCCGCAGGTGCCCTTTTCTTCTTCTGTCTGCTTCTGCCACCTCAGTTCACCAGCAGCAGGGCATGTTCTCAAATTAACACCAGCTAGTTCATTAAGGGCGCTTATCTTGAAGTACCTAGCAGCACCCATTTTTTATGGAACGTTGTAGTATGGTGAATGATAATTATTTATTAATTTATTGTACATTTATTGTATCTGTAACTTTATTTTTTATTAAAACATAACTGCATTTTAGGTTTAAAACACCACAAAATAGAAATGACAAATGAGCTCTTCCTTTAATTCATATAATTTATGCAGAATTTTCTCGCAGTTTACTGGAAAATATGAAACATGCTTGAGCTTGCAAATAATGCAGTACATAAATAATACAGGGCCTCCATGTATAAGCGCTGATTTTTTTTTTTTTTTTGTCTGCTGAATGTCCTTGCTTTCTTGTATGGGGAATAGTGTAACCTTGATGTTTTCAGCTTTCACACATCTCATCTTCTTTACCACAAATTAAATAGGCCACGACCAGTCTCCCCATTACTGTAAATGGTTCTGTGCATGCCTGCATACGCCACACGTCTATATAGCTTGTGAAGGAACCCGCAGGACTATGAGAAAAGTGCTCTACTTTCTCCTGCGGTAATATCTGTGAAAATATATTCGCTTGCATAAAATTTTTGTTAAAAATGCCCCCCTGGGGCTGTTGGAAGGCCTGTCTGTAATGACTGCCATCCCCACGGTACTTTTCTTCAGCAGAATTGCCTCTCAGCCAGCTCCATTTTGAGAAAAGGAAAGAACGGATTCAGAAATACGCTTGACATTCAATGAAGGGCAGCTGTGAATGCAGTATATGGTTAATTTCTGAATTATGCTCAGCAGAAGGCATCTCGGCTTCAAAATAAAAGTAGACCTTACTTCTCCCTCTGGTTCCTTTATGTTTCCGCCGCTCACCGTCTGCCTTTGTCTGTAAGATGCATTGGCATAGTGACTTTCTTTTTCTGCATTGAAACTTTTCTTACATGAAAGAAAGTGCAATTTTAAATAGTTTCGGTCGACATATGTGCATGTTTTCATTTCAGTGATGGTTAGGGGAATTCAGAATCTGTTTTCTTTTAAATAAATGATGTTATGCATTTTTATTATGCAGGTGAGATACGCATGGGTTGATCCTTAGCCATTTTTGTATTGCCAGGTTTGGAGTAATTTAGATTGCAAATCCAATTGTATTAAGATGAATCCATTTCTATTAAACACGTAATACATATTGGAAAGAAAATGTAGGGTATAGCATAGTTCTTACTTGCACATCTCAAAGCAAAGAGAAAAAAGTTTTATTCTACCCTGAGTTTAGTGCCGACTTTCCTAAAGATATTTTCTCCTATATAAGAAAATTAAAGTCTCTCAGTCTAGTAGTACAGTGTAATTGTTCTTTGTGTCATTAATGACTTTGTTTGCCAGGAACAGCAGGGTTTAGTTTGAGTGCAGAGGCCCTCCATTTAAGGGAGAGTCGTAGATGTTTCAAACACATCCTTTTATTGTACCCTATCATTTTCTGGCTGACTATTACCATTCATATTGCTCTCTGCTGGAAGGGTGAATGAGAGCGCTTTGTGTTGACACATCAGCCTGAGCTTCCTGCTTTCCAGTGAGGAATTAAGGAATAATTCACTCAAAAATTAAATTGTGTCATTTGCTCTGTCGTGTTATTCCAAACCTGCACGACTGTATCTGAACTGTTCATGCATCACAACTGAGATTGATCTGTTTTTTTCCAATTATGTTTGCAGTGAGACTTTTCTAGTTGTGATTTACTGTTTGAACTTTGAATTGTTCAGTGTTTGCATTTTTAATCTAAAGCTAAAATCTAATAAAGCTGAGCCAATTAAAATTTTAAGGCAGCCAGCTTCAGCAGATTTTTGAGTTTTTTCAATTTCTCATTTTAGGTTTGTATAACTCCTACAAAAATAAGTTGAGAGAACTCAAAAATGTGCTGAAGCTGGTTGCCTTAATTTTTATTTGGCTCAGCTTTTTTGTTAGATTTTAGCTTTAGATTAAAAATGCAAACGCTAAACAATTAAAAACTAAATGTATTCTGAAGCCTGTTGTGTGCCTCTTCTGTTTTGTCAGATGAGAAAGAGAAAGAATTTGAGGACACAGGAGTACAATCAGAGGCAGATATAGATGATGATGATGGTGGTGGAGATGATGTTGTGCCTGCCATTGTCGTAGAGGAAGAGTGCCCAGTCATCAAACATGGCCACTCCGTCCCTCCAGACTCCACTGAGGGAAATGATGCCATCAAGCAAGAGTTGGTTGCCACATCAGCCAAGAAGCATGGGCTTCAGAAGAGCCGGATGAAAGCACTAGGGGCCATGCAGGCTGATGAGAATCTACTCTCACAGGAAATGTTCATTTCCATTCATGGAAATCAATTCAAGCACAATGGAAAGGGAAGCTTTGGTACCTTCCTGTACTGAAGGCTTCTCTACGGAAAGCATGCACAGACACACTTTACTGTTTAATTATTTATTCTGTATGTCTTCAATTCAGCTGCAAGTTTACTTTGTGAGCTTTCTTTAATTACTTTGTGAGTGAAATGGCAAAATGAATTAAATGTGTAGCCTTTTAAAATTTCTATTTTTATCCTGTGCCTTTTTGAATGGAGATTTTGTTGTTAATCTGGAAGTTGTTTTTTTTTAAACACTGACACACTTGTGCATATCATAACACAAAAAAGCAGCACCTTGGATTATTATTATTTTTTTATACCACGTCATGTTTAAGAACAAATCTGTTCGAAGACACATTTTGTTTTGAGAGAGAGTTCACATTTTGTCCACATTCTAGTTAATATCATCACTAATAAACACTTAAAAAGCATTTAGTCACTAAAAAAGCGAAGAGTAAGAACATTTTCCCCTCCTTATTTGTCTCTCCATATCTTGTAGAAATAAAGTTGTTTTATCATCCCAAATGGCGCAAATCTACTTTGTTGTTGGTTTTGCTGGGGTTCCCTTCGTGACAACTTCATTCTCATTAATTAAATTCACTTTGATCACTGCAAAGAAAATAGAAGGTATACATTATGAAGTGGTTTACCTTTTGATTATTTACATAATTCAGCACGCCCTGTCAAAAAATATAGTTTTGGTCCGCTTAAGGACATGCATTAGCCAAACCAGCTGCAAGGCTTTCATTTTAAGTGGGTAAAAAAAAAAATAACAGCAAAAAGTCATAATTAAATATTTAAAGTGCATGAATGTGAAATATAACAATACAAATTCATTAGAGGAAATGAGATGAAGAACAATTAAATAATGTTAATGGTTTGTCTTTTCAGAGTTATCCATACTTATATCCTCCTCATAACACTGTCAAATGCAGTTTTACATCAAATTCATTTATGAATCTTAATTAAATGTGCCTTTTTAGACTTTGTGCTTGCATATGTCCTGTTGCCTTTAACTGCTATCTAAAGTATGCATTTAGGAAAGGCGAGTTGTTGTTTTTTTAAAGGAGAATTCTCCTCCTGTTTATTACACGCCCACAAGTTTTTCTCAGTTTCATAAGATGTCTGTGTTTGTTGTATAGGTCAAAGTCTTTGAGTGGAATCGATGATATATAAAAAAAAGTGTATACACTTTTCTTTTTGAAGGGGGAATAAGGACCTTGGGATTATTGATTTCTTTTTTTTCCTACTACTGATTCTTCTGGCATATTTTAGATGCAACAGAAATGGAGGGGAAAAGAAGTGACAGACTTCTTTTGTGCCAATTGTTTTATCTTCAAAAGAGGTGTCACAGTCTGGACAGACTAAAGCAAGAGCTTGCAGCCATGGAGGACTCTAAAAAGTGTCCCATTTTGAAGCGTTGTCCTTCAGACCAGCGAGCGGTCCAGGGAACAATGCCGGCATCCATTGTTAAAGGTAAGGGCGACTGTCAAAGCCACTGAAGGTGCAGTTAGTTTCAGTGTGTCCCCTATGACTGTAAACATCGCCACCCTCTCCTTGTTTTTCTCCCTTGTCTTCTGCCTCAAAACTAAGGTGACCTACAATATCTACCAGTTGCTCATTAATTTGTGACAATGAGTGTTTCACCTTCCAGAGTTTGTGATGCTGCATATGAATGCTAGAGAAACTCGCTGCTCGGGTACACTTCAAATACAAGATAGTGGTGAATACGGTTTTGTTAATTAGCAGAGCTGTCTGTTAATTAAATGTCAGGGAGCATCGTCCTTCTCTTGAGGTTGGACTTTTCTAGGATATTGTTATTTAAAAGCTCCTTAGTGGAGTGAGAGAGGCTGTGTTTTGTAAAGTTTTGACTGAAATAAAGGTTTATTTGTGCCGAACTATTAAAACTGGACAAATGTATTGACTCAGGGCAAGAGAGATCTAAGGAAACATGGATACAAGACTGACAGCTCTGATAATGTCAGGAATAAAATGGTTTTGTCAGATGGTTTTTCTCCCTTTGTGTAGTTGCTTGACCTTTAACAGTGATTGTAAGTTGTAAATTAATACTCTCACCCTTAGTAGTGTTATGAAGAAGGCAAATTGGAAGTTAGTTTTAATACTTAAGTTTGAAATGCTAAACATTGTTTGTATCACTCAGCTCATCAATATTTGAGCATACTCCAGTCTGTATTAATGGTTTCTGACTCTACAGATTACATCGTTTAGAAAGGAAATGCCACTACTGCGTGTTACTCCTGCTGCTATTGCATTTGGAATCATTTCTGATGGAGCAAAAAGACAAAATAACCCACCTTATTGTGAAATGTGTTATTCAGTATTAGTCAATTGTTTATTCAACTGTTTATAATATAATTTATCTCTCAGTTCTGGTGTTTGTCTATATGTAGCGTTGATAACCTTTTGTGGACTGGCAAATAATATTTAAACAATAGCACTACTAGCTGCGCACAAAATCCAAACTATTTCAGGTATGAAGGGCAATATCTGTGATGTCATGTGACTTACAGTGCAATTTGTGACCTTGGACCACAAACAAGCCATTCTGAAATTCAGATTTTTCAATTTATCTGAATAAATAAGCTTTCCACTGATGTATGGTTTGTTAGAATAGGACAATATTTGGCTATTTTGGAGATAAAACTATGAAAATCTGGTACCAGAAAGTTGTGGAAATCACCTTTGAAAGTTGTCCAAATTAAGTTCTTAGTATTTGATTAGTAATATGCATTGCTAAGTTTTGATATTTACAGCGGGAAACTTATTACATTTCTTCACAGAACATGGTCTTTACTTAATATCCTGATGATTTTGGAAATAAAAAAGAAACATTTTGATCTATACAATGCATTTTTGGCTATCGCTACAAAAAGTTTCAGACAACTTGGAAGTTGGATTTTTCCCATCTCCTACTTGAAAACAATGTCTGGTAGGTTGTCCCAAGTTGTACATTTGATTTGTTAACATTTTTACCTATTTTGTTTGCTTAATAATTTCTTGTCAGACAGCTATCTAGAACTGCATATAGGCTACCATTGTATTCAACATTAGATGGCTTTATAAATACTGTGAATTCAGACAGTTTACTGTGAATTCAGAAGTTCCAAATCCATTTGTCTTGCCATGAGTTGTAAGTCAAACACTTGAGCTTGCGATCAGCTTTTAGCTCTGAAAGAACCTGTCACAGATGGCAGGCCTATTATCTCCAGGCCAAAGTGGATGAGAGGTTTGAGTCCTCGATGGACTCCTTCATTTAAATCTCCATATTGGCTCAAGCGTCCAGTCAGCAGACTGTTATTGCCAAATCTGTAAAGGAGCCACTCAAGATAAGTGACTTCAGTCCGTTATTAGGAGTCAGAGTACAAGACAAAGCAATAACACCATTGAAGGGTTTAAAAAAGAAAACCTCCCACCGCCACCCTAATCCAGCAGGCGCAAATCTGAATATAATACATTTCCAGCTAGAAATGCGAACAGCAAGAGATAATACTAAATCGATTCTTTCAGGAGAGGCTCAAGTTGCTCTTCTCTCGTGCCCTCCATCACAGCTCGCTCTCTATTATTAGATCGAGGGGTCAGGTGTAAGGTGTCGAAGCTGGAACGCGTTGCTCGCGCTCGGATCAATGAAGCCTGCGCACACTTGGAGGATCACTTTGCCAGACTTTCCGAGCTTTAATGACGGCAATATCTCACACCATCTGTCACTCTGCGCAGGACGAGGCAGGAGGTCTGATTCTGTTGTTCAGGATTAAAGGCTGTAATTGTCAGCTCATATTCTGCCTTTTTTGCCAGTGTGTTTTGGATGCTATCGACATGCACACCCCCTCAACACCACCTCCCTGACCATTTTCTCCATCAGCCCCCTCTTCATCATCTCCAAGGAGGGACAGCAGCCGAGAATGGCGTAAAAATGTGTATACTTCCATTACTGCTCACGCTGTGAGTTCAATGAGTTTGGCTCCGGAATCTACAGTACCCATCCTGTCACAAATTATATTTTTTTCCCCCTCTTCATAGGCTGTCTTGAGTACTATAAAGTTTTTCATTTTTTTTCAAGCTGACTTGATTTAAAGGGTTTTTGAAGTAGACAACTTTGTCAATCTGTCAGATTCCAGGTCTTAATATTTTGTAATGAAGAGTTCTTGTATAACTTAGCTATCACCGATTTTCTGTCAACTGAGTGTCAGCTTATAATCAGCGTCAGGTGAAAATTTGACAAGAATATTGAAGGGCTCCTGAGAGATTCAGTGCCTCACGCATTTATAATTGACACTGTGACTTTTGGGCACAGAAATTGTGATCTAACATTTCAATATTTAAAAAAAAATTTAAGTTAGGACACCAGGCCTGGTTAAAGAACCTCCACAATTGAGATTTTGCAAGTAAAAACATGACTGTGTACAAAGATGCATAGCATTTTTTTACTTGCTAAATAGTGTTTACTGTCTGACAAAAATATCTTTGACTCAAATGTCAAATAATTCATGAATTTTGCATAGGAATATTAGAAGAAACTTGCATTACAGGCAAGGAAGATGTGAAGACGAAATCTTTTTCATTAGATTTTGGATGTTATACACCTAACCAAACTCAAACACTTGCCCTTTATCTTTGTTCATCTCATAGCTTTATGAAATTCTTTCATTCTCATCTCTCCCTCGCTGTCTGTCTGAAGAACCCAAATATGATTTTTGACACGTATCAAATAGCAGAAATCGATGTTGTGTCTCATGCTCTTTGAAGATCTTGTCTCTTACTGTTGCACCATTTTTGCCAGGTTTATTCTGCAGTGTCTGCTGGAGCTAAAACACATTGCACTTATTAATTTCATCATGCAATGATTTTGTCTAGCTTTTTTTTAATGCAAAGATGCAACAAGAATAATGCAGTGCATAACATCCATTGGTTTATAACAAGCTAATGTTTATATCACGCGAGAGATATGATAGTGTAAGACCAAAATTAATTCCAACCATTTAATGATTGCAGGATTTAAGCTCATTAATAATTAACAGCCTTTGCGTGAGAACTAATGATTTCACTGAATGTTTGCCTCCATAGTAACAGGCCAGCACAGACCTGCAGTAATCATGACATGAGCACCAAGAGCTATTGTATTTAGTAGAATTTGACATTATTTTTCTTTTTCCTCCATTGTGGTGTGGCAGTAAGAATTGACCTGTCCTGTAAGTTATAAGTGGTTACCTAGTGCTCCCATCAATTCGAAGGCCATTGTGAAATGGTCTGTTCATCTGTATTCAGACACTTGATCTTTTCATCACAGCTACCGACTTTCAGTGGAAGGAGCATGGCAGGTGCTTCAGCATCAGAGAAGCAAAATGAAAAAAAATTTACATTTCTTTACAAATGTGAGTCTCCATGGAAGCTTTCTGGAGTAGGAGGTGGAGAACCTGTGTAAATATTATGCTCAAACTGCATTAGGAAAACACAGAAGGCAAACATAAATACATTAGTTGTAGCTGATAATATTTAAGTGTGAATGAGAATAACACCATGGGTCCCACTTTATATTAGGTGGCCTTAATATGTACTTACTGTGCTCATATTGTATTGCAAAACACTTTTGCTGCTACTGAGGTGGGATACGGGTAAGGTTAGAGACAAGTTTGATGGTATGGGTAGGTTTAAGGGTAGTTTAAGGTGTAAGGAATGGGTTACCAGGGGTGGATAAGGCACACCAAAAGATTCTCCCCAAGGATACCTTGCCAGAGAAGATATCAGGTGTGATATAGATGAGAACATGTGGCCAAACACAGAAGACCAGGCGGATTAAATGACTTTGTTTTTCTTTTGTGGCCTTTTTTTTTGTTTGTATATTTTGTATTTTCTCGTAATAACACCTATATTGCATTTTCTTTCTTGCATTCTTGTTTTCTCTTTTGTTTTTCTAATTATCTGTTGTAAATAAAGCCTTTACTGCAGCAATTCTGTCTCTTATCTTTCCCTCCTTTCTGCAGCAAAATAAACAAAATACAAGCATTTACTAAACCCAAAAAACAAAAACATAGAGAGGCTTCAAAAGAAACCGTAGTATAAAACACAGTCTATGATCAGTGCAATATACTGTCTGTTAAGTTCAGACATGACACCTAAAATACTGCAGTTTCTGTGATGTTTTTGTTTATGATATTATACTATGATTGACTACATTTTCCTGTTGGAAGAGAATATGTGTTAGTGTTTTGGAATAATAATTTGATTTTGAGACATGTTTGCAGTGTTTTGGCAGACGTAATGTATTGTGTTAGTGAATTATTTTAATTTGAAAATTAGTGTTGGAGTTTAGTTTAGTTTTACAAAAAATCAAGGCTGAAACAGCAACTCATTTAAAATTGTATATACAATACATTTAAAATGTATTTATGGATATGCCACGGCCCAGACTTATAATATGCATATTAATATTTATAGAGTTTTGCATTTACTGTTACAATTGTGCATCCTATGTTATGAAATCAACATCAATTTTCATGAAGTGAATAAACTCTTGCGAGTCGATTGGAATGGGATCGCTCCGGTTTTGCTTTGCCACGTGGTTCACGTGAATGATTAGTCAGACAACAAACCAAACAGAATGGCTTAGACATGCATTTTACACACACAACCCAATAGTGTTGACATCCAGAGAGCATATTAGTTAAAACACAAGTCCTGAATATCACCACATGACAAATAACTGAAAGTGACAGCAAATATAACAACAGCATAACTAAAAGCAGCAAACTGTGAAACAATAATAGAAACAGAGTAATCTGCATAATTTATTCATTCTACACCATGCTCAAAAATATTCAGTGCTCACATTCAACAGAAATGAAGGAAAAAATGGAAACGCTTACTTTGTGGTTATTTTAGGTTTTTCTGTTCTTATTTAAATGGTGCTTTAATGGCACTTTTGCATAGAAGAAACATAGCCTGTCAAAGTTTAAGATTTTTCTCTGGATAACATGCCGGTAAAAAAAAAACACACTTCTGGCATAGTGGCACTTAGAAGTTGAGTTTAAAACACAAGCAGTAAATTTGCAAGCTAACCTGACTACAATTATCTGCTCTTTAAGAGCTAATTGTTCCTTTCCCATACCCAGTTTAATGCATTTACTTGGACAAAATCAGTTTTCATTGTGGCCTTTATTCTATTTTGTAGACATATATTATTTCTTTTTGTTTACATTGAATCTTTTGCTCTAAATAAACTTCCACACAAGTGTACACATTATGGGACCCATGATGTGATCTTGTCGAGGGTCTTTCAAACCCTACAAACAGTCCAGCCTAACAGTTATAGAAAACATTTGCTTTGCCACCAAAAAGGATATTGAACATCTCTAGGCCTGCAGAGCTGCTGAAAAAAGTCCAAGCTTGGTGGCTTGTGTGTTTATATGTTTTTGGAGTTTGGCCACAACACATGCGGTGTGGGGAAGCGGTGAGCCGTGGGATTCTTATTATGTCTGACTTATTGTTGGCCTCTTTGTCTCAGGTGGTATTCAGCGTTACTATACAACAGCTTCAGGATTGTGTAACTATAACTGCTTCATAGTGTTGCTGCAACTGCTATTTAACATTTTGTAATTAATTTGAAACAGTATGTAAACAGATACATTCTTTAATCTAGTATTTAATGGTAAAGCTAATTGCTTGAACAATCTGCAAAACTGTTGTTCTTTTTTTTTTTTTTTTTTCCCAAGCAGGGACAATTGTAGCACAAACACTCTATTCCAGGTTCTTTTGGCTCTGATTGTTGCAGATTGTCTCCTGGCAGGGTTTTCTGTGCCCACTGATATTTCCTTTCATTTGCCCTCATTAAGGTGTCAGCACCCCGAGTCCTTCACCATCTGCTGGAGCTAGACTCAAAGGCCCAAGGTGGAAGACAACCACAGTCCCTTCTGAGGTCAGAAAACATCACCTTCTGTTTAGACATGCCCACCAACACAGCACTGAAATACGAGCCTTGAGAGAAATTAACATGAACTTCTTGGTTTTTTACTTCAATGTGCTCATCCTTTTGTCAGAGTACATTCTGATGCATTTTGTGCTCTTAAAAGGAAAGGCCTCTTTTACACCTTGTGAAAACTTTTGGTACACTTATTTACAAGCAGATCGGTAATGCATGAACTCAGCAGAAGATGGTGAAAATGCACTATAAATATATTTAACACTCTTTTGTAAATTGTAAATTGTATTATTATTATTGTTATTATTATTTTACTTTGTATTCATGAATGATTCTCGGAAAAAATATATCAAAGCAGAACGGTTTTCAACATATAACTGGTTTAAAAATATATATATTTATTTATTTTTTGGTGTGGCCATTATTATATGAGTTGGAATTGATTTACTTTACAGAGTTTGGTTACGCAGTTGAAATTTTGTGAAAGTGTGAAACCACAACATGAGCCTGCTGTTATAGTTATGCTGTTGCTTCGATTATAGACTGCTTGGGCATGTGATGTGAAACAAACCTGAAGACTACTACTGTTGCTGTTCTAGCTTTACGTGTATGTGTCCACTCCAGTTTTTCTAGCTGAGTACTTGTTAGTGTCAGCGCATAGTATGACAGCCTAACAATGAAAAATCCCTCAATGTCTTATTAATGTTGACTATAAGCTGGATGTTTGTTTGCTGGGCACAGAACAGCATGGCTCCTCAGCCAACTAATGTGCAGTAGTGCTTCACACACAGAGTCCAGAATGGAAATAGAAGCATGTAGGAGTAATGCAAGAAGTATCACATAACATTCGGTTTGCCAGATTTTCCTGAAAGATTGTTGCACATTCTAAAAGTGTTTTTTTAATATTCCCAGGGGTCCATCTAAAATAGCTAGAAAAAAGATAATTGTGAGCAAATTTCTTAGCAAAAACCATTGCTGAATGAATTTTAGCCAATCAAGAACAATACACAAATAAATGTCAAGTCTTTTCCAGTTTGATTCTTTTAGTGCTGCTTTGGATTATGTAAAGTGTTATATATTTCTTAACAAATGATATTGATCTTATTGTGAATAATTCATCCATACATACTTATTTTTTTGACCTTGTGATGTCTTCTGTCTATGTACTGCAGACTTCTCCAATTATTTAATCTGCATAAACCCTTGCCTTTTGTACAGTCAACTGCAAGCTGACTTTCAGATCTGTCTCCATCCAATCAACAACCAGTGAACTGAACCAATCCTCCATCTCTTACACTCAGATATATGTCGTAATAGTGAATCATAGATCTATCATTAATTCTATTACCTTGTGACTGTAATTTCTTGCTAATAAAACAGTTTGACAAATGGTCAATAATGCAATGACTGATGACCATGGTGGGCAACAGCGTGGGGAAGCCTTTGCCTCTCGATGCTGGACGATCAGGGTGATTGTGTAAATTAAGTAACAGAGATGGGTCTAGTATGTCATCATGGGCAACTCAAGATTTTTTCTCTGGATCAAACCCCTCCTACTCCACGAGGTACTGTGACTGCCCTGTCATCGGGAGTCCAGAATGGTGTTGACTCTGTAGATGATCTCCTTCGAAGGGTCCACTGATGGAGAAGTGATACGTCATCAGCACCAGACCCTGTGGTGAGGAGCAAGGTTTAGCCTGTAAGTGACTTCATTGATCCACCTCTGGATGGTGGATGAACCAACATATTGGGGAATCATCTTGCAGCAGGGCAGCTGAACATGGATATCTCTGGTTTTTAAGAGCCAGGCCTTTTGCACTCACCTGACCAGCAAAATATGGATAGTAGGTAGCACTGTATACCGTCTGCAGGAAGAGTGGGTAATCCTTTTAAAACGAATTAAAGGGTTAGTTAACCCAAAAATTAAAATGAACCTGTATTTTACTTACCTTCGAAGCATCCTAGGTGTATGGGTTTTTATTCTTTCAGATGAATCCAATCAGAGATATATCAAAAATTGTCCTGGCACTGAACAGTACTCACCGCTTGCGGTGGAGGTCTGACTGGAAATGAGGGGATGAGGTTTCCCTCTTAACCACAATATAGGCATAAACACATGTCAATTTGGTGGTGCTGCTCTGCGTTGAATGATGTTTGCAAACAAATTTCGGAAGGAGCACTCACGAATAATTAGCACGGCTGGCTACAAAGTGTATATGCGCTCAGATCAATAGATCATCAAAAAAGCTTTCCAGCACTTAGTGAGTCCAAACAAACCACTCCCCCCTCCATCCTTCCCACAGGGGTCCGTCCAACACAGTCTCTCTGTGCCCCAGACACAACTCAACCCAGAAATATATATTGTCACTCATTACAGTGGACAATCCAAAGTGAACCCCAGCCTATCACGGCTTCCACCCCCTCAGCTCCAAGACCTCACCAGTAGCCCAATGAAGCTGAAGCTTTGCACCCACCAATGTGGCCTACTCCCAGGCTCTCTTACGTAGAGAAACTCCAGTGGACTGGTCAGGCCAAAAACCCTACTCACACTACCAAGGTGAGCTCCTGCAGACCTAAGTCTTCTTAAATTATTATTTAAAGGAGAAAAAAAACACTATCCTCAAGCCACAAGTAGTGGCCTCAAGAGTGGGAGCATTGCACCCGCAAGCGTGGACCGTTCCTTAGCTCATTGTAACATATTTAATGCTCAATAAGGGAAATATAGATATGTATATAAATAATTACTATTAATTATGATTAATTGCAATTATTTATATTA
>JAUMHE010000053.1:16705103-16726394 GCA_032359235.1 Enteromius mattozi | reverse complement strand
GGGGATGGCTCCAAATTGAGTTGTCCTTTGGGCTTGGAAAGCAGTATTAAAAATTACTTGTTATATGTAACAAATAGTTTGTGCCTGATTGGTTCAAATGCTACATCATTATCCTCAAAGTATCAAGCAGTGGCCTCAAGAGCGGGAGGATTGCACCCACAAGCGTGGACCGTTCCTAAAAATTCACTATCCTCAAAGCCACAAGTAGCGGCCTCAAGAGCTGGAGCATCGCATCCACAAGCAGAGACGGTTCCAAAGCTCATTATGTTCAAAGCTACAAATGTTGTGATTGGCGGAGGACGCAGCGCTGGTTGATCCAAGCAGTAGGCAGTGAGTCACTGGGAGATTTGCAGTGATGCAAATCAGAATGCAGTGATTAGTGTTGTTTCAATAGTTGGCTGATGGCTGCCAATGTGCAAAACTGAAGATCTGCCTTGGCGGAGCCAGTCAAGTTGATCATGCGCAGCAAGTGTGCTGGAGGTCAGCTCAAAGACATCTTTAAAATGCATGGTAAACACTGTCAGCACATTGGTGAGCCATTGGCGTCCCACATAACATGTGCTGTGCCCATTGCAAGGCTTGTCCAGATGAGGGAAATGATGCATACTGATGCAAATGATGTATACTTGGCTCAATTGTTTGTGAACAGCCCCGGCTGAATTTTGTAAAACAGAGAGCACTGTAGCAGGAACCCACTGCAATCTTCTGCCATTCTGAGTGGGTCATTGGTTGTTCCATGGGACTAATTTAGAGAGCAAGTTAATACCACGGATAAGACTTTATTAGACTTTAGGGTGACGTCCCATTTTGGTTATTTTTTGGTCACACAATAACATTACAAAGAGGACATTTGGAACGTTAACAGAACGTTCTCACATGGTCCTCTTTTAGCCATGTTATAATGTTCCAGATATTACATTGTCCTCTTTTATTAATCTTATAACGTTCCATATATGACTTTAGGAGGATATTCCATTTTGGTTATTTTTTGTCACACGATAACGTTACAAAGAAGACATTTGCTCTGTACCTCACCCAAAACTTATATAAATACTGTGTGTTGTTTCCTGGTGATTTATGACGTTTTTATGTTTTATGATAGTTGTTCATGATTTCCCCGTTAGTTCTGAGAAGTTCAACTGCCTAATGTTCTTCAGAAAAATCTTCCAGCTCCTGCCCATGCTTTGATTTTCCAGCATGTTCTGCATCTTTTCAAACTGAAGACAACTGAAGGAATCATATACAACTATTATAAAAGGTGAAAATATTTACAGATGCTCGAGAAGGCCACACAATGCATTAAGAGCCAGAGGGTGTACTCTTTTAAACTGGATGGCCATGTGTAAATTTTGTTTAAAGATCCTTTTTCTTTTTTTTTAGTACTGCATTTCAGTAGCTACATAAATAATCATGTTTCCCAAAAGAAAAAAAAAAGTAAAATTTATTCTAATCATCCATTTAAAAAAGTTTCCACCCCTGGCTCTTAATGCTTTGTGTTTCCTTCTTAAGCATCAGAAAATGTTTTCACGTTCTTGCAATAGTTGTGTATGAATCCCTCAATTGTCCTCAGTGTGAAACGATGGATCTCAAAATCATACAATTACTTTTGGAAAGAGTAGACAAGCAAAGGACTCATGAACAATTATCACTTAACTAAAAAATCCTGGATCACCCAGGAAACAACACAAAGTATTGCATTTTTTGAAGGGTATGTAAACTTTTGAACTCTGTCATGTTTTTTTTAAATAAAGTCAATTATTATTTTGTCTTGTGGAGTATATAAACATCTGTAGAAATAGCTCCTGCAGAACAGTACTAAATAGAAAATAACATGCAATTTTCATGATCTCTCATGCTTTGTTAAAATTCTTAACATTTTGCATATTCTGCAAATGGTATGTAAACACACACACATATATATATATATATATATATATATATATATATATATATGTGTGTGTGTGTGTGCGTGTTTGCAGGTTTGGTCTTCTATAGTTATGCACCTAAGTAAAAGCAAATAAAAAGTAAATGAAGTGATTGCAAAATACTGTTACCTGCTTTTTTTCAGGCAGCCGGATGAACAACTTGTCACCTCTTGGAGATGGAGACAATGACTGACAAATGCACACACACACACTGAATATATAATTAATATAAATTGTTATGTTCTTGATACTGTTTTCTTTATTTTGACAACATTTTGATACTGTGAAAACTGTCATGGCAATAAAGCCAATTTGAACTGAATTAAATTGTCTGAGCTCCCCCCTCTGTCTACCCCACCCTTTCTATACATGACCACATTTAATATTTGTTTATAATCTTGTTTTTGTTCACAAAATAAATTTATATATTTTTTTATTGCTTGGTATTTCATGTTTGAATGTGTTAAGTGTGTTAAGACAAGTCTGTTTATGTGTTCAGACACCAATAACATCCTATAGTAATGGTCCCCTTAAAGGTCCCAGAACATCCTGAATGTTATGTAAAGGTCCTCCAAATGACGTTCTCCAACCCTTTAAAGAACCCAACATCGTGACCGTCGCAGAAAGTTCTGAGGACGTTACTAGGCAACGTCCTTGACACCAGTGGGGACAATCCGAGGACGTTCTGGGAACGTAAAATTTCTAGCGGGGTAAAGGGTCAATAAAGCAATGCAGAGGTATTTCAGTGAATAACAGTCTTATCTTTGCAGGTTTGGATGAGCTGCTGTTGGTAAGCCGGATCTGGAGATTGAATTCACATTAGTCCTTGAAAATGTTGTTAATGTGAAAACTTACACCGCTATCTGCATTAACAAATAATGTGTCCATGGCAAGAGTAGATATTTTTAACAGCAAAACCTGGGTCGCTGTCATGAAATACTGTTTCCCTTAACTAAGGGAATAGTTTAAAGCAGCGGTTCTCATTTCCAGTCCTCGCGTGCCCCCCTGCTCCACATATTTTGCATGTCTCTCAGTTAACACGTCATTCCGATAATCAGCTCGTTAGAAGTGAGCTCTGTGGATGAACTTGCAGTGCACTTACGTTTGAAGCGATGAGAAACATGAAACATGCAAAATGTATGCGAGCGGTGAAAATGAGAAGCGCTGGTTTAAGGGATTGTATGCAACACCCTTAAGTAATTCCCTTAAAACAATCACGCCTTAAGTGTCATACTTAAGGGTAAAAATTTAAGGTGCTTTATGCAACCGGGCATTGGTGCTGTGGATGTTGTTGACTTTGTAACAAAAAAACAGAGAGTTATTCAAAGTGTTTTTACATGTTTTACATGCATTGGGTGATTTTTACATTATTTAGATGATTTTAATAACAATATTTTCACGTAAGTGATTTTTTTTCTGTGTTGAGGGGAGTTTGTGAACAGTTGAAGATATGAAAGGCATCTTAAAGTTTCACATATTCTGTAGACTGAGCAGACTGTGGCTTGGTTGTCTGTTTAACTATTCCACTTGTCTCTCCGAGCCCAGTGAATCCAGGGCAGACGTCTTCTGTCTTTCGGAACTTATTAACAGTGGGTGGGCAAACACCATGTTGAGCAGCCAGCGAGTGTGTATACTGTATCTGCATTAAATAGCTTTAGTGTTCGGCTCCGGCCGTTCTCTAACCTTCATGCTGGTCGTACCCCAGTCTACTCTGTTCTTACCTCGAGGCAGTCTACTGTAAGTGAGAAGAACACAGCATTGACACTTTGAATATGAGATGTGTGGTACAGTGAAAGGTGTAATTATCATTATGAACATGTGGTTACTTCTTCTGACACGTGTATCTGCCAATAAAGAGACCTCTTTTGACACGTGCAGTGCAGTGCTGTTGGACATGTCAGGCATCAGCTGGCAGCCTTCACTATTCTGTTCTGTCTTCTCAAGATGGGTTTTCTGATGCTGCTGGCTAATTACACCAGCGTCCTTTTCAGGGCAGAAATGTAAAAACACATTGAGTGGGTTTCTCTGCAAGCTATATAATCTGTTTATGTACAAACGTCTGGACAGGTCTAATAATAACCAAAGATGACAGGCGGATCTTTGTAGATGTAGCTTCTCCAACTGACTAAGAGATAATTTTGGTCACAAACCCACAAGTGATGAAGCACATGCTGTATGTGACACATGCAGTATGTGCTATTTAGCAAAAAAAAAAAAAAAAAAGTGCTTATGAGCAAACTGTTAAAATTGTTAATCATCAGCTTTCAAATAATTTAATTTACAAAATTCAAACAATAAATGCTGGCTTGGCACTCTTTAACATGGTAAAATATAGAAATGATATATCATAATTGCATTGTAGCCTATTTTACCTAAGCTTTATTAGTATTATGATTATTGTGTAATCTGTTCCAGTCCTGTTGCACTTACTGTAGTGTAAATAGACACTCTCTAATTGTTTCAAGGTATTGTATAAAAGTTAGAAATTCCAGTATGGTGACAATGCTAGTCTTTATTCAATGTTTGACTGGGGGAAAAAAAAAATTGAATAAATATAAGATTTAAACATGATTACATAATTAGAAAGCAAAGACTATTTAGTGTATACAACATAAATGTGTTTCTGGTTTTAAAACTATGTAGCAGGTCATTTATATCCACCTAGTGCTAAACTATGTGCTTCTCACAGTAGTGCACAGACACAAGTTAGCAGAAACAAGCCTGCGCTGGGGCACAGTTTATCACAACAACATGCTTCCCGCTCTCTTTCTCCCTCTATCTCGCTCTTTCTTTTTCCCACTCTCTATCTCTCTCTCTGAAGCTAAGGCAGCCTGTGGTGGTGTTTGCCATTTGATGTGGCTCCTCTGTTGTGGCAGCGGAGAGGAGAATTCTCCTTCCCTGCAGGAGCATCAGACTCTGTATGCGTGGAGGAAAGCTCCAGCTGAGATGCCGGCTCTTTGTAAAGAAGGCTGGGAAAGGAACACACGCAGGTGGAAAGAGGGGAGCGAGAGAGGTTTCCGTTTCAGAGATGCAAATGTAGACAATGTGTTAAGGTTGCAGAGAATAAAAAAAAAGACTTTGAAACAACTTTTAAAGTAAGTAGGAAATGTGTCTGAGTGGCCCAGAGGTTGGAGACACAGTGATGTGCAGGACAGAAGAAGATGTGGAGTGCAAAATTTTTATTTTGTTGGTGGAGATGATGTGCAAAATATTCAATTTGTGTTTTTTTTTTTTTTTTGGCAGACTGGTGGTTAATTTTTATGAATATGTACTCTAATCTCTTTTGTACAATCTGCTTACATCCCACATATGGTTACATTCAGGGTTGAACCTGTATTTTGAATGAATGAATTAATGAATTAATTAATAAAAAAGAAAGAAAAAAGAAAAAAAGCTAAATATTGCGCAATGTTAAAAAAAAGAAATACAAATAAATTAATAAATAAAAAGAAAAGATTATGCAAATGATAACAAATTTTAAATTTTAAGACAATAAAGATCATTAATACTAAAATTTTGTTGAAATTATGTTGTGTTCTTCCAATAATTTAATTACTGAAGTTCAGGAAGCCAGACTCATTTGACATGCATAGACTACATGTAAACACTACAAAATAATGGTGAGGCTCAAATAATGCAGTATTGCATTAGATTAGCAATGCCAAGATCATGGGTTCAATCCCCCACTGATAAATGTATATTTTGAATGCACAGCACTGGATTAAAGCATGTCTTTTAAGACCATGTGAGAGGTTTTGTCATCACTACACCAGCCTTTGATAAACTCTGCTAAAGAACAGTAACCAAGAAAAATGGGTAACACTTTATTTTGATGGTCCCTTTTGAACAGTCCATTGAAAATCAATAACTTTGCACCTACATGTCAACTAACTCTCATTTCCCCGGTTTCACAGACAAGGCTTAAGCTAGTCCCAGACTAAAATGCATGTTAGTAGACTGTCTGATTAATATCAGATAACTCTTTATTGTGATGGTCTCTCAATAGATATTCTACTGACTACAAGTAACTTTTCAACTATATGTCAACTTATTCTAACCTTAACCCTACTAATCTACTAACACTCTAATGAGAGTTAGTAGATATGTAGGTGCAATGTTACTAATAGCCAACAGAATGTGTTATAGGGACCATCAAAATAAAGTGATACTGAAAAGTGTTGCAAAATATTTCTAGAAATGACCATGGTGCTCCAAAACAGTTGGATAGTGGAAGCATAAAAGTGAAATCCATTATCCAAACATCCAACTTTCATATGTCTCATAAACCCTTTTTGCCTGTTGAAAAATAGCACAAGGCTAAGAGCAAGCTGATTTAAAATGAAAGCTGCCCTTTCTCTTTCCCTCCATTTTCTTGTTTACCCAGACACAGCTAAAATAGATTTTATAGCCTCTTTTGGTAGCAGCAGGAGGCAAAAAGGCTTGAATTCAGATCAGCTTCTCAAATTATGGCCAAATGACAGTGTAATATTATTGACAAAGCTGAAATGGTGAGAGATTTGTCTGAGAATGATTATTAGGTTCTTGTATCTGCAAAGTACTAATAACGGTTATTCCCCTCCATCCATTTTCTTTTCAAAATAAATTATTATTCAAAGTGCACAGATCTCCGTATGCACAGCATTTTACAAGCACAGTCCTATCTCCTTAATGAATTCATTAGATACCACTGGCCGAGGCGATCCTTCAGAAGACGCTCTCCGGTCAGCAGGTCCCTGATGATTCAGGGGAAGTCCATTCAGAAACAAGCAAGAGACAATCCGCCAATGTCTCTTGCCTTCGTGTGCAACCGCGCAAGCGTGCGTGGGCTTATTTGTTTTCTTGTCACTGCTGAAGATAACGTATCACTGTACTGCTCAGATAATTACTCTTCTGTGAGTCTGAGGGGGGATAAAGATGTTTAATCTTCTAAGACTCATTACTCACTGCAATGTTAATGGGAATTACAAAGAAGAAGCGAACGGAGGCAGGGGACTTCAAAGATCAGCCGCTGCATGTCGAGTGCTGGATTGGGATGTGTGTGTATGTGAGTCTGGTGAAGATGCACATGAATATAGCTTAAATTTCTGGGATCATTCTGAACACCCTTTTATGGTCTTTTTGAAATGTCCATTTAAAGTATATACTCATGGCAAAGTTCTTTTCCATTCTTCTACCCATTTCCATGGGTAAAAAGCATGTTAACAAACATCTCAACGCCCACATGGCTTTGGTGATTATATATGTGCTATGTGTTTTTCTTTCAATAACAAAATGAGCACAACAAAAATAATGGTGAGAAAACAGTAGATAGAAAAAAGCATCCGATTAACCAGCTGTGTAATTCAGCACTCTGAAGCCCTTTTCGGACAGGTTTAGCTTTACCAGGATAGATGGAGTAATGTAATTTTACCATAGGATGTCTATAATGTTAATAGACAATTTACATGGGATACGAAATATTAGTAAAACTACCAGAAGTGGGAGGGATAACTTGATTTTTGTACCACTGTCACCTCCGTATCATGTGTGGGCTACATTGAATGATTTATTAATTCAATTGATTAAATTCTGATTGGATTATGTTAGTAATAGGCCTTTAACAAGTGTTTTCAACCTTCTTTTCGACCTTTGTCCTTCTTGCTCTAGCCAGCTGGGTAGTTCCTAGAGAACCAGTTTCTCCCTCGGACCGTTTTACTGCTTGCATTCGCACTGGCAGTTTTGTTGGGTTTTTTTGCGTGGCATTAACAAACGTCAAAAACTGCTGAATGAAAGACACCGTGATCTGAGCAAGATTGTTGTGTGTTGTGGGTTTCGTGATAACAGAGATAGAATGTAAATGCGCAATTTGGCGATTGCAAAATTGGGTTAAGATACTATATACTTTATGACAACTTACATCAAAGCTGAGAAAAGAACACAACACTGCAGACAAGAGGTAAATGCCGTTATCACTGTTTTATATGTTCGTGGAGTAATTATGTTTAAAAAATGCCGGACGGCTGGTGTTTCACATGCGTTTGGCCAATCAGCGTACACTACTGTCACTGATAGTTAGAACTTTTTTAGACCCTACTCTGAAGTAGGAGCTAATTTAGTTTCTCGATACAAATGGAGTACCTGAAACTAACACCATTCCTGTGGTGCAAACACGTCAAAAAGTGTAAAGTTTCATAATTAGTTCAAGTACTTTGAAAAGATTCCCGCGGTGTGAAAGTTCCACAACCATTTTTTTATTTTTTTTTACTTCCCTTCAAGTATATCAGGACCTTAATATTTTAGCGTACCGTCTGCTGTTAACCCAGAAAACCTTCAGCTAAATTTGATACTTTTTTCCCTTTTAAAAAGCAAGTGTAATGTATTCAGTTCAAGAATGCTTGTGTCAGCTTTTGGACATCAGCAACCAGCAGCATCACAGGGAATATTCAGACTGAAATCTCTAGTCTTCTCGTAACCTGAAGCGAGTAAATAATGAGACGTATTTCTGAGTCAGCAGGAAACAGGACTTTGGCCGCTTCTCATATGTTTGAGGCCTAGCAGCTGGAAGTGAGACAAATCGTCGCGGTGAATAGACAGTGACTGAGGTGGCTGTTGTTTCATTGTAGTTTCAGATTGTTATTTCTCAAGCGGTCTATTTTTAGCAAAGTCACTTATTCACGCTCAACGGGGGGGATATGGGCAGAGATGGATGGGACTCTGGCATGATGAATATGCCATACACATTATGTGTCACTCCCTATCTCTTCACCTATCAGTCTGCGTGTCTCTGTAGGCCCACAGCAGTGTTTGAACATGGTTGAGCGACACTGAAGCCTGTGAGATGACCGAAAGCCACTTTTCGAGCCGTTGTTTGTTTTTGTCACCCACTGGCTCCCAAACATCAGTCTGACATTCTTTAGATTGTCAAGGACATTTGAATAAATCTTAGCAATTGCTTCTCACTCGAGGAGCTGTCAAGTGCAGCTGAAGGTCTTCCTTTTGCACATCTGCTTATGACATCACTAGAACATCAGTTATGACATTTCTAATAATTATGAGGTTAAAATTAAGGCACAGATGAATTGTTCATAATATCTAATAAGATCTAATAGCTTACTTAAAAAAATAAAAAAGCGTGTGAAATAAAAATAAAATAAATTTGTGTGAATATTCATTTCAAGCGTAAACATCAATAAATAAATAAAATGAAAATGTAAAAATGTAAAGTTTAAACAATGACATTTCAATTTTAAATAAACAGTACTAAAAAAATACTGAACAGCAGTAAAATAAATAACTATACAATAAAACAGAGTCTTTGAAATTTTAAGCATATAATAGATGCTTTTTTAAACGGATAAAGTATTTACGAGTGACTGATTTTCTTATTCTTTTGATTGGTAATGACATAATCGCAATAGGATTATATAAGTTGCATTTACTCTGCATGATAATATGTGTAGCTTCTTTAGTTATTGAAGACTGTTTACATCAATATCCTAGTATTTTATCATTCACTCACTACTGAGCACAACCACATCACCTTTCAAGACATGAATACCCATCATAGCAGCTGCCTGTCGAACAAGTATACAAAAATACTGGTGGTTATTTAGTTAGTTTCATTTCAACTTTGTAATGAAGTACTGTTTTTGGCTGTAAATAATATTCCCTGACCTGGAGATAACTTTGTTTATTTGTTCATCAATAGACACCATGTGGTAGGTTTTTGATAGACTGGATGTGAGAAACTCACACATGTGAAGAATTTTTGAATGAAATTCAAGGAAACTGGCTCCTTTCATTGTGTCCAGCTGGGGATGAATGAATTTATTTTGGCAGAGGATTTGGGTGTCTGTTTGCACATATTCCAGTGACCAGCCTTCAGTAGACACACAGAGTAAGCAGTGACAGCTGTTTACAGACCCCATATGTTCGCTCCCTTTCTGTGTGTCTCTCACTACACTGGAAAACCATATTTAGCATACTATAAACTCATTGTACTATGACACGCTCAGCTGTCTGTGTGACAGTTCAGCTCAGAGTAACAAAACACCAGTTACTTCTGCCATTAGAGAGCAGTGTCTCTTCTTAACCTGTTGGCTGACCAGCTTGTATTTGCCCGCAAGGATCCTTGTGGTCCTGTGTGTTAATGAATGTGAGGTTCAGCTGGTTAACCAGTCCATCAAGCCTCTAAGTGTCAGCAGCCTCAGCCATTTTCCAGAATCTCTAAGGGCTTACATTAATTCCTGTTGTCATGCTGCATATTGGGTTTGTTTTACACAACTGCTATTTTCTTCCTCCTTCACCTCTGCCCATTCATAACAATTACACCCCTGGTGTGTCACTGGCATACAAGCCTTAACAGATTGATGGTTGCTGCTCTAAAGTGTAATAAAGCATCTGAACAACAATGCCAAAAACATTATACCACAGGAAATTCAACATACACATCTTCCTAGGTCAACATCTTTGTTGATCCTGGAACAACACTGTGATTAACCAATCGGATTTAAAGAACCAGTTTATAGGTTTTGTGAAATTTAGGCTTACAATCAGTGTATGGTGCTAGTACATCAGTGTCATTCGTCTATCATTTCCTCGTATTTTAGGGATTACTTATGTGTATATATATATATATATATATATATATATATATATTGTGGCGGGAAGCCCGACAGGAGATCAGCGTCGCCCTAGCAACTCATCAGGAGCACCTGGAGATCGTCAACGTTGCCCAATTGGTCATGGTGGAAGCCCTACATAGGAGACGCCGGAACGCCGAAAGGCTGAGACTCATGCTGTGCGACTCACTCTCTCTGTATTTCTTCCACCAGACTATGCGCCGTGACCGATTGGCCTGTGAAGCACCGGCGCACTGGACACTGCGACCTGGGAAAAGGGAAGATGAGCACGAGAGCACCCAAGCACCACTGACTGCCACTCACCTGTTTGTTGCACTTCTTGTAAATAAATCCACCCTCTGGGGTTCACAAACAGTCTTGCGTTTTTGTGTGTTTCTTCACCAGTTCACAATATATATATATATATATAACAATGTTTTATTGTACTTTTGAATTAAATTTTAGTTAAGCTGGTGTAAAGTGCTTTGAGTACACAGAAGAGTGCTATATAAATGTAATGAGTTAATTAAAACAATCTTTTACTGTACTATTGAATAAAATATTAGTGAATTATCCAAGAAAGAACAATTTACAGCCATAATATGGACATTTGTAAATGTGAAGGTCAGATACTGTTATTTTCTTCTCACATAACTGATTTGACCATTAACTCTTCACCCGAACAGTTTATGTTGCTGTATATGGTATCATTGTAATCCTTGACCATGGGTAGACATCACCTTTTCGGTGTTATCACGTTTGGTTCAGGAGATATGAAACAAAATACATAATTTGGTTATTGTGGAAAGTAAAATGGTCGCCATGGCAACCACAAGGTGTTTTTGCGATGGCTCCATTTCCGAAAATGTTCAGGGCCCTAACCTCTACAACGGAACCAAGTTTCATGCTTTTATGAAAAAGTGAACAATTCGCCTAAATTTTTGCACATCACCCGGACTATTTGCTACTTCTTTAAATTTGGGAACTGAATTGGAACTTAAAATTCAATTCTGAATAATGCACAACCCTGTCACAAACATGAATTTAAAAAAAAATCATAAAAAACTGAAACACTTTAATAACTATTAATAAGCAGCAAATTAGGAATTTATAGAGGCAACCATTGTAATTAATGGTTTGTTAATGGTGAGAATTTTACCTTAAAGTGTGATCGAAAAAGTAGTGTACAAAAAGTCCCTGGATGACCTGCTGAGATTCTGAAGTGTGCATACGATGTATATTTTACTATCCCATGAGGCCACGGGAGGGGATTTATGAAGCGACACAACTGACTCTGATAGATCACATGACAAAAATAACATGACGGATGTAGTATGTCTGAATTATATTAATATTACAAACTTTAATAGAATGTACTTTTTAACAGTTTCTAAATTAAAAAAGAACCTATGTAGAGAGTATGGGATTTCAGATATTGCCCTGCATTTGTATTCTATAAATCCTCTTGGATGGGCAGGAATACTTCTGGCTCACCACAGATGAATTTTCTTCATTATTGTATTTCTCTCATAGAAATTCTGTGTGAAACAGGATGTTTGCCACATTGACAAGACTTACAAATGGTACTAAAGTGGCTGGAGCAGCTTCCTTTTTCTTTCGGCCTCTGTATGTCATTGATTCAAAATTGTTCAAATGTATCCTTGAGAAAACAGTTCTTGATAATGAAATGTTCCTGAAAATGAACACGACTCGAGCATTCACTACCGAATCCTCATTTTTGGACATATAATGCATAAAGGTCATCCCTCTTTTAAGAAGGGTTATAAAGTTGCAAACTTACAAAACTTTACTTAGTTAATCTCTTATGGGGGCACGTTGAGCTGTTTCTGTACAAAGAAAATGTTTTCAGGCATATTTCTCTAAACTATTAATGAAGCATAGACCACAGTGACCTGTATTTTCATAATGCTTCTGACTTCCTGGCATATGCCGTGATACTGCAGCTGAACCTCATCATCACAGTATGAAATGAGTGCCAAAAGACATGCCCACATCACTGATGCTATCATAAAAATCCATCCTTGCAATACAGACACGGGAAGAAGCTCTCTCCCCTCCATTAAAATGGATAAGTCAGCGGTCCACCTGGCCTCATTGCTGGAGAGATAACATTTTAAAGAGTCTGAAAGAGAAGAGGGAATATGCTACAGCTGAAGAGCGTAGTGCCCTTTCTAATGCGATGCTTTCATTGTGACGCTGTCAGCTGTCAGTGGGAGTCGAGCTGAAGGGATGGATGTAAACACACAATGTGCTAAAGGAGGGCATCTTACACCGTGTTATGGAGAGTTGTCATATCAGCGCTGTGGTGAGCCAGCAAAGATCCAACTCCCAGTTTGCTTTAGCGTGTCAAATTGACAAAGAATTTCAGATGCTTCTTTCTTTTCTCTGTGAACAACCTCTGTCATTCAGCCTTCAATGGGAACGTGGGACGTGAAAAGCCACCACATATCCAGTGTTATTTTATGCGTATTTGGTAAACATTATGGGTAGAATGTTCTGTACATAATATGAATCAATTCTATCAAAGACAGCATGACATATAGGACAAACAGCCATTGGAGTACAACTTCAGCTAAAATAGATATTGACAGTGTGTCCCTCATGTCAGACATTGTTAACACACAAAAAAGTATTCAATTGGAGAAGACTGAATTGGGCTTATCTGTTATTTGACAACCTATAGTGAGGAATTGAGAAGAGGATCAGATTCGAATATGTTTTGAAAACAGACACATTTTCTTTTTGTCATCTAAAGCTTTTCTGTCCGTTGTCGACAACACACTTGTCAAATCAGTATTGATACAACTATTACAGCAGACAAAAAGCCCATTGCACTGACTTATTTTTGACCTTTTTGTATTTTTCTACTTCATAGTTGTGAACTAGTTCCTTGTGAAGACAAGAAAAATCAACTCAACTATTTTTCTCACATAATACCCCAGCAAGCCTCTTGCTGATACCCCTTTTAATACTGCAGCGCAGGCTTTCATCACTGTCTGATATCTTTTTGCCACAATCCTTGAAAACACAAGAAACACATGGCACGATACGGTTTGATTCTGCAGTGGAGCATTGAAATGAAAAGAGAAATAGAGCAAAACACAACAGAAAAGTAAATAAAAGAGTCCCTCAGCGCAGTGCATTGGAGGATGCCCTACTACTATACTAAATGTTCAGAGGCACTTCTTCTTTTATGCAGTTTCACATCAAACCATTACATCTGCCTTTAAGATTCGAGCTGAAGTATATCATGTTTGGTTACTTCACATTCAACCAGGTGTCCTTTTCTTTTTGAACATGCATCACGTCTCCCTTGCAAAGTTCCAAATGGATGTTGCAACATATCTGTCTTTGGATGGCTATTTTTTTTATTTATGGCTCTAAGCACTTCAGGGCATGACTTTTTAGTGTTGTAAAACTACAGCTTGCTTTAATTCTTTCCAGTTTGTCTGCGTGTTGTATGTTTTCTGTCCAGTTTATCTACTTATATTTACAGTACATGGATCTATAATGCTTATTATTAGGTTTTAAAAGATTGCTGTTTGCCAATTCATACTAAATAATTTGAAATGAATTAATATGTTATAGATTCGATTGCTACAAACACAAATAAAAAGCATTACAAAACCACAAACAAGGTGAATGTGAGTCTGACAGATAAATATTTCAGATAAAGGAGTTTGATCAATATCTAACCTGATGAAAAACTATTTATTTAATGATATTTATGATATATATTCTGCAACAACATTGAACGAATGAAGATACTTTTAGTCATTAACTTATGTTAGGTCATATGTAATTATGGGTCTAGAGATTATAATGATGTGTCATGAAAAAGACACATGCTATCTTTTGTTTCATAAAAGGAACTGGTGTCATCTTGATGTATAGTTATAGATTGTAGTAGATAAAAGGCATCTGATAGTAGCAGCCTGGTCTCATAAAAATATGTACCTCTGTGCACTCCAACTTACCGTCCATGAAAACCCATAAATATCAAGCTGCATATGTGTGATGCTAACATTCAAATACATCAGTTTTCAAATATCCCAGCATATTAATATTGTTTGAAGTCATAACGTGATATTCTTCAAGTAATTGAGTTTTACTGCTTCTAGTGTTCATTTCTTTTGGAAACTGCAGTGATATGTACTTGTTGGTACATATTTTGTGTCTCGCTAAAGAGACCAGGTAGCACATTTTTGTAAGAAAATACTTTATACAGACTTTATTTTTTAGACATTTAATTAACGTGGAATGCTTTTGCAATGTTAATACAACTGTTTTATACTCTGAGCTGTTACAGGTAACATTTCAATGATTTCAAATCAATACAACATTTTTTTTTTATTGTTTATTTATTTGGTCAGTCCTACATAAGAAGTGGCAAAAAGTACAGTTACTTGCCTCACATTGAATCCTGATCACATGGCTTGGTTTATTTTGCGACTGGCTGGCTGTATAATACCCTCTGTTCAATTAACACACGATAAATAATAATAATTTTACAGGAACTGCTCCAAGAAGGGTTTAAGAAAAGCCACAGGGACATGTAGTGTATCTACAGACAGCAGTCCTTCCATCTTCCTCAACAAGTTTCTTTAGTTTCACTGGAATAATTTTTTATTTTTTTTTAATTTTTTATTTATATAGTCATATCATATTCTATTCTACTTCTACTCTCTTTTTATTCTATTTTATTTTTATTGCTAGTTTACTTTTTTAAATTATATTATTATATTTATCTACTGTACTTATTTTTATATTCAACTTCTATTTTGCCGTTTTACTTTTACTTAAATTGTTTTACTTAACTGTTTTCTTAATGTGTCAATTTGTTGGGGCAGTCGTGCAATACATTTCACTTCATGTCGTACCGTGTATGTATGTGAACGTGACGAATAAAATTTGAATTTGAATTTGGATAACGTTAGCTTGTATGTTGTAAAGTTATCCTAACAAAAAATATTTTTTTCTACATTTTCACCATGGTTTATTTTCGTAATAAAAATACTTGTGAATGCATGTTATCCTATGCATGGAATGTAATTAGTTTAGCATTTAATAAAACTGTTAAAATAAACAATATCAGAAGCAGCTTACCTCCATCTGCCATCCTCAACAGTTCCACACCACCACTTTGCTTGGGCCGCGTGTGTGTGACATCACACTCAACCTGAGTCCGTTTCGCCTGAGGACCTTTTGTCTGATGCCTTTTAATCGGAGTCCTTTTCACCTGAGGACTTTTTGTCTGATGCCTTTTAATCTGAGTCCGTTTCGCCTGAGGACTTTTTGTCCGATGCCTTTTAACCTGAGTCCGTTTCATCCTATGCCTGATTGTACGAGACCTGACACCGGATGTCGTTTTTTCAGAGTGCTGAAGCCTTTCAGTCTAAGTCACGATGCCGTTTGGTCCATTGACAAAGGCCTTTTAATCTGAGGCATGACACATTTTCATTTTATGACTGATGTCTGAGGATGTCCTAAAATATACACCGTATGCACGACAAATTTTAGACTGAACAAACAATAATTTGCACTGAATCCTATGCATTAATTTAAATAAATAAATTAGCAAAATACATCTAAATATTGATAAATCTGAAATTTAAAACAAAGTCTAAGCCCTACCTCCATCTCCCTCTGCTTAATTTCATCTCCTCTTTCATTCCAATTTCTTTTATTTTCTGCCCCTCTCCCTCCTGCTTTCTTCTAGCCATTATTTCTCAGTGGATGACAGAAGAACTGCATTTGGACTAAATTCCAAAAACCTCTGCAAGCACGCTAGGTTTGGAAGTGCAACTAGACAATGCTATTTTTGTTCTGTCTGGATTCATGCTGAAGGGTGGGTAGTCCTCTAGACAAATGATTACAGTCCAATGGATAAAATCTGTCTTTTTACTGGCTTCATCCAAATTCAAAGCCAGCTACAACTGGGCTACTGAGTAGTTACAGTTTTCAGATGCACTCCAGTTTTGACACACCGGAGTGAATTAGTTTCTTATGATGTTAAAAGTCTTTAGATACAGTTTAATGCTTAAATGCTTTTTTTCTGAAAAATACAAAAAAAAAAACAACAACAACATAAGTCTTTACATATAAAATATCTTATCTTCTTTATTGATTGATTGATTGTCCAGTGATTATCATATAGTATGATGTGTAGTATATTATTCCACATTAGGTAGTAATAATGGTAGTAGTAATAATAATAATTCATTGTTTGTTTGATTGTGGCAACATTTAAAATTATGAATTAGCTAATGAGCAGTTACACCATCAAAGTAGCCAGATCTATGGATGAACACATCATCTGAGGAATCTAAATCCAAATATCATTAGAGAAGACAGATAAGATGCTAAAAAATTAAATAACACACCATGAAGTCACAAATACAACTGATAGGATCATTTCATATTAGTATTGTATTCATATATTACAGTCAAAATACATTTTTGGTTGTCTGATATTTTCTAATAAACCTTTCTAGTGAACACAATGGATCAGGCACATCAGAGGCATAGGAACAACCTGATACGATCACAATATGACCCTTTTTTAATAATACAGCATTAAAAAATGGAAATAAAAACGTAAGTTTCTGGGTTTTGTGGGGGGAAATACAATGATATCAGAGATTAAGAACAAACAAAAAGTATTTTATTTATTACCATGAACTTTAAACAATAAAATGTACTTATTTTTTGCTCCCTTAGCAGGTTATAGTATCCTTCACAATAATGTGTGCATTGCACAGCAGGCTGTTGAGCTCATGAATAATAAACTTGTGCTTTCACACAAGTGATTTGTTGAAAAAAAAAATGCGCAAGGATAAAGGAGAGCACTAACCAATTAGATTACAGTTTGCACGCCTGCTGTGAAGTGAAAGTGACAAGCGAGTAAAGGCTGTTTCCAATTCTCACTCTGCTGCCCTCAGTTGAATGTATGGCTATTCAACCTATGCAGCGAGCTAAACATAAGAGGAGATGGTTCCAGGAACGACAGGACACATCGCTTTGTCTTTGTGTCTTTAACTGAAGACCGTTTTTCCTCTTTTAATTTGTAAGACTGTGAACATACAGTAAAATAATACATAAGCATCAGTATCGACTTATTTTGTAACCAAAAACAGAAGCCAGAAACATAGCTTTTCTTATGCTTTACATTCACCATAACATTTTTCCTTATAAGTTTAAATCACCTCATAAGTAACAGGAAAGTAACAAATCTTACAGAAAATAAAGCTACACGTTGATTACTTACAGATTATGGCTCAACACACTCCCCAACAATGTAAACTACACTTAAAGTTGTGAAGCTTGTTTTCTCCTCCAGGCATTTTAGCTCACAAAAACAACTAAAGAAGAAGCCACAAAACTCAAAGGGTAATACTGCCCACTAGTGGGAAAACTGAGAAATGCACCAGCCACAGAAACCCAATAAAGCAACTACAGAAGGGCAGAATACTCCCCGCCTGACATCCGTGGAATGTCATCCTCAACTAACATGTAAAAGGCAAGTAAAATACAATGAAACAAAGTTTCTGCTTTCAAGTACAATCATTAGACACCAATAGCACAACCTCACTTATAGGCCTTATGTAGCACCTGTGTGCACCCTTGTGGAAAATCTTCACCTCTATTTTCCTTACAAGCCCATCCTCACTGGGAAAGGTTTTGGTGATGAGTCCAAGTGGCCAGTTGTTCCTATGTTCGAGTGCCTCTTTTAAAAGAACAACATCTCCTGTTTGTAGGTTAGGCTTTACTGTTTTCCATTTGCGGCGGTCCTGAAGTCCTGAGATATATTCTTTTTTCCATCGTCTCCAGAAGACATCAGCGAGGAATTGTACGCGCCTCCATTGAACTTTGAACAGATCACTGTTTTCGAACTGACCTGGTGGGATTGGTGGAGTCGTAACCTTTTGTGTGAGCAGCATGGCAGGGGTAAGGATGACTGGGTTATCTGGACCTGCAGAAACTGCTGTTAACGGACGAGCATTCACTATTGCAGTGACTTCAGCCATTAACGTCACCAGTATTTCATGGGTAAGCTTTGCATTCCTGTGTTCTAGGAGCATTGCATCAAGGATTTTACGCGTGATGCGACGCATGTGGGGGGTTGAAAAGCCATTTGCAGCCAGAGTCTTTAAGAAAGCTGTTTAGTTTGCTGTTGTAACAGCCCTGTTTGTCTATTTGCAGCTCTTTGCAGGCACTCACAAAATTTGTCCCGTAAATGGACCTAAGAAGTTTGACTGCACCTCTGATGGCAAAAAATCGACGCAGGGCATTGATGAATGACGACGTGTCCATTGATTCTATAACTTCAATGTGAATGGCCCGTGTGCTCATGCACGTAAATATGACTGCCCATCGCTTTGCATCCACTCGTCCACCACGTGTTTTTCTGACAGTGACAGGCCGAACACATCAAGCCCTACATGTGTGAAAGGAGGGTCAGTGGACAGCCTTTCCTCTGGTAACTCAGCCATAATCTGTTCCTGCTGTCTGCCTCTTAGTTTTCGACATGTCATGCAGTTGAATATCATTTTGCTTATTGCTCTTTTTCCTCCCACAATCCAAAAGCCTGCAGCTCTGACTGCCCCCTCAGTAAAATGTCTGCCCTGATAGCATACTTTCACATGGAAGTGTCTTATAATGAGCTGGGCAAGGTGGTGTTTTGCAGGGATGAGGATAGGATTTGTTTCATCCGAAGTCAACTGTGCTCGTCTTAGTCTCCCACCCACTCTGAGGATTCCATTTGTGTCGAGAAATGGGTTCAGTTTGCTAAGTGTGCTTGAACATCTGAGGGGCATACTCTTTTCAAGCTGTCTTATGTCCTCTGCATAGACTTCTCTTTGGACAGTGCGAATGATAATGGTCTTAGCTTGACCAAGCTGCTTCTCCATTAAATGCTCACTACAGCTGTGCCAGCCCTGACAGGAGCCTTCTATGTTCTGCTTAAAGGACTGAACAATGTGTCGGAGTTTAGACATAGCTTTCAGTAATACATTCCAACTTGAAAACCTTTCGAATCTGGCACTACTGAGAACATCCTTTGCAAGAGTGGTAACGCAAGTAGTTACCTCATGACGCAGTTCGTTGTCAGTCTCCGGGTCTACAAGATCAAACGACTCTGTCTGAAATTGACCTATTCCTGACTTGGTAAGGAAAGCGGGTCCACTGAGCCATGTGGAAGTAGGAAGCTGCTCAGCAGGTAATGCGCGCGTGGCATGATCAGCAGGATTTAAGTGAGTGGGCACATAATGGGTTAGTGTAGATCGCCTTATGCGTTCCACTCTGTTGTGCACATAGATGTGATAACGCCTCTTTGTGTTGAAGATGTAACCGAGGACTACTTTGGAGTCTGAATAGAAGCTCACCTGATCCACTGCGATGTCCAGCTCGTCCATGACTAACTCCGCCACCTCGACAGCCAGGACCGCCGCACAGAGCTCAAGTCTGGGTATGGTGATGTCTGGTCTTGGGGCAAGCCGTGCCTTGCCGAGAAGGAAACCCAATTCATTATGACCATCTCTGTCTGTGAGTTTAAGGTAGGCAACGGCGCCCACTGCCTTGGTAGAGGCATCACAGAAAACATGGATTTCCTTAGTTACTGCTGCAGACAGTGGTATTGAGGTGAACATTCTGGGGATCTCCAGTTGTTGTAGATGTTTGAGGGAGTGTTTCCACTGTTGCCACTGTTGTAATTTGTCTTTAGGGAGTTCAGTGTCCCATTCACAAATGTCAGTGGAAATGTCTCTGAGTATGACCCTGCCCTCTACAATGACAGGGACAGCAAAGCCAAGTGGGTCATACACACTATTAACAACTGACAATACTCCACGCTTAGTGAAGGGCTTTTCATTGGCGGTTATCTGGAACTTGAACAAGTCTCTAGACAGGTCCCAGCCCAAGCCCAAGCTTCGCTGCATGGGTGGGGTAGTCTGGCCAAGGTCAAGGCCCTGCATGTCAGCTGCAAGATCCTCACTTGGAAAAGTGTTTGTGATGGTGGGACAGTTGGATGAGATTTTATGCAGGCATATGTTACACTGAGCCAGCATCTTCTGAGCCCTACAGAGAATGTTGATGGCCTCATCAGCGGAAGGAAATGATTTTAGTCCATCATCCACATAAAAGTGGCGTTCAATGAACTCTCTTACATCATTGCCGTGTTCTTTTTGTCCTTCCATCGCTGTTCGTTTCAGTCCATAAATAGCCACTGATGGGGAGGGACAGTTCTCGAATACATGGACTCTCATCCTGAATTCCTGTACTTCCCCATCCAGATCATGGTTTTTAAACCACAAGAAGCGGAGGTAGTTGCGGTGGTCTTCTCTGACAACAAAATTGTAAAACATCTGCTCCACGACGGCCATGACTGCATATGGGTCGGACCTGAAACGTATCAGAACTCCCACAAGGGTATTATTGAGATCTGGCCCTTTTAGTAGCACATCATTGAGAGAAACGTTGTATTTCGCACTTGAATCAAAAACCACCCTAATTTTCCCTGGCTTTTGAGGGTGGTAAATTCCAAAACTAGGGAGATACCAGCATTCTTGTTCTGGAGTTAGAGCTGGAGCTGGTTCAGCGTGGCCTTTACTGAAAGTTTTGTCCAAAAACTCAATGTAATGCTCCTTCTTTTTCAGCGTCTTGTGGAGCGACATTAACCCTCTGGGGTCTGAGGTGATTTTGGGGCCCTTGAGATGTTTGGACATGCTCTGATATTTGTGCTTTTTTCA
>JAUMHE010000053.1:16669252-16680944 GCA_032359235.1 Enteromius mattozi | reverse complement strand
CTCTGCTAGCACTCTATTGAGAGTTAGTAGATATGTAGGTGCAATGTTACTTATAATCAACAGAATACGTTAAAGGGGCCATCAAAATAAAGTGAAACCGAAAATTTTATGTGAGATGTAGGTTTAGGTATAGTGTTGGGGTAAGGGTATAGAAAATACTGTTCGTACAGTATAAAAACCAGGAATGTCCCCATAAAACATGGAAACCAACATGCATGTGTCTACAAAAGAGCCGATCAGTTCCACTGACCTTCATTCACACACGAGCAAATGTGGGAGAAAGGAAACTCAAGCTCATGCAAATTCCACAATATTTTTTCCACTTTTGTGTTTTGTGAGTTGGTATCACATGAAGATGTGTGACCAGTAGAATACTGAAATAAAGAATGCAAGCTTTCAATCTGCAGGATTGGAGTGTTGCAGCAAATTGAAGTAGATATGTGTTGCAGATGTTATATGTTTTATATGTAAAATCGCAAGAAAGCATGATGTCATATTACAACTGCTATCCAGTGTTCTTTCCCACAGTCTTTACTGGTAAATTACCAATAAATGACCCTTAAGAGATCATGTGTGAACAGGACTTTTCAAAAATACCATTGAATTCATTCTGCAATTTACCAGTATGAGAAATCGTAACAGCTCTGTGTGAACACAGGACAAGATTACTGGTATGAGCATGAGCTCAGAACGCACTGACATAAGATATCTAGTCTGGGATTTGTAACATTCTGATCTAGGTGACTCATTTCCTCTGTTCTGTGCAGTTTGGTTTTGAAGTTGTCTAATACGATGTCTCTGGGCCTGCATGGTGCATGAATGTGAATGTACCACAAAAACATTCTGACCGTGTGTGTTTACAAATGATGTTACAAAATGTGCTGTTATTTTGAAACTGATGTGTGAATGATGCTTTAGCAGTAAAAAGATGGAATAGCATTGCCTGTGTGAACAGCACTTTTTTTGTATTCACTGGTAAGGTCTAGAGAAATCATAACACAGAGAAGCAACACATTTCTGTGCTCATAAATGCTTTGATCAGAATGCGACCAGACAATCACAACATTGCGATTCATACAGTGGGAGTCAATTTTGTCTTTCTGGGCATGGACACCACTGACTTTCATCCTATAGACGAAACAATTTAAACATTCTTAAAAGTATCTTCTTTTGTGTTCCACAGATGAAAGAAAAAGTCATACAAGTGAAAATTACATGATTATGAGTAACTGATGACAACATTTTTATTTTTCAGAGAACTATCCTTTTTGTTGTTTGAGTTTTTTTGCATCTGATTGTGAGATCTGAGATTTTATTCAGGTGCTGAGGGTGGAGCAGATGGACATGGTCTCCTTTCATATAAAAGTGAATGGGTGAACTGGATAACTGAATCCTGTGGCCAGGGTGTGGTATGTGGTTTGATCATGTCTTACAAGTAGAAATATAAATTTGAAGCATAGTGGCTTCTATCAATCATTAGCATTCTTATCATCTCTCTCTCTTTTTTTTTAATGATGAAAAATGAATTCACTTTGTGAAAGATCTAAATTATTACTTATAGGTCACAATTATGTTACCTAAGTTTCTATGCAAGCAAATAAACATTACTGGTGATATCGTCATATCAGTTTTGCTTTGATTGCACTGATTTTGAGGTCCCCACACCGTACAGACCTAAATAAACTAAATCAGTGCTTTCTTAATACATATTTGCCATTGTCTTCTGATTTATCCTCATGTGTATTTAAAAGGCTATTACTGTGTCCCAATTTATATATTATCCAAAATTAGAGTTAGCGTTTCCCAAATCATTGTATGTTGAAAGGAGTATCCCAAAGGTAACCAGATGGTTTACAATTTCTGGAGTTCAAAATGGAGATTAATGCATCCTAATATAGCCCACAGCTGAGGATTTTATTATAACTATGAAATAGAAAGTGTTAAAAAAATTATAGCCTATGTGGCAGATAACTATGTGTGGCAGATATGTGAGGTCAATGGTTCAGTAGAGAGGTTTAAATAAAGGGATTTGAGTGATTGATATTAAGTCAAACTATTTATCTAACGCTATCCACATTAGCCTATATTTCATTTGCAACAAGATTGTGAATTTTTATAAAGATACATTTACATTAACTTTCAAATGCATCATTATGCAAACACATGAGGAGAGCTCTCCGCTTGAAAGACTTATGACTGGCAGATCAACATGCTGCTTCATTTCTCCCTGATATGGTATGAAATGAAATGTGAATTGTTAACAGTGACCGATGTTTGACAGGGCACTTTAAACAATGACAGGATCCACATAACTTTGTGACAGCGTTGTCTGTTAAATAAGCAATTACAACAAAAAAGTATGTCTGAAAGCTTCTACTATTAAATCAAAAATATGTACCTTTTCTTTTTTTAGGGCATAGAAACAAAAGGTGAATTTGGGAAACAGCAAATATTGACTCCAAAAATACATCTGCTAATTCTCAAAGTCAGTTTATTTTTGCAGTTTACAAACATATCTATTTTGTAATGGCGTCTATGTATGCATAGACATAGGCTGTGTCATTGTTTTTAATAATCAGGGTGCTTGATGCTATTAAGTCTTTCAGAATGATTTATTTTTAGGTTTGCAGCCCGGTCATAAGGTCCCACCAGAATGAACCGGGCAGAAAAGGATTTGCTTGTAATCCGCAGGATGTCACACATACAGAAAACTAGTCAAACATACTCTGGACCAACAACAAATGTAATTTTCAAAGGTGCTTGTAAATCCATTAAGGAAATAGAAGAGCATTCAATCTGAAGATTACACTCTTATACCTTTGTCCTCATGTCCTAGGTCTCAGTTTTAATGTCCACAGTCCTAAATCTGATCTGAGTTCAATCGAGGAAACCTGGCTTGCTGCACTCTTCTCCATAATGCAAATATTCCCAGCTCAGCACTCAGAGAATCAAATATAATACGTTTTGTTCTCCATGAGAGATATTTTTATGGTATGGGGCGTGTCTATTACAGGGAAAATGAAGTGATTTTTCACATTTCTCTTTTTGCCAGTGTCCCACAGAGAATTCCATCTTGTGCAGGAGGACAGACTATCATTCCGGCAAATAGCATTGTGAAAGCCAAATTGTAAAAGGACGTGGCTTACTGGTAGAGGACACAAAATATAATTTGATAAGAAAATGTGGCCAATGTTTGTGCCCCCTCTGTCCTTTGCAGCTATGGCAATTAAGTAAATGTTTAAGAATAAAGCACAATATATGGTGAATCAGTCATATGAATCCGCTAAAAGTGACCCAGCCAATTTGTCTATAGATGCATTCAGTGCTTCAAGTGGAAGGGAAAAAAAAAAAAAATTGTGCTGAGACTGCTTTTGTTCACGTTTATTTAAAAAAAATAATAAATCTAAGGATTTATACCTATAGGCCTATGATTAAAGGTCCACAGGTTAATGAAGAAAGGTTTGTTCACTCACTACATATTCTTAATGGACACATAAACCCAGTAGAGATGCAAGCAACGCTGTTATCACCTTGATGTTAAAGAGGATGAAGCTTTATTGCTACTGTGGGAGTCTGTTCTTTTTCTCGAGATTCTCAAGAGTCACATATGCATGTGAAGATATGCATATGCAACATTTAATTTCAATTTCAGTTGCTGAGAGACTGTGAAAAGAAAGCTTGTGAAATAAACATTCTCAATTAGAACACAGTTGGTAAAGGTTTAAAGCATTCAACAATGCAAGCAGCTCATCCATGAGAAACTTAAGGACATCATTAAATAATTCTAAATTTAACCAATATCACCTGCAAATGTGACGTTGTGTTGAAATTCAGACCTGCAACACAATTATATGACATTTTCAACAGTTTTGGGGAAAGTTACTTAGAAAAGTAATGCATTACAATATTGCATTACTCCCTAAAAAAGTAACTAATTACTTTTTATGGAAAATAATGCATAACGTTACTTTTGCGTTACTTTCACGTTACCTTTTAAATATTAGCAGAGCTTGAGTGTTTGTTTTTAATATAAGAAGTTCTATTTATAGCAAATACCAAAAAGTGTCACAAATAAACCTTAGGCTGAAGAAAATTAAATTCACAAAAAGTAAATTCACATCTGTAAAAATACAGGAGAAAAAAGTTCAATACTCTTTAGCAATAAAAAAAAACAACAATTAAGCACAATAGTTAGTTTTACATTTGTGTAATTTAATTATTGCAAGTTTGCATCATATTCTGAGTTTATTTTAATTAATTTTGATGAATACTAAATCTGTATTTTTGAGAGTGAGATGAATTAATGCACATGTCAGTCAATATATAAGAAAACAAAGTAACTGGCATTATTTTTTTGAAAAATTAACTCAGTTATATTATTCTAAAATTAAAAAGTAATACGTTACTTTACTAGTTACTTGGAAAAAGTAATATTATTACGTAAGTCGTGTTACTTGAAATGTGTAACCCCCAACACTGCTTTTCAAATATTTCAAGAAATTTCAAGAAATGAATACTGAGTGATTCGTGTTTTAGAAGGAGTATTATCTATTTTGCCAAACAACAAAAAAAAAACATACCGCATTTCCTCTCAAAGAAACAACTGTCATTTGTTCATTTCAGAATTTTTGAACAAAATAGTTGAGTTGATGATTCAACGGTTTGCAAGTCATCAGGTGCATCTTAAATCACATGTTCTCAGAATAGGTACTTCTTCTGAATAAGTAGAAATTATGTTCTTTTCAAGTGCTGTCTGTAAAGTATCCAGCCATAGGAAAAATAGCGAATGAGTCGCCTGATTTGATGTTTCACCAGAAAAACTCTGCCAATCACCAGTTGATCATATCTACAGCAATTTTCATTGTATTGAATTTCATATTTGATATTTTTCAGAATATATATTATATATTAGTATGATGTGCAGTATTTGATCCAGATGTTATAACATCTGGACATTTGCCATGTCATTGTCATGTGACCTATCAGTTAGTAAGTTTTATCACTTCACTGCAACCTGTCCTCCAACCAATACACCCGTGTAGGTCATTTGTCCAAATCCTTGAAATACGACCCATCAGAGCATATACTACAATTGCGCCCCTATCGGCAACAGGACTGGTAGCGCATTGAGTGATGTATGCTTGTAATCGTGTGATCATGCGATCATGGGTTCGATCCCAGAGAACACGTGTGCTCATAAAATGTTTTTGTATTATAAATCATGAGTTTGCACTATTTCTGTAAGGGGTAGTTTTAGGACTGGGTTATGTGTGGTCATTTATATGAATTATCTAGTAAAACATGTACAAATCACAGTGAGATTGGTGTAAAAAGTCCACACATTGCATTTAAATAAACATGCATTTTGATTGGTAATGACAGTCATGTGTCATTTCATGATGACAGATGCAACACAATATTATCATTATGTTATCTCCCACTAGAGGGCGTGTAACTTTTAAATGTAAATACAGGACGTAATAAGGTGCTTGCACAAATTACCTATAGGGTCGTTTTTTGTTGGCAGACTGGCTCAAATAGTAGGCTATCCAGGTATTTTGCAGTATTATTAATAGTGCAAATCTGGATATATACTATTTTTACATAATCTTTTGTAGTAGGCAAATGTACGATTTCTGATGCAACCACATTTGTCTGGTCCTCAGCATCAGCATTTTTGAATGAATTAGTTGAATTAATGATTCAGGGACTCTCTCAAAAAGATGGTCACTTGTCACAACCTACTGGTGTAACAGTATAATCTACAGAAAGACTTTCTGAAAAAGTCCTGCCACTTTAAAGATCAAACACAGACAAGCAGAATGTTACAAACAGTGCAACAGATAGTAACATAATATCAGAAATTCCACTGTTCTTATAGGAGGACCGGAACTAACGGTTACCTACAGTCATTTTAAAAGCTCCAACAGCTAGTACGCTTGTCTTCACACTCCTCACAGTCTGCAGGTACACAAATGCAGCCCACTCTGCCTGGATCAATGTCCTGAAACATCACCTGAAAATCGATGAGCTTTCTCTGAGTGTTTCTGTCCGTGTTAATGTGCCCCAGGCCATTGACCCGAAAGGTGACAGCATACTCCAGAGATGTCTGCTTCTCTGACACTGCAATATTCCACTGCAGAGCCCTCCACATATTGCTTCTCTCATAGACTTTTAGTTTCACACACTTCTTATAACAGCCAGGTCTTGAAGAACACTTATTTTCAGCAGACCTCTTCCACAAGAACTCAGCCAAGTATGAGATGAGAGGTTTGTATTGTTTAATAGCACACCTTGTGTAGCACACTTGATGTGAAAATTCAACATTGCGGATCTGAGTGGGGTGACACGTGACGCTATATGCTGTTCTCTACATTTTCGAAGAGATACAAAGACGCATGTAGTCATTAAAATGTCATTAGGTGATGTAGGCTGGAGTTCAGAGGATGCTCTACTGAATCACACAACTACTGTCTCCAGGGGGAGGCGAATGACTGAATGTTATAGACATGAGGATCACAGAAGGCTGTAATCACATCTGTGTCGAGGCGTGGAGGTGGGAAAAGTATAGGAGGAGGCGGGCTCCTTTGACATGAGGCATTAGCACCCTACACTCTGAGAGCCACTGTAGCTAAACAACGCTGCATTATGGTGAAGCAGACTGTGCGGTCTGCTTAAGGTCTTTCAATCAAATATAGCCAATATATCTGCCCTTTAAAATCAGAATTGCACTTAATAACCCCATTTGATGCAAAAGAGTCTAAACAATACTTCCCTCCATGAATACTAGCAACCTTGTCTCATAAATATATGTACCTCTCTGCACTTTTTGTGCAACACCATTTTTACTGCACCTTTCACCACAGTTTCAAAGAGAAATGTCCACTGAGTGGTGCTAAAACAGGTTCAATACATGAACCCTGGCACGTTTTTTATTACGTTGACAAAGGTATGTATTGCGGCAGTTCAGAATTGAAATGTCGAACCGTAGTTACACGAGATTCTAATCTGGAGCTACTCGCTTTGTCTTTGTACTCCGTGAGCTATACTGAACAAACCCACTATTTGTGATACTAACCTTCGAAAGCATCATTTTTCAAATATCTCAGCATATTGACATTGTTTTGAAGTCATAACATGATATTCTTCAAGTAATTGTGTGAAAATTATGCTTTATTAATCAAAACTATGTACATTTGTGTGAAAAGGAATAAAAGGTGTCAGAGTTTTACTGCCTCTAGTGTTTAACTGCAGTGATATGTACTTGTTGGTATGTATTACATGTCTCGCTAAAAAGTGCACTGAAGGTATGTTTATGCAATGAGAACAGGTAGCATACTTAAGTGTGATGCCTCTATATACAGATAAAACATTCTTTTTAATGGGATAAAAGGTTGTCTGGTAAGAACAGTGTTAGCTTGTAGCAATTAGCGTCCTAACCAGACAGTCAATCTTGATTTTAAATATGACACCAAAATGTCTAAGAGAGACTTTTGAGCCCAAAAAAACCATATGGTGTGTGATTTAGAACTCCATTTGAGTCATTCTTTCCATCCCATTAATCCTAACCTGGATAAATTAAAACCATTCTACAAATTACGCATGCCAGTTACAGTATCTGCACTCACAAGACTCCTACATTTTATTACCGTATGTCGTATACATGTGGCTGCAGTGCAGCTGTGCTGTCTGAGAGCCAGTATTTCACTTTGTCTCAGCACAGAAACTATCCTTGCGGGAATTTGTTTTGCGTGTGTTTGGGGAGTGTGAGGGTTTGGAGTGATGCCAGTGTTTCTAGAGCGCACATAATGCTCACATCTCATGTCATAACATAAAAATAGCTGTTTATTTCTGCCTGTTGCTCCTCAAGGTAATTCATAGTCACGTCCGTGCCTAAAAAGACAAACAGTGAGACGGTGAGATAAACACAGGGAAACAAGACAAAATATAATCTCTTCTGTAAACAATGGCTCAGTGGATACTGAGGCAGCCAAAGAAACAAGGGACTGCTTAAGAGTGTGACTGCAGTATGTGGATGAGACAGGAATTAACCTTTTGAATAATGAGATCAAGGGCTTTGAAACACCAAGAACCTGCCTGTTCCTGCTGGTTGTTAATTTAAAACAATATACTGTATATATAAATATATGTGTGTGTTCTTTTATAAAAGTATAATGGTATGAGTCTTTCAAGAAATAAAGGCTTTTTAATGAGCTTTTTGTGCAAGTAAGAACAAAATGTTTCAACATTATTTAAAGGGATAGTCCATCCCAAAACAAATAATAATTATAATAATAATTTTATTAAAAAATAAATAATAAAAAATAACTGATGTTCATGTAGCTCTAGGAATAAGCAAAATTTAATCATTATAAGTGGCTACATTTCTGTAGCCTAAACTTTTTTAAAGTTTTGTCCAAATCTGATGAGTGTGAATCTGGCAATGATTTTTATGTTGGTGGTAATGTTTGCCGCAGTTCAGAAATGAAATGTCTTGTGAGTTGCCCTAAAATGTTTGATAATAATGTACCACCTACGCTAAAACCCTGGAACTTAAAACCTAAAAATTACATAAATATACATCTGCTGAAACAGCCTTGCCAGGTTTGCCTTGCTGGTCTTTCATCATGATTTGTGTTTCATGGGACTTGTGCCTCAGGTCAAGTTTACTACATCTGAAGACCGATACACAGAGCTACGAGGTAAATATCTCAATAAATAAGTCACTAGTTTATTAGTTCAGTGTACCGTGATAACAGTGTTTTGAGGTCAGAACAACATAATATTGCAAAATTTAAATAAACAAATAAAAAAAACATTCATTATTGTGAAATGCTAACTACTTAGATTTTAACTCTTCATTTCAAACAATTAAAAAAAAAAGATTCTCCAGGACGTATGATAACTGACAATGCATAACAAATTCCAATGCTTGATTAGGTTGGTCTGTACAGTATTTATTGTAATATTCAGTGCTTTCAGGTTAAAGAGTTCAACTACTCTCATCAGAATAAAATAGCCGCTGAAATGTATTGCTGTCTAATACTCTGTGCACAGCAAATGTAGACATTGATGTTCTATTTATAGGGACTGAAAACCTTTTGACCTTTTTAATATAAATGCCTTTTAGTGCAGAACTGCTAATGCAGGACTTACTAAACTAGATAAAAGCAGCCATTGACCTGTTATCCAATGTGACATTTTGCTGCTCAACAAATTAGCAGTTTCTGTACCTGCCTTCTCTGTGAATATAACTTGCAGACTCAAGCGCACAATTTAAAAGCTAATGGTTTTGAAAAGTAGTTTGGTGGCCAATAAAATGTTTATTTTGCTAGACTGTTAAAAATATCTTTAAGTAGTAATTTTGATTATGACAAAAAGTACTTTATTGTGATCATTTAATTTTTGCCACCTCATTTGTTTACACGTGCATAATAAAATTAGTTTTTTTTTGCAGTATGCTCAGTCAGCAGTTGCAATGATAAAGTGTTGCAACTGAAAAACTGATAGCACGTCTCCCTGCAGATTTACTTTTCTGGATTTTCTTCTGAGCCCAAATATACAGCTATGTATTATTCATAACATGATGTGGCAAAAGTGTTAGAAAAATTGAGTAGAGGAGCACTTGCCCAGCATATTGACTGACTTCTCAATGATGATGCACAGTTCCATACATTCCTCCTAACCCATCCAATCTGAACTGAGTCCATCAATGAGTTCTTTTTTTCTCTTTCCTACAGCTAAAATACAGTATACAAACTTTAAATTGGAATGCCATTGTGGACACTTTATACTGTTTGCAGGTTTGAGAAAGCAATCTTGTAACTTGAAAACTGATACTCAGAAACTGATTAAAATCAGTTTGTTGGCTAATCATTCCTGTCATATATTCAGATAAACTGTTAGTCTGTGTGTTAAGGGTGAGGATTGCACAGTCATTAAATCATTTACTCAACTAGTTTATTTAAAAATCCTTAAATCCTTGAGGAACAACGGTGTTCTGCGTTGTTTTAAAATAGTTCTGTTTTGACTTTGTTTCATTGGCAAAGCAAAAGCATAAAGTGTTAAGGTCAATTTCTTTAAAAAATATAAATTATTACTTAATGTTGAAGTAGCCTTTGCATAAAACTAAAATCATCAGTTTGGAAACAAAATAAGGTTAAATATTTTGATATTAAAAACATAAAAACGTAATATACAATACAGACGTGCCAACAATGTAGTATACATCACTTTGAACAGTTCAACTTTGCAGAATGCCTACTGTTTTACATATTATTTTAAAATAGCAAGCAGTGTAAAGTATGTTTTGCACAGTATGTAGTACACAGCATGCTATTATTCCATTTTGAAGCTCTTGTACTGGTGGGATTCAGAACGTGAGGTTCAACATTTGGTCCTGATTTCTCCAGAACCATCAAAACATTTTTACAATAAAAAGTCCAAGACCTATGGATGTCTTGCACAAACAATAATAAAGCATATACACTGATTTTCTTTTAAAAAGTGGACAAAGCAAAACTGGTTTTATGTTGTAGATCTCGTAAACAGTGAACAGAGTTACAGATTTGATGTATGTGTGGAAAGCTAAGGAGACATATAAGTGTCTAAGGAGTCCTTACACACGCTTTTCATTTTGTTCACATACAGTCAAACAGTGACAGGATAACAAATCACTCTGACTAGACAGCAGGGTTATCAGTAGATGTTTTCAGCAAATGGGGGAATTTAGCCTCTTGACTTCTCTCAGTCCCTGTTGCATCTCAACATCAATCTGGAGTGTTTTCTGTACAACAGAGTTCTGTAATCTGCTGATTAGTGCAATGATGTAACTGGAGAATGGTGCTGCAATGGACATAGCACCTGATCACTTCGAAATTTTGGTTCCCTGTCATTATGCTTTATTTGTTGTTTGACAGTGTGTGTTTTTTCTTAAATACATATGCATTCTTCAGAAACAGCACCAATAACGAGATATGTCATACCTATCGTTTGTGAGCTGCGGTTCCAACCAAGTCTTTGATGCTGTTTACGAATGTTTCTTTCAACTACGGTTTCGAGAAAACACTGAATTGTGGACCAATATGCTGATAATGACAGACCTCGTGACCAGTGATGGGAATAACATCATTACTAGTGACGTCTTTTTGTCCGGTAACAAGGAATCAAACGAATTACTGTTTCCCCCGTTACAACTCCGTTACAGTTACTGACAATAAAATGTGGCGTTATAATTTATTATAGGCTCAGTTCATCTACAGGAATAGTTCACCCAAAAATGAGAATTACATCATAAACTCCTCACCCCCAAGCCATCCTAGGTGTATATGACTGTCTTCTTTCAGATGAACACAATCACAGTTTTCTTTTCTTTTTTTTTTTTTTTTTATTTAGCCTGGCTCTTCCAAGCTTGGTAATGCTGGTGGATAGTGGACATTATTTTGAAGCTCTGTAAATCAGATATATCCGCAAGTATTGCTGTTACAAAGAGAGTATGCGAGGCGTGCGAGTTCATGTGCAAAACAGTATTTTAATAAAGGCTCAGAGTCAAGATAATAACAGTAGATCGCCGGCAGACACAGTAGTGGAGGCACAAGCAGAGGCGTAAACAAAGTAAAAGGTCAAAATACCGTTAAACAGGGTCCTTGGGGAGAGACAGAGGGAAAGTCCAGATCCAGGCAGAAATCGTCAA
>JAUMHE010000053.1:16641986-16657396 GCA_032359235.1 Enteromius mattozi | reverse complement strand
CCTCTCGGTGGAATTTGGCCTTAAGTTTCAATGTTCTGATCGAATCTTATGTGTCTGATTCCCTCTGATCCATTACAAAACTTTGGAGAAAAAAAAAAACTTGAATAGTGCTGTTTCCCCATATCCTATTTTGAATAGTCACCATTGGCACATAATGCAACAAAGACTGCTTAAGTCAATAGATTTTACTAACAGAACGATCGCAATGTATATATAACATGATGATGCTGCCATCTTTCTTAAGTCATTTTTACCCCTCTTTAATTTGGCTCTGAATCTCATTTGAAAATTGCCATTTTAACCTCCATCTACAAAATACTGGATTACTCAGTAAATATACATCCATGATATTTTGGCTTTCATCACTATACATGTCTGTCTTTCTGTTTCTTTAGAAAAAGCATTAGCAAAATTAATATTGTGAGTTTTTAAAATTTGTTTAATTTGACACCCATACATAATTTTCAGCTCCGATTTGAGCTACAGGTGCATTGATGTTGTTGTTGTTGTTTAATTAAAACTGTTACCAAAGATTTTGAACTAAAATGTGATAATCTTTAAACACGTTCTGTAAATACTGTGGGTGGTTATGAATAATTATGCCAGAAATAATTATTTCATATGTTGAATATATCCTTTAAACCTACTCTTTTCTTTCAAATATTTTGATTGGTATTTGTTTTGTGTGCATGTTCAAACATTATTAGTTTATTCATTTTATCATATTGACTGCCCTAGGGGCAAATGCAACAATTCAATTCAAATGATTGTTTTAAACTCACAGGAAAAAAACAACAACAACTACTCTTACATGGAGTTTAGATCTTAAGACTAAATCTGGTGAGAGTCCTTTCAGTGCCCCGTAGTAACATCTCCTCATATACATTTCCTCATCTCTTGCTAACAGACATCAATCAATAAGATGTGTTCTGTATGAGTGCTTTATTCTACAGGGCTCCCTTAAGTGTTTTGAGGATGTGTCTTTGTCTTTGGAGGAAAGAGGAGGAGAGATCTAAAGATGAATCTGAATATCAAACACAATGCAGTGATTGCTGCAAAAATTTGAGTGCAGTGATGCCGTGGCAGCTCTCAACGTTCTGTATCTCTGAGGAAAAGATAGGAGGCAGCTGACGGAGCTCTTTGGGTGCTTTTGTGGCCACTGAGTCTAAACATTCCTGGCTCTGCAGATCAGATTCTGGCTAGCTGACAGTAATGTGTCCTGAAGGAGAGATCAATGTGAGCTTTGGCACTCTCTGGAATCTTGCTTTTTCAACAGTCATCTCTGTCCTCTCCTGTCCTCCACTGGTTGGGCCATCAGTGCTGATGATGAGTTAAATGGGAATGTGAACTAGTGTACTTAGCATGCCTCCATTTCAGATTTCTGAGCCACACCTGCTGAAGAAGGGTCAAAGATCAAAGGTGAAGCAAAGGAACGATTCTAGAATCTCAGCGTGTTCAATGAGCTCTTCAGTAGACGCTGTGATTCGTCTTCAGCGGGCAGGTTGGTGCTGGGGGTCAGAGGCCAGATGTAGATGAGGCTGGTTCCGGTTAAAAGTTTAGTAGTTGAAAGCGTGAGGTAAAGGGGCCACCGGTGGGGTGATGAAATGATGTGTCTCCTCTAATGTGATGGCAGAGGGGCAGCTCAGAGGGGCAGGAAGGTGTCAGCAATTCATCGTCCTGCCAAAGCTTGTCTGGCCCTTGGGCTCAACGTGCTTCTTATTGGTCTGTACCGAGGGGACAGTGCCAAAGGTCTCATGTAATATAGAAAGGTGTGATATTGGATGCAATTAGTTTGCTCAGGGATATATTCTTTCAGCTGATCTGGTTCTGCTCTCAGTGTTATTGTGCACCTGGGTCTCTATGAAAATCTGTGCACAGGATGTTCGGTTAATAATACAGTCATTGCTCGATGGATATGATGAAGAATATTCACCATTATCATTTGAAGTGTTCTTGCATGTTTTCAGCCTGTTTATTGGAAACATTTTAGTTTGATTTTACCTTGGCTTGTGTCAAATGCATCTTTTAGGATCTGCAATTTCAAACTTTACAGATGTACAATAAGTGCCACCGCAATAAAAGTTTGCAGTTATAATGAAAGAATAATGCAGGAATCCATGCATCAATGGAAGGAAAAGATGAATTGAATTAAGCATGATGTGTCATGATTTTTGCAATTTGAACACGTCAGTCTTTAATTTTGAATACAAAAAAACTAAACATTGACTGCAATGTTGTAAGCTTAGCTATGGCACTATGTATGAGTTAAATACGGCATGTACCTTTTAAGAAAAGTGTTGTTTTGTGACCATATTTACAATGCAGCTAAGTATGCAGGTCTAAATATGCGTCTTGTTACACTTATTGTTTCTGGAGCTTTTAATGGGAACAGTGATGTTGCATACAAGTAATTTTGTAAATGAGTTGGATGCCCACGGACGCCTTCATAAAGTTGTAATTACGAGCGGAAAGCTGGATTTTCTTTGAGCTCAGAGTTTCCAAGGTGGAGGCATGCCAGTCAGAAAACATGGTTGTTGCAATGCTGACAGTAAATGTATTAATTAATGAGCCAAGTGGCATGTACACAATATTGTGAATTACAATAAAATATATAAGACTTACTTACAGCAACTTCATATACTAAATAAAAAGCATAAACACACATGAATGCACCATTACTGTTTTTATTTTTTAGGTAGAATAGTTAAATCACCATATTGCTCCAAGTGCCTTTGTAGTGGAATTTTGGTTGAATTTGGCACCAGGAATAAAAACTACCACAAAATACAGTTATTGTCAGTTTAATATATTCAAAAGAACAAGGAACAATAAGGAACTTTCTATGAGCCTACCATGATGTAAATATGATAAATAATAGATTTACTCTACTTGTGTAAGTTGTGAAGGTGTAGGGTTATGCATAATCAAAGTTAATCTTAGCTTTCTGTGTTTTGCGCATTCTCTCTCCCTCCCTCTCTCTTGGGACTGCAGCTCTGTTTGTTTAGGCGTAGTGCCCTGCTTACATAGGCTTGTAATTAAGCCCTCTGTCATGTCTCTCCTCCTTACCACCCTCTTCTCCTGTCAGTATCTCGGCCTGCACCTTGTGATGTGGTTCTGGCGTCTTGCTCTGCTTCCTCTTTGCTGACACACATTTGCCCGTCCCACTGCACTCCCTGTCATGCTCTGCCTCCTGTTTACTAATTAATTTTAAATCTGTCTAATTAGTGGCCCATATTTAACGGTTTCTTCATTTAGAGACATAGGTCGTAGCTTGTGAAACCATTTGACCTCTTTGAAATTGGTCCACCAATCATGCTGGGGGTTCAGAGTAACATCAGGCTGAGGGATAAATGCAGTGTCTTGCTGTGTAAAGACGATTTTTCGAATACAGCTGTTCATGTATTTTTGGAGAGAAAGCAGACTTTTCAAGGATAATATAATTTTGGAATTATGCGGCTGAAGATTTGTCTGCTCTTGTGTATAGCTGTCAGCAGTTTTGCTCCCATATACCTTCAGTTCTAACTACAAATGAAAGTTGTAAAATTAAAAAAAATATTTTTTTATTTATTAAATATACAAAAGTTCCTCTGCATATTTTATTTGTAGTCTGATTCTAATATCAAGTCACTGCTCAGGAAAGCTATCATGTTTTATCAAAAAGCAGTGGTGGGAATAATCATTAGTGGGAAAAATGCCAAATCTAATGTTAGTACTAGATAAATCACATAAATGGAGGCAAATGCTTGTCTTACACTTTTTATCAGCTCAAACTGTAAATAAAAACGTTAAATATGTCCATATATCATGCTTTTTTTTAACAAGTTGAAGTTTAAATTACATGGCAGATATGTTCCTAATAATTATTCTGTCACAATGTGTAGAATGTAAAACAGAAAAAATGAAGGATGCCATAGCTTCCTTTTAATGTCATGATGAAATTTAAATGAGAACTGGTTTCTTTTTCTTTTTTTTTCTTTCTCAAGGAACATATAAAAGTTGATTTATTAGATCCTGACAGATTATAAAGTGTTTTTTAGCATTAAAAGTCTACTGCATTGACACATTAAGTAATATCTGTAATGTATCAGGAAAGCAAATGAATATTAGCTTTGTGTTTTGAAGTCCAAATGACTGTTGTTGTGGAGGCAGGGGTCTAAACGTGTTAGTGAGTAATGTAACAAATACTGTATGAATCGAGATTCAACTTGAAATGCAGGGTCGTGAAAGCAGCAAAAACAGGAAAGACCAAATCCATTAATTGTGCATCACATCCATATATTTATGCATTTCTAAAACAGTACAGTGATGAAGCAAGCTATGTGCTGCATTCCTTTAGCAAAGCTTTTTAATGATAGACTCATTGTTTGAATGTCATTTCTTTCATATTTATTATAGTAACATTTATTCTTGTTTGTCTGTTCACACAGACACATATGCACCAGTTAGATGGACTCTCAGGCAAAAAACAGCCCTGTAATAGAGTGCCCTGCAGGAACAGTATGTCAATGTCAGACTGGTCCTTAGTCTTTTTGCAGTTTTTAAACTGACTGCCAAAACTGGAAGCATCCGCAAACACTCCTGCCTGCCTCATGTGGAGTTATCTCAAACTGGGGATCTGTGAACAGAAAACTTGTCCATTCTCAAAGAACTTATTTTCTGATTCTCTCCACACACACACCTCTTGCACAAGTTTCCATTCTTCATCAGTCAGACTGTACATTTTCCCCCCACCAGTTTTATCTCCCACTGGGTGAAAATCATAAGTTGTAAGACAAGCCTTAGCTTCTGGTTCAAGTGAAAAAAAAACAACAACAACAAAAAAAAACTTTGGCATATATGATAAAGCTTGACCAGGACAAACCTTGTGCCAAGGTCATCTAAACCTTTTTTTAGAATTTATTTTGCTGAACATCTAGTGGGAGACCCCCCCCCCCCCATTCAATGCTATATGGCATTTCCTTTCATTTCTTTTCCTTGTAGGGCTGCACAATTTGGCTTAAAACCATTAAATATAACCAAATAATATACTATTTTGTCACTTTTAAATGTTAAACCCAACCCGAAAAATATGTAAATGCACTTTTTGTGCAACAACGTTTTTACATGCTTTACTGCACATTTTACAGAAAAATGTGCACTGAGTGGCGCTAAATCACAGGTTCAATACCGTACGTTAACCTTGGTACACTTTTATTACTTTGATATAGGTATGTATTGCGGCAGTTCAGAATTGAAATATCCGTGGACTTTTTAATAAAAGTTAATGCTCTATCATGTTGGAAATATGCCCTACACAATAGTGTTAACAAATGCAAACCTGACATAAAAACACATTTGTTAATGCAACATTTTTATTTCAACTTCCTTTTACACAGATTTGAACTGTTTTATCAAACCTTAGTTACACAGGTTTCAAACCAGTGCTCCTCGCTTCCCAAGTATGTTTCTGTACTCCGTGAGCTACCAAACAAACCTATCGTCTATGAAAACCCATAGATATGAAGCTGGATATGTGGGATGCTAACATAAAAGTATCAGTTTTATTAATATTCTCAGCATATTAATATTCTTTTGAAGTTATAACATGATATTCTTTAAGTGATTATGTGAAAATTATGCTCTATTAATTGAAATTCTGTAAATTTGTGTGAAAAGGAATAAAAGGCGTCAGAGTTTTACTGCCTCTAGTGTTCATTTCTTCCGGAAACTGCAGCAATAAGTACTTATTTCGTATCTTGCTAAAAAGTGCACCAAGGTATGTTTAAGCCATGAGAGCAAGTAGGTTAAACCACAGAGCTCTTACTTTGGCAGACAACCACAGGGAGACCTTAAGCTCCTCTTCTGTTAACAACAGCTGGTTTAAAAGCACTTCTCATAAAAAAGTATGGGAAGATGGAAAATGGGTGTTGCATTCCCAAATGCATGTTATAAGCCACTCAAGATGTAGAGGAGAGATGAGTTCATGCGGTGTAGCATACTTTAAACCAAGCTAGATCAAGTGCATGTAAAAGAACATAGCACCATTCTTCACAGTTCATGCATTTATTTATATAAATCACTTTATTTGCAATTGAATAATTGTTTTAAATCATATTATTATTATTATTATTATTATTTTAATTGTACAGCAATTGTGTTGAACACATTTTATTAGTCACAATGGAAATAGAAGGTTAAATTGAGTTCATCATTGAATACGGCATCCCACGCAGTATACTCTGTTTGTATATTCAATTTAGGCTGATGTAGAAGGTCTTCTGTGTTCTGTTGTCATGCCAGATAGACAGCCAGGAGAGAAAACTCAAAAGAACCTTATAGAAAACAACCCCAAACTCACCTTTGCCAAGAGCACTGTTCTCAAAGTGCTGCCACTCTACGACAGTTGGGAGTGCCTAAATTCATGAGTGACAACACTGGATGTGTCAGCAAGACAGATATTCTGCAATATTCAAAGGTCTTTAAAACATGTCTACTATAAAAACACAGCAGAAAAACAATAAGACAGTTAAGATTCATGGTATTAGCCATTAATGGGCCGCTCTAATTGCAATTAGAGGCCTGGTGCAGCAGCTTCTAGTAGGTCAACCTTCGGATATAACCTTTCGTATTTCTCTGGTGCATCCAGGAGTTTGAAAGGATTACTTTTTGTCTGCTATGAGCACAGCAGGGGACGGGTTCTTTTAATGTGGGGATATTGCTTTCAACATGGCCTAATTGGCTAAATGAATAATGGGGCTGCTCTCCCTTTCACTGTCAGAGGAACAAATGAATTTGAGTCGCTCTCTAAAGAATTGAATCACTGACCGGCCATCTTGGAGAGCACTTATTATTTTGCATTCATTTTTTAAATTACAGAGTGACAAGGTCACCTCCATATACATGCACCAGTAAGTGGAGTCCTGGTGCTGTTCACAACATATGCCCACTTTATTCTGCTCAGCCAATTAAGGTCACCAGGTCAGTGTGCATCACAATGTTATGTCTCATACCTAAATCTAAGCAGAGGAAACAGCAAAACCTTGATTGTAATGCAAATAGTAAAATTATTCATCATCTGTCCGATGCAAATGCCACGGACACGCTTCAATTATGCTCTTTTGTTTGTGTGTTGGCTGTAAAATAGTTTATGTGCTGAACAGCTGCTTTGTCTAATGCACCAATTTCTATCCACAAATCCATTTAGACATCCCCAATTACAAGCAAGCAGATAAAAGATTTGAAAAATTTGACAAGTGATCATAAAAATTGGCGGCGTTTATTGGCAGTGTAAAATTTTAGGAGGGAAAAAATACACTGGCATTTACTGCTTGAGATTACCGTGCATGTGTATGTGTGTGTGTGTGTGTGTATTTTCATTTTTTTAAGTTAGGAATTTTCAAACTTTTTGACACCAAGGACTCATATTATGAAGATTTATTAAAAATAAATTAACTTATGTTGACAGCGTACACTACAGATGATAATAATACAAAGTGTTTCTTGATAATCTGCATATTAGAATGTTTTTAATGTAAATTAATTAATTAATTAATTTAACAGGGTATAAATTGCACTTAAAATATATTAAAATAGTAAACATTTTATATTGCAATTATATTTTACTTTTTACTGTATTTTTTCAAAATCAGCATATTAGAATGTTTTTTTGAGGGAAATTAATTAATTGACGGTATAATTGCATTTAAAATATATTAAAATGGTAAACATTTTTACTGTATTTTTTCACTGTGTTTTTTTCAAAATACTAACAATCATTTATTAATTAATTAACTAATTTATTATTTATATTAGTTTTATATTAATTAATTTTTTTTTTTACAAATTAATGAATCTGTTTTTCTCATTTAAAATGTTGCTATCAATAGCATAAAATAAAACACAATTAATGTGATGAATTCATACCACCCTTATAAAACAAAAATAAACAGTAACATTAAAAAAATATGGCGACATTCTAGATTTAAATGCCAGTTTGAAAGCTCACTCTCAGTAACAGCAGGGAGAGGCAGGATTAGCAGGAGGAGAGAAGTACAAAGTTTTGAGGTTTGTGAGGTGTGAACAATCAACGTGTCACAAATTCCTAACCTGCAGCGGCAACGAGCACAATGGGTTGAGTTAATCCATCAGATTTCCTTTAATTGCTATACTGCTGTTTTTATAATGAGGGCCCATTAAGTTGTCACCCAGTGATAACGTGTATGACCCTGGGGCAAGGAATGAGATTAAGCTTCGCTGGCGTCCCACCCTCACACTCTCTCAGCTCCTGTCACTCTTTCAGCAGGGCTGTATGGAGAGTGACTGAAGAGCACTCTGACTAGAGAGGACAGGTGTCTTTAAACTGAGCAATGATGCCTGGTGTGAGGACACAGGGATGGCGATTCATTTCACATTGTTGTCAAGGACAACAGCTTCCAGGGTTGCTTCTTTTTGTGTGTTTTAAATGTCACCGTGATGATTTTTATAACAGCGATTGATTGCGTCTAATTAAGGATGAATCTTAATTGTGCTGTTCACCTTGACTCTAAAATTCATCACGCAAGCGCTATTTCCATTTTGCTCATATTTCATAATGCACTGTATGCTTTATTCTAGATGGATTATGCAGAACATTGCAGTAGTGGCACATGTGCTTGTAAACTTTGAGAGTGACTGGTTCCTCCTCTCAATAAGTATGAATTTTCATATTTCTGTCAAGATGAAAGTGACAAGCAAGGGGGGAAAAAATAGTGTCCGAAGGGTTATTAACTTTCATTGTCTTATTAAGATGGCTGTCTGCTAAGCTTTTACAGAGTATGATTTCAATGAACTGTTTATTGACTGAAACATTCACCGTAAAAATATTGTCTGCTTTGTGATAAATTCTGAACTGTCCATTTAGATAATGAAAAAGACGAGGCAGTTAATCCAAATCCATAAATATAGATCTCAATTTGGCACAGCCATGGAGATATTAAATGGAAACTTGTTAGTCATGTAATAGCAAATTATATCTTATGAAATGTAAAACAAAAAACTGATCAGTTAACCCGCAAAAGCTCTTATTAAAAATGTATATACTTCTTTCTACACACTGTACACTGTACACGTGCACCTTTTTATTTTTATTATTGTTATTAATATTATTTTTTTTTTGCATGTGCATCTGATTGCAGAGCAGCTTTAATGTCGATTTTTAAAAGACTGAGTAGCAGATGGTGGAATATTGATTTTGATGACTATATTGATCTTTAATGTTGAAAAGCATCCTCTTAAAGCTGAAGACCCAATGGACAGCTCTCAGTAGTCATTCCACACTGATTGGATTGCACTGGCTTTCTCTGCCAGTGTATCATCATCATCATCATAAGAAAGGCTGCAGAACTGGTCTTCAAAAATGCTGTTTTAGTACTGTAGTTTCAGTTTGTGATGCCAACATAAAACATGATTTTCAAGTCATCGGATCGCTGTTGCTTTCACAGTACACAGCTGTTTTGATTATCATAAAGTTACTGTGGTTTGCACTTGATGAGTCAATGGCTGGGGGTCACACATAACATAGTAGTAGTTTACTATAAAGTATCTCAGACAAGTCTTGTCTTTTTCTGAGTGTGTCATTAATCATTCTTCATTTATTGCTAGATGTGTTGAAAACAATAAAATCTCATGACCTTCTGGTCATTTTTTTAAGTTTTATATTTTTATTAAATAATACATTTGCTTCTTGTATTCTCTACTTAAACCTAAAATGTAGAGTCAAATTGAATGCTATCATTGGCTGGAAACCCAGCTGCCAGTGTACTGTTACTGTTTTTTCCTTTTCTGTTCCAGTGGCTAGGTTTCAGAAGCGGTATGGTAAATTCACTTTCTGTGGGGTGTATTTATGATTATGATACTGAAGATAAAAAAATAAAATGATAATGATTAAAGGTTTGTATGAAGCAGTATTACACTATATTACTATATTACATAGTTGTGTTTTCTACAATACGTTGGAAGTTACTGTGATTTTCTACAAGACATTGCTGGTTACAGTGACTCTCACAGTACTTCCTACATTGCTACAATTTTGACTGAAACTACTGGATTCTACTGTGAATTAGTATATAGTGATTTCCTGTGAACAAACAGTAAATTACTGTAAATTTTTTACAGTGCACATATGAGCACAGTTCTGGCATGAGACTGAAATTCCTCCAAAATTGCGTTCTGCTAAATATTTCTCGGTCATTGGCAACACACTGGTGCTTCTCTTAGTTTGCATCTTTGATAACAGATTTACCTCTGATTTTAGGCATTTTGTCAGCAGTTTTCAGAAACCCAACATTAGCTGTTTATCATGTTAGTGTTTTGGGGTGCTTGAGGCCAGTTTTATTGAAAACTCACATTCGTGTGAGTACAGGTTTGGTGAATTTAGCTTTGAATTACATTACTTGCACAGTTAATCTAGTTTTTAAGCTGAATGTTTCAAACTTATATTGCCTCACGCAACTGTTAATGGTAATAAGTGCAACTTCTAATTTGAAATATGCGAAGGAAATTCATAAAGTCTCTTTGTAGTTATTTATAAAGTATATCTAAATCAGGGATTAACAAAAAGCTACCAAGAAGTCATTTATTTGTTTAACGGTTTGAAAAATTGAGAGCTTCATGTATGTATTCAACCCTCGTCTCAGTCGAGTCCCTAGTTCAGTGAATCTGCCATTTTAAGAGCTGTCTCAAATTCCAAAATCCTAGAATGTTCACTTGCTGAAAAATCCCACAATACACCACAAAAACCAGGAAGCACTGATGCTCCCTTACCAATGTTGTACGCTGACATTGTAGTTTTTCTTTTTCAGTTTTTTGCAGTTTCTTCTTACAGAGAATTCAATAAATATTTAGTTTATATGTATGGTTAATTTTTTTCCTGTGTTGAACTATGCAGTGCTACAAAGAGTGCACAAGTTTTTACTCTTTAAATTTTAGGGCAAAGAAAAATATGTTAATTATTATCTTTTTAAGGTTATGTCACAGGTCTTGTGTCCCGATAGCAATAGGAATTGTTGGACAACCATGCCTCGCTGGTCTAATCGATCGTGCTGCCGGGACTCTGTGTTTCTGGGTCACATCACAGCCACGCCTCCGTATGTCCTCTCTCACACGCTCCCTATGCAGAAGACTACTTTTCAAAATGAAATCAATTATTTTTGACAGCTTATTAGCATACTTGTTAGCATATTACATCCACCCCTCCCTTCTCAAAGTAGGTTAATTTAGTTGAAACCAATTATACAACACTTTTTCAGAGGTAGGGTTTTTGCAAAGTTCGTCAGCAGTATTAGAATGGCCAATATAAATATTTTTATATATATGTATGCTTCTTTGGTGTACTGTTTTACATTATTTACATATTTTTCTCACTTGCTTGCACTTTTTTCCCCACTATTGCTTGTTATTAATGATTTTGTTTTGCCTGTAGGAGATACAAAATGCAATGAATTGTAGAGGCTCCTCAAATTTGGGAGTTTGAAGTTGCAAGTATGTACTTGAACGCACTTCTGTGACCTATTTGCTGAGGGAAGCAGTGTGAGGTGTAATTAATTGGAATGCCTTGAAAAAGCAGCCTCGACTTAAAGAATTACCTCTCATGATTAAGAGCCCTGCTTCTCATAAACCCCATGTCCGGCCTTGGTGAGCTCAAAGGCACAGCGTATTCTCATCAGGCTTGTTGGAGTGGAAAGGGGGGTAAGGGTGCTTGGACTTACCATTTATATACTTTTTTAAAGGTTTTAGGGACTTCTGAAGCATATGCAGTTTTAATCCAGATAGCTGGTGTATAATTTCAGTTTTTGTTTCATCTGACAAGTGCATTCACGTGATATGATTTACAGAAAATATTATTGTTGTATAATTGGAGGAGGACAACAGTAAGGTGCTGTTTTGCATTTTATAGCTCAATCTGAATCTCTCACACACCTGCCTGAGCTCAAAATGATAACAGATTCCTCAGCTTTAAAAGCTATGCCCTAAACCATTTGTCATTGTTTTCCCTGTTGTGGAAAGTCACAGGCATTTGGAGACAGGTGGTTCTCTCATCGATGAAGACATGCATTGAGGCTGTATAATTCATGCGCGGGCTCATCTTTCAAATATATTTACCAAGCCCAAGTGAACAAAACATTTTTATACCAAGTGCAACATTTTCCTACCACCATATGTTCACAGGTATTCTCTAGACTGACTGATTAGTCTCACATCCACTGGAGTGTGGAGCTTGAAATGGTGAATACAGAAGGTAAATAAGGTAAAAGAGGTTTAAAAGCACATGCCATTATGCTCTTGAGCTGGATGGGTTTTAGTTTAGCAATCTGTAAGGGCGAGATGTTCAGCTGCAATCTGTCCAACTGGGAAAAATGTGTTTTTATCTGTGCAGGATTGTGTAATAGGCCTATGTTTTTTATCCAAAGTGCATGGAATTAATAGTTTGCATGTAGTGCATATAAGCCGTTCTGTTATGCATGTGCTCTACATCTCAGTTGGAGCTTTCAACGTTTATGTTCCTTTCATCATCAAGGACATTGGTTCAGTAACACATCATGTATAATGAAAATTCAATTATATATAGAAAAACTTTGATTGCAGTGATAACCACATGCTGCATATATCCATATACTTTTATATCATATCACATCAATAGATTAATACAAAAGCAATTCTTTTTAAATTTACACATAACAGAAAAGAGTTGGAAGGCTTCAATGGATATGATAATGTGATCTAAAGCAGTGTTTCTCAACTGGTGGGGGTCATGGCCAAAGAAACGACATCAACAACAACTTAACAACTTAATTCTTTGTATTTTTTTTTTTTTGTTCTGATGCTAAACGTGCATGAAAGCTGCAACACTTCACTTGCCTTTACTAAAGTGCAGAAACCACGAGCATGCAACGTGTGAAACAAAAGTACAGTAGCTTCCCGATAAATCACACAACTCGTGTGTAGGCTGGGAAGGATTTGCATGCAGGTATGATATTCATTATATTCAGGGGCAGTTTCCACATTTCATTTACAATTCATATTAGTGTTGTATATTCAACATTGTAACTGTTGTTTCCATAACCCAAAAATACCATGTTATTTTCATTTTGTGACATTTTTGTATATGCTTATGACTGTGGTGGCTTAATCCAATTTGACTGTATTGACAAAAACTAGTTTGGGACTTATCTCATAGGCTGTTTACATGGGTCCCAAGGCCAAACCAGTTGAGAACCACTGATCTAAAGTATTTTATGGACTGTGTGGGATCAAAATGTACACTTTTTTCCTCTGGATAGTGCAAACATGGTAGTGATTTGTATCTATCTGAACTCATCATTTACTCACCATGTCATTAGAAACCTGAATGACATTCTATTCATTTACTTTTTCTGTGGAGTATAAAAGAAAACATTTAGATTTAGTCAGTGGGATTCATTGGACCTCACTGACTGAACCCCCCCCAAAAAAAAAAAAAATCATCTTTTGATATGACTGTGCATAAAAGCCTACTGAAATTTTTGTGTGAACTATCTCTTTAAGAGCTGTGAGGGGAATCTGCCCTGATGATCTCAGAGGATAACAATGTTAAAATGGAACAATTTAAACCTTTGACTTGGTTAGACAAATGTTCTTCCTCTCTCCCCACCTCTTTTCTGTGCCTCTATTAGAGTGATGCTCTGAGCCCGTGGTCTAGACACATTATTCCAAATTCTCTATTTCCCCTGCTGCCGGTGTCTAAACCTCACAGCCTCACATTAGGCGGTCATTCACCCAAAAAGAGTAATGAATTGGTGAACTGTGTAATTACCTCATGCACAATACAGGTCACTTTAATTAGCAACCCATGAGATATGTATGGTGGTCTTGTGGCCCAGAGCGGCTGATGAATGCTGCAAGATGTAATTTATGAGATAATGTGGCATGATCACTTCTTTATGCGTCCTGGACTGCAGGTTTTGACTTGACTTTGTTACAGGGCCACTGCTTCTTTTATGTTAAGCTACAGCTTGCAATAGGCTGCTACTTTTAGTTTAATGCAAATGACCCCCTCTAATGATCACATTAGGGATTTTCGTACTCCGTTTAGGAAATGATTAGTATAAATAGACATGCCCATGTTTGAATTTTAATGACACACATTGTCTTGTCACTGCGCAGAACATTGTTCTGACCGTCCTGATGTTATGTTGCCATGACCAGAGAGATTCATTCCTTCATAATGACCTGACAATTTAGAGAAGTTCTGTGCAATGGCTGAGCAATTATTGTTTAGCTGATTTGTCTCTTAGACTTGAAGGTTATTATCATATTGTGACATTGCCTTCTCCATTTATGAAATGTTTACTACTATTTACTGTGTGGTAAGCCTAAAGCTGTGTCCATTAGGTATTCTACCCTATTTTTGAACCTTTAATGGTTGTCAACTGTGTTTTATTGCTATATTCCAACCCCAGTTAGTTTGTACAGTATAGTTCATGGCTCTTAGTTAAACATCTTATAATCTTGACTTGCTTGTGCTGTTATGTTATGTGTGAGCCGTATGTGAATGGAGTGTCCCACCAAACAGTGCGATTATCAGCCATTTTCTTTCATTTACTTTCACTTAAAATATTTGATGGAGCTGAAAAAGCTCTCAATGGCTTCTCCAGGCAGCTCTTCACCATCAAGGCCGTCAAGTGTACATTTATGGTTTGAGATGTTTTTATGCTAGCACAAGTGGGAATAATGTTCAGTTTTGGAGGGAAAAATAGTAAAACATCTGTTCCGCAAAGTATCAAAACATTACTTGGCCAATGTTCTTTCTTAGCTCTCCCTCTTGCTGAAGCCAAGGCGTGTCATTATGACCAGCTGGCCTATAGAGTTGATTTATGACTGAATCTGTTATGTGGTTTACTGTGGGCCACTTCTGCCAGTACAACAACCTGTATGCAGGTGGTTTGCATTGAGCAGATGAGATAAAGTAAAAGTAGAAGACTAGACAGCAGGTGTTTTATTAACTGGTACATAGATAGAAAATGTAACCTTATGTCCTGATATATTAATTTAGTACCACACTGTTGGAGTCTGATAGCAGAGTACCACTTTCCACTAACATTTGTTGGCTTAGTGTTAGCAGGTAAAACAGTAGCTGTATGGGTCGAAACATTTGGATTGGAATGAATGACTGTTAAATTTCAGGCTGTATTGATATATTTCAGAAATCACATGCTGCATGTTCCCCAGAGGAGTAGCTCCTACAAGTCTGTTTTGATTCCTTTATTTTAATCTCAAGTGGTTTTTCTTAGATTTTTTTTTTTTTGTTTGAAAATAACTAAGTATTTTAGATGATTTTCAGGTAACACTTTATTTTGATGGTCCCTTTTGAACAATCTGTTGACAATAAGTAGCTTTGCACCTACGTGTCAACTAAC
>JAUMHE010000053.1:16618432-16629126 GCA_032359235.1 Enteromius mattozi | reverse complement strand
TTTGTTATTGACCAAATACTTATTTTCCACCATAATTTGCAAATAAATTATTTAAAAATCCTACAATGTGATTTTTTGATTTATTTATTTTTTTCTCATTTTGTCTCTCATAGTTGAGGTATACCTATGATAAAAATTACAGGCCTCTCTCATATTTTTAAGTGGGAGAACTTCCACAATTGGAGGCTGACTAAATACTTTTTTTGCCCCACTATACATATACTCACTCTTTTGAGTGCCAGTCATTCTGACATTGAGTTTCTCTCTTTCTTCTGCATGACCTTGAAAGTTGTTGTGATTACTCCAGAATTATTATTGAAAGTACTGTACTCTATGGATTTGCTAATAAATCTAAGATGACTAATAGCTAAAGAAGACTAAGAGAACTGTCCCCTCTGTGCAGCCACAGTGATGGATCTATATTTTAATTAGAAGGTCAATTCCAAGGTTCTAGTACTGCAATAGAGTACTACTGTCTATCTGTTTCTCCTTATCCTTATCAAACTTCAGTAAGCGCAATCTCGGTAGCTCAACAGTGCTGAGAGTGGGACATGGTAAAAAAAGTTTTCTGATTTATACATTTTTCAAAAATCTTAGTTAGGTTTGTAGTTCACACCATTATTGTCTGACTCAATTTATTAACTGAGCATTATTAATTATTAAAAGTCAGAATAGCTTTACAGTATATTACTTTTAACATTGTGAGAGTAAGCAAGAATCAATACTAAACCTCTCCTCCCGGCCTGCATCAATTAAAACGTCACGGGAATTCAAGAGATCATAATTAATCAACCAACCAGGAATCATTAAACAACATTCTTAATTTTTGTTTGACCTTTTCTGTTCAGTTCTGCATTTTAAAGTCTTCTAGCCATGTTGAGCATGTACAAGTTGGAAATACTTTTAAGCCCTGTTCACACCAATAACTATAAATATAACAATAAAGATTTAGTTCTAAAATCATTCTCAATATTAAAGAATAGCAGAGTCCACACCACAACTATAATGATAAAGGCACAGAGAAACAATATTGTTGGAATCACTTTCAGAACATTTTTATTTTTCCTGCTGATAAATGATACAAACATTGACAACCAATCAGGATCCATCCTGCTATAACAAGTTTGTGAAATTAAAGTGGCAGAAGCACACATGCCTAGAATAAAGTGACAATATTTTCTTTTGCCGATGTGGATGCTAATAGTGTTATCTTCATAGTTATCATTTTTGGTGTGAACGGGACTTTACACTCACTACTTGTCAACACAGGAGACACAGGTTTATGTGAAACTAAAGTCTTCTGAACTTAAAAAAAAAAATCCTACTGTTCCGAAACTTATTTGTACCAGCAAACTTCATAATATGTTAGTTTTATATCATCAGTAATCTAAGGCAGTTTATTTGTTGCCTACAATATTGATTTTTATCTTTATTTTATTTATTTTTTTATTTTAAACCAAGGTTCTGGTGCTTGATATCATACTGAAGCCAAATTTTTGGTATCGATTCAGCAGTGGGCAGCAGGAGTAGAGGGAATGATTGGTGTTAACTCAATACTGACAAGCAAAACACAGTGGGATTGAGAGAAAGCTCAAATAAAGCATGATGTAATTAGTTTTGAAACTTGCCCATCAGTGGCAACAAAGCAAATACTTGGATCATGATAAATGAACACCAAGGCTCTGTAAAGTTCTCCCCCACTCATTTGTTGATCTTTGACAACATGCCTTTGAACAACAGCGCTTTTAAAATCATCCACTGTAGCCTACGGAAGAATGCAGAGGCAATGTGTTCTTTTAATCAGCTTTCTGTTTGATATGTGCACCATTTGGGAGAGAAAGAGGCGGGCACACGACACCCTCCACCATGTTACAATCTAGCAGAATAACCTGCAGATGCCCTGCAAAGAAACTTAAAAATTCAGCCCCGTGAAGTTCAACCAAGGGGAGCAGAGAGGAGCACACAGGTCTTATTGTGTTGGGAATTGAGCCAGAGCTTGAGTGGTTTTACAGCACATACGTAGTGAAGGCATTGGTTATCATGGCAGACATCCCTTAACTAAAGCTGAGAGGAGAGGGGCTTGTTGTGGCAGTGAGGTTGTCATCCCGCAGATAGGTTTGTAATTCTCAGGAGAGTGGAGCGAGTGTGTGTTTGCGGAGGGAGCGTCAAGTATTGCTGCTACATCTCATGTAGTCATTTCACTTATTTCATTTTTTATTTCTTTTCTAACCAGCTTTGAAAGGTATGAGATGAGAACTGTTGATGACCGCTGAAATGGTGAATATGGTAGGCACAGGAAGATTCATTCCACTTCTATAATTTCCAGGAAAATTACTTTACTCCCCCGATGCTGCTTCTATTTATCTTTCGCTCGCAACATATGTAGGAAGAAAAATGTGCTGAGACAAAGGAAGCAAGTTCCCGCATCCAGTTAACTGATGGTATGTGTCTGGAGTCCCATAAACACATTTCCTTTATCACAATTAATATGCCATAATGGACGTATGACTTGTTTGTGGTTGTTTACCATGTTGCCCATTAGAAGGATCCACCAACTTAGAAAACGTACATAGGATCCCAAGAGGTTTCCAAAGAAAGATCCATTACTGCAGACCTCCAGTCATGTGGAATCAAGTCATATTTTTATACCTCCAACCAAACAAGCTGTATTTATATAAAAAAAATACATTTGTTTAAGCTTCACTTGCTAGGATATGGTCAGTCATCTGTAAATTCTGCTTGGACATGTTTTTGTCACACAAGAAACCTGTAGCCTGTAGTTGTTGCTACGTAAACCCCCTGCCTCTTCAACTAATACACACAAACTCTTAGAACTCTGAAAATGTACTTCACAGTAGAAATGATTCAATCATCATAGAATGCAATGGATTGGATGATGGAGTCATTAATAGTTGCATCTACAGTCACAGGTAATTGGGCCCTTTGAAAATCACATTCAAGACCAGGATGTGCAATCCTCGGAACAAAACATACGGCCTGTCATTTCCTTCTTTGGCTCGCTGTTTGTTCAGCCCTCCTCTCCCAGCAGAGAGATAGACAGTGTCTTGTTTCTTTTCTATCTCCCACACCATCTGGAATGCTAAATGGCAGACTCACCTAGAAAAGTGACCCAGCTTTTCTGCAAGAAGGACATCTGATGGAAGGATGACAGTGTAGAAAAAAAAAAAAGCCTCTCCAAACGAAAATGGAAGTCGGAGGTTGAGTGTAGGGGTGGCACTCTGAGGAAACCAAGGTTATGGGTTTTCAAATACTTACATGTTTTTACATGTGTATTTTTCTCGATGTCTGTCAAATGCATTTATGGCCATTTTTAAACAACGCCATCAAAACATGGCAAGTCTTAGTCATCAAAGAACATTTAAGTCTTGTTTACCTTATATTCACTATCACCAGTATCAGAGCAGAAGAAAAAATGCAAAAACAAGTAAGACATTTTTAGTTTTCTCACTCATATTTGTATTTAATTGTTAAGAATTTCAATTAATGCTGCTTCTATATTTATTAAAGTGATCCTATTATGAATTTTTGAAAATAACCTTTGATGCAGTAACGTAGCTGTATGTGAATGTAAACAGTTTGAAAAGATGAAAGCAGAAAATGCATACTAAATACAGTTATTGCCTCTCTTAGAAAGAGTTGACTTCGAACCATTTAAATTCCCATTTCTGTGAAGTTACATCGCAATTTAACAAAGCTGCATAATACCCTGTGTGGACATCCCGTGAAAACTTGAACAACCTGTAAATATGATTAATAATTGTTGCTGTAATGTTCTGTCGAGCATGCAATATTTGTAGTTTTGTGTGTTGTGTTACTTATACACACAGCGCAGCTGTGGGTCTCCAGGTAAATCACACTGTTTTGATAATCAACTGTGGGCCTGCTATTGTCTAGAAAAATGTTGATTAATGTAGGATGTCTGTCGTTCTTATTAGTTGGAGTCATCATAAAAGATGAAGAAATACATTGGTTTACAAACTGTAGTGCTTTTTCAGTAGGCCTACTCAATGTCTGTGTTCATCTAATACGCATTCAATTATTTTATTTGGTCTTTCTACCAAGCTTTGTGCCTGGTTCGCTAACACAAGTTCAAAACAATTTTTCCTTTCTGATTCTTTATTTTTTAGAATATAGTGGAGCACTATTATAATAGAATGTATTATTGATAAGCCATATTCCAGTGCTTCATTTCATATGCTCACTAAGGCAGCATTTATTGTACACAGTTGTGTTGGTTTAATAAATCCCTCACACACACATACATTTGTTTCGGTGAATTGTGGGGACTTTCCATAGACTTTTATTAATTTTATACTGACCAAACAATATGTCCAAACCCTAAACCCTGCCTGGTTGCATTATTATATGAATATATACATTTTCTGAAATTTTTATTTTTTTTTTTCTAACAATGCAACATTGTTTTTCTTTACTGGACTGGTATATCTTATTCATGCTACCAGTAGTTGTCCATACACTACACACACACCATATCACCTTATATATCCTCAAAATAGGCATGAGCGGGCATGCTGAGGCACACAAGCACATAGCAGCAGAATTCAATCACATCATCTTTGATTGTTTTGGTTTTCTGCTCCAACTCCTCCTACTCAAACAGAAAACAATAAAAAGTTTTCTTTTTTAGCCAAAATGATCCAAAATTGATTTTTTTTTTTCCACATTCAGTAAGTCTTCTCTAAATGTCAGTCAAGCTCACTGTTCTCATTTCAGCTAAAGTCAGATACCAAGATCTCTGTACCATAATGAAGAAGCATACTCTGATAGATTCTGGGGATATAGAGTCAAAGCATTTCGGAAGAGGAGAGACTGTGAAATGGAGGAGTTTAAATTTGGCTCGGAAAGCTGCGATGGCAGCTTTGTGTCCTGTGAAGTGCCAGAATGGCTTTGATCTTCTCAAGCTATGGCTTGAAAGTTAATCAGATGAATAAATACTCCCGTTATAAATCCATAATGATCATGTCTTGGATCAGATTGTTCATAATGTACCATTACATGGCAGCTTGTGCTGTATTCAAAAGCTCTAACATAGCAGTTGAAATTCTTGTAGCCCTAGATAAGAGCTTATTATTGTGCACATCACAGTTGAGCTCCTCTGAACTACATATTCTGTGTTAACAGCACTTGGCGCTACAGAAAAAAGATGAAATTCAACGTTTTGAGGTTGTGCTCCACTACACAATGCCGGGCAGAAAGCTTGGAGGATAATAATGAAGGCTACATACACCTCTTCCTTTGGAGGTGAATCTGCCTTGACCGCATTTCATTTTAGTTTGGTTTAGGAGGCTAAAAGCCACTGGGGTTATGGGGTGAATGGTAGGAAGGAACTGGGAAGACTCAAAAGGAATATATATTTCCAGACTCAGCAGGAGAGCTCAGGCATAATCCTTCCTCCACCTGCCGAGACCCAGGTGAGGTGACAGAGTCATTATTGAGCCAACCTCTGGAAATTGGGTCAATGGACAGTCTATGTCGCTTGAATGGTCATATGATTCAGAGGTCTGAGCTCGTCCTTGTTCTTATTCCTATGTTTGGCAAACCTCTGCTCTTCAATTGGCCTCTTCAAGCAGGTACGGCTAAAGGGCTAAGATGGTTCACTGTGACTTTGCCTTAAACAGATTGTGCTGTTTACGTCTGGCCAAAGCAGAAAAGAAACGTAATGTGTTTACTGTAAATGTAAACTTTATTAAAAAATCTTTATCCAAAAATCTTTAGCAACATATAATGGAATAGGAGATTAAATGGTAATATTAATCCATGAAAGCTTTCTAAATGTGCAATATTGCATATATCATGCAAAATATGGATTGATTTTGACGTGTTCTGGTGTACATTTGCTTCCTCACTCAATCTTGATGAGCTGTCATTTGTTAAACTGGATTTCAGAGGCCCTGGAGCTATTTGATGTCAGTTATGGAGATGGAGAAGAAAACAGTGATTTTTCTCCTACAAAGAAAAGTAATGGAACTGGCCCAGCAGGGCATTGTGCGTCTGAATCAGGATTCTGTATGAAGAGAATAGAATCCCTGTGGTCTGTTCTCGTTTCCAAAACATCCCAAATTTCAAAATCCATTCCAGGAAATTCAGATGCACCTTTTGAAATACATGGCACTGATATTTCCAAGACGTAACATAGGAAATTTGTCAAACAATTACTAGTTTGTCTTTTTTGTTAAAATTATAAAACAAAAGATAACAAATAAAACGATAAGATACTTGGAGTACATTTCAACAAGCAAATATTTCAGTCTTTCTGCTTTAAAATTGTATGTGTAATTCAGTATGTTACTTGCAATTTCTGTGTAGCTAATTGTGAAATTAACTAGCGTTTCCTGAGTGAAAATTGTTTCTACACTAAATTTCTTTTCAGTGTATGTGTGAGAGCAACAATTCTTCATTGTAGCAAACTCCAATCGCACAGTAGGACATGAAATGCACTGTATATCACCAAATACATAAATGTCAATGTATATATTTATGCAATACGTGTTTCCTGGAAATTGAATCCATGACCTTGGTATTACTAGCACCAGTTGAGCTACGGGAACACCAAAGAAACATTAAAAGCCAACGGGGATGTTAGGTTACTGGTTCAATCCAGGGACTAGTTCAATCAAATTGGGGTTACCCAGGAACCAAGAAGTAGAGAGTTCAGTTTGTGCTTTCGGGAAGTGTGACGGCATAGTGAAAAATTGCTTCAAATTCAAGAGCAGAGTCCAAATGGCTAGTCACAATAAAACGGCTCTTTAATTTCTGATTTAGTATCTTTTCTCTGACACTTTGTCTCTTCTTTCCCTTAATATCCGCAGTTGAATTATTAGAGACACAGTCAGCAATCGTTGACCGTAACATTTTCTACTCAATCTGCTCCCTGTGTTTGACTACAAGTTTTTGTTGTTTGTCTATCACATCACGTGTTGTTTGCTTTCCTGGGTGAAAGATGAAGTCACATTCTAAATCCACTGTGTGTGTTGAACATGCTGTGCAATTAAGTAGCATATCTAGCGCAATCAGTCAGGAAGTAATGAACAGTTTTAGAGTTGCTTATATTTATGGTAAATGAACAACCACAGATATGTAGGCATATAGCAGACAGAAGGATAATCGTAACCTCTGAACACTGTGAGATCTTCCATTGGTTGAAAGGGACAAAAAGTCCAGCAGAGGGCACTGTGACTCCTAACTCTGGACACGGTACAACTGAGAAGGTTTTTGAATAGATTGGACCTATATTGGGAGTGTGTTTCTGTATATGAATCTCTTTGTGCTATTCAGGATCTTCCCTTTGTGACTGACATTGCAATTATAGGTTTTGCATTCGCAAGGCCTCGGCTCGGTGTAAGTGCAACTGCAGAGGACACCCAGCCTGCCTAGATGTGTGATTATTACACCTTTTCCTGTGGTCTCTCAAGTCACAAAAGCTCATCCCTGTGTCCTCACGTTCTTAAATATCCTCATAAGGTGTAATCAACAGTTGGACATAATGCAATTACAATCAGTCAGCTGAGGATTGGCCCTAACCTTCACATAGGTTTAAAGGCAAAACCGGATGAGATGGGAGATTGTCTTCTCTGTTGAAAGAATACAGAATGCGGCTTTCACTCAGCCCAGGGGAGGGGCTGCACTTTCATAAAGGAGCACCTGAATTTAAATTTCCACCAAGGACGCATTCCCTCCCTCTTGTGAAATAACATGACACCCAAGTGTCAACTCTCAACAAATCCCACACACATTCTCTTCTTCTCTGCTGATGACTCATTTCAATATTTCTGTTCTGACTAAGGCCTTAGAAAAGCCACCGCGAAGGTAATCCACTTTACATGTGGGCTAATAACCGAAGCTTTCTTTCTGTTGCTGGATCTGTGGTGACGAATGGGTTTTATTCTGATATGAGCAATCCTCAATCCTTGTTTCTTTTTTTAAATGTTTTAGTCCAATTGTTGTTGTTGTTGTTTTTTTTTTTTTAATTATTATTTATTTATTTTTTTTGTGTGTGTTTGTTTAGCATTCTGGGATTTACACTGTCCATGGTTTTCAAATGCTTGATTGTCTGGAAGTAATGCTAAAACTATCCACTGATCCTATCATCTTCTAGAGAGAAGAGATTGATATATTGACTGTAATGTGGGTATTGATATTGACGGATGACTATAATACCTTTAAAGGATCATAAGACTGGCTATCTTGTACCCTTATGTGTGTGTGTGTGTTTTAAACACAGGCTGCATAGTGTAACTAAAATGCACCAAGATAAATACCTCTCTTTTACCATTGCATTCAAATCTTTCCTTAAACTGAACGCTTTCATTCTTTGATTCCTTGTCCTCCCACATTCCCATATTTTTTTTCTGTATATCTTTAATTTTGATATGCTTCATTGTGTGTAAGAGACGGTGTGCAATTTCTAACAATTATACTGGCTAATCAGTTTAGTGTTAAAGCAGTAGTATTTTTGCACATATTTGTACTTATTTAAGTGCTGTTAGTTTGTTCATTATAACAACCTCTGCATGATATAAGGAAAACTTATGTTTTACATGGAGTGGGTTGCAACCTCAAAGCTCCTGCTATGTTGATATTATAAAACAAGTAGTGTAATGCAATTAAATGAATGAATGAGTGCATAACATGCATACATAAGCCTCTGTGAAGCAACAACAGTTAGTAAACAAAACTTCCATCCAGCCTATCAGTATACTGTAAATTGGCACAAAAAAAATGGCACTACTGAATAAGCAAAACCTGAATAAACTTTAAAGATGATCATTTTTAAGTGAAGAGAGTCCACTGAAATATGCTGTTCTGTGTTTGATCAGAATGCATGAGTGACTGAGGGAAATGTCATTGTTGATAGGTTGTGGGTCTGCTAAGAATGAAAGGAGCATAGCCAAGACAAAAAATCGCAAATTATTGCCAGATATTAAGTGATATTTTTCCTGAGACCTGAAGGGATCTGATATTGACTGTTGCTTAAAAATTATACAGTGGGCTCAGTATTTTAATCATAGGATGCTATGCGCTCTAAAGCGAAGACAAAAATACACCAATTAAAAGAGTTTGTATTTAGTTTTTTTGTTTATTTATATTTCTTTTTCTTTCACAGTCTATTCCACTGTTTAAAGGTTTGGGGTCAGGTAAGAGTTTATTATAAATTAATGCATCGCCATGCACATGACTTTATTCCTACATGCCTTTTTAAATGTTCATGTGCATCATGGGATAATCAACCCTCATAAATGTTTTGTGTTTCTCATTAGTATGCTGCTCTGAATATGTTGCCTTTGGACAGCAGCACAGAGCAGTCTGATCTTCCCCTGACTCAGGCCTCCCTGCAGCTCTGCTCTCTCCCTCATCTCTCTTTATATCCTGATGTGCGCTGGCTCCTCATTTCTGAAATATCAGTCTCATCGGCAGAATAATACCTCTGTCTGAGTCAGGGGTTAAATACTGGAGGCTCTGGAGGGATTGATTGGTGGATTGAGAGGTTGTGATTGCACTCTCATTTCTCCTTTCTTTCAGTCCCTCTCTCCGGTGTGTCTGTGTGAGGTGACTTTGTGTGTATAAAATGTCCCCACCAAACACTCTCTCTCTTGGACGATTCAGGCTGAATTAAAAGAGCGCTCGCCTACTCCCGTCACTCTCTCTTTTTATTTCTTTTCAGGACCTTAATTCGCTCTTCACCTTGTTTGTACAATCTGTATTAATGTGCTTTTTCTTTTCCACTCTTTTTCTGTTTACTCATGAATATGCATGATTCTATTTTCAAAATGTAACTTTCGTAATAAACATTAGTCAGAATGAATTTAGTGTAGGTCAGTATTTTCAAAAACCTGCACGTTTGAAACCAGGAACACGCTTGATCCTCACATGCCCTTAAGAGTAGGGGGGAATATAGAGCTGGCATTTAAATTCCCCATTAAGAGCGGTCACCGTTCTTAGTGTTATGTGAAACTCACTCATAAATCATGCTCATGTGTTTTGTAAAAAAATAAAAATAAAAAATAGCACATGCTGTTTAGGCATGTTCTGTAGCATAGCTGCTGGTTTGAGAAGTTTAAGCTTGCCCTTAGCTTAGGACCAATACTTGACCACCTTAAAGCAGCTCAAGACCAGCCTAAACCAGCACAAACCAGCAGCTATGTGCTTCAAAACATACCTAACCAGATTATGCTGGGTTTTTAAAAAAAAACATTTTTTAAGAACATTCACTGCTTGTCAGATTGGCCTGTTTTCTGATTTTACTGCATCTCAATCATATTTTCCTGCATCAATTTGTGGTTGAAGTCAGCATAGACTGAAAATTGATACTGACTTTTCTTCCCTATTGTGGCATATTTCCAAGTGCAATGGTTTATAATAATAAAAAACAAAAGTGCAGGAGTTGATTTTGCTCATCGGGAATTGATTGGATTCATAGTAAGTGGGGTGGCCTGGCCATTGGACGTTATTACCCATGTGTCGATATACAAAGAATTCATCAAGGAAGAAATGTCATTGTGAGGGTGAAGGGATGTTAATGTTTTTAATTAAAGCCACATGCATTAAAAACGAGAATGATGTGCACTGATAAATCCGTTTTAATAAACACTGCAATATCCCATTAACAAAAGAATTGTCAATTTCATGGTTACTTTAAACACCCTTGTTCATCT
>JAUMHE010000053.1:16600697-16618332 GCA_032359235.1 Enteromius mattozi | reverse complement strand
TTATTTATTTTTCTGATAATGACAATGCATGCTTTTAGTTTGTAAAACAATTAATGAGTCAAAACTCATTCGTTTTATGTAAGAGATGAAAAGTGCAGTGAAACAGAACAATGTAAAGTGATAAAGTTTTTTTTTTTTTCTAGTGATCCATTCAGGCTGATATAAATGCTGGTTGGGGCGAAATCAATGTCTCATTCGTCAGAAACTGATAAAACCTCAGTATCACATGCTGGCAATCACAGCACTGTTTGCCAGTAAATAATGGCATCGATAAATTCAAATCTATCCGATTATTTCCAACACGTTTGGCCTGTATATGAGTTAGATATAAGTGTTGTAGCATGATCTTTGAAGTGAAGCGCTTTTAAATTTTATATGAAGACAGCCTGGAGTAGTAATTACTTCTCAATATCTCCATGGAAGACTATTAGAATTCATTCTGTGTAAACTGAAGCCTCACAGATCTAATGTGTCTGTTGCTGGCCTCTCGATGTGGTAAGCTTTAGTCATATAGGGTGATTACCCAGCTTGCAGTCCTGTCGATAAGAAAACGGGGTTGACAGAGCTCCCTGTTTCCAAGGCAACCACACAAAACATGATAAACTGATTGGAATGTGTCTGCAAAATATATTCACGAAGCAAGAGGCCAGGGAGGATGCTGCAGTACAAGTGGGATATGGTTATTTATTTATATATTTATCCTATTGTGGATGATTTTATCTTAGAAAAGTGGATCGGAAAATTCCTTCGGTCATCACGTTACAGCTGAGTGATGTCAAGAGAGGAAAAGTCTGAAACCTGGCGGCTCGCAGGTCAGGGCAGAACTTCAAAGAGCGCAAGCAGATGGCTGTCACGAGAGGGGTGAGTGCAGGCGATGAGAGAAGGACGGTGCCAGCACTCATAGATGTGATGACTGAGACGTGGTCGATAGCTGTCACTTAACCTTACAAAAAACACTGTTTGAGAAGGGCGAAAGAAACATGCACGCACACTTGTGGTTTCATTGAAGTTGATTGACAGTTCACATTAATCATGCAGTTATGTGTTGCTTTGATGATAATCTGTAAGATTGAGTTGCACTGAAGTACTGCAGTGGTATTATTGATAGTATTGTATACTGCAGGGTTGTTCGCCATTTAGAATGGAATTCAGAAGGTCTTTTAAATCTTTTTGAATTGAGGTAGAATTGCAATTCAAATTTAAGAGGAAGTACAAGTGTGACAACAAGATATTGACAGCCTTGTACACTGAAAATAATGGTGATAAAACAATATACAGTATTCAAACATTTTAGTAAATTATTTATAATTACAGAGAAATGGCAAGTAACTAATTTGAAGATTAATATATAGATACACTTTTTTTTAATTTACAAAAAGCACACTTTTAGAGTATGTTTTATATGAGATGTAAATACATTTCTTGTTTGTTTCATTAAAGTCCAACTTCCTATCAGATGTGGACAATTCAATTAAAATTAAAATTCATAAACAGAAAGGTCCCCAATGCAGTTCTGGATTTTGCACAACCCTGGTGTTCTGAAAAGAGATGGCTAATCACAAAATTAAAATACTCTCATCATTTGCTCTCGTTCATGTTTTCTCTGAACTTTATGATTTTCTTTTTCTTTTGTGAAACACAAAAGAAGATACTGAACATTCAGATGACACATTTAGGGATACCAGCAAGCTCCAAAAATGACAAACACACACATATAAACGTTGGTAACACTTTTATATATCTTACTATTAACTTGCTTATTAGCCTGCCTATACATAACATTTGCCTGTTTATTATTGCTTATAAAGCACAAATTAAAGCATGCTTATACAACATGACCATCTTCTACATCACTAATCCAACCCAATACCTAAACTTAACAACTACCTTGCTAACTATTAATAAGCAGCAAGTTAGTAGTTTATTGAGGCAAAAGTCATAGTTATGGATTTTTAATATTGAGAATTAATACTTAAAATGTAATTCTGTTTGTCCTCTAAACCTAAACCTGCTACAAATAGCTGAAAGTCAATTCACATTATCCAACAAAATGCGCCAGACCTCTGCTTTTAGGTAAATATTTCATAAATGCCACTGAACTGAAGTGCTTTCCATATCAGAGGACACGGACAGAACAGAGGATGTCAGATTTATTTTTAAATGATTTTACTCAAATACGCTTCTTAAAGACGTGCGTTGATTCTGGGTCTGGCTATACTCCAACAGCCCATCAGCAGAATGGCAGCAAGATAATGAATACCTTTTGGCATGTATCACTCATCCTCTCCCAGGGAGAAAAGAGCGGGGCATTGAAAGGTTATAGTTATAGGTGACTTAGAAACACACATTAAGTAGCATACTCGGCTGATCTGCACTTAATGTTACGAGTACTATAGCCTAAATGCAGTGAGATAACGGAAATGACAATTTATTGTACATTGTGGACTTTTTTTTTTTTTTTTACTCCTTCCCGTTTCTGAAAGAATGTGATTGAGTGAGGTTGTGGGGTTCGATAGATGATGCAAAAAGAGGAAAAGCCTCTTGGCCAGTAAATCTGTTTTGCTTGATTGATTTTAGATTAGCAGTTTAATGAAAACAAACTGTGTTTGGAGAAAGTGCTCTGCTGCTATCACTCTATCAAAGGCACTGTCTTGGAGAAAGGAAGATCACTCTTTGCTCCCATTAGACAAGGCAAAGAGAAGGTAGGACATGCTGGGCTGATAGCAATTTCCCCTCAGACAGATAATAGTACAATTATGTTGTTCTCCATCGCAGAGAGTATTTGTTTAAAGGACGCCCACAATGGCACACAATTAAAGATTAACACTTGTACACATGTGGAGAGGAATATCCTGTCTCTCGTTGTTTGTGTATGCGTGTTATGGTGGTGCATAGTTTAACTGTGTCTACACGCTGAGAGAAACTCTTTCTGAGTGTTTGGAAGAACTGTTGCAGCCTTAGTGTGTGTGTTACATTCAAATCCAAACCGCTTCAGATAACAGCTATCACTTTCAATATAGTTTTTTTTAAAGGTTAACCCCAACATGCTTATTTTGTCATAGCATTCTCACATGTTCCTAAGCTGTATGACTAACTTTCCTGTACAACAATAGAAATATTGTGGCAAACGTCTTTTTCTTCTTCTTTCATTCTGCTTTTTCTTTTTCTTCTTCTGCTTCTTCTTCTTTTTCTACCTAGTCTCATGGCAAAAATGTCCTATCTATCCTTTTCTGCTTTTTCTTCTCCTTCTGCTTCTTCATCTTTTTCTGCTTCTTATTCTCCTTCTGTTTCTTCTCCTTCTGCGTCTTCCTTTTTTGCTGCTTCTCCTTCTCATTCTTCCTTTTCCGCTTCTTCTCCTTTTCATTCTTCTTCTCCTGCTCCACCTCCTCCTCCTTCTCATTCTGGTACTTTACTTCCTGGTTTGGAACAAAATGGAGGTGAGCAAATGATAACAATTGTCTATTCCTTTAACATTTTTGATGCAAAGGCGTCATAGTTGTTCATAGTTAATTAGTGTATTACTTTAAAAAAATAAAACGTTTAGAGAGACTTACAATTAGGGAACATTTTTTTTTTTGCACACCAAAAAACCTGTTAATGCACAAATTGTCTATCTATGCCAGGTGTCTTTAACCTTTTTCCTGGAGAGCTAGCGTCCTGCAGTGTTTAGCTCAGCTAAATTAGATTTTAAGAGAAAGGAGAAGGGTCGGAGACCTCTGATCTATACCATATGCTTATACTATGTACATATTATTTTCCAACATGTCCTCCAACCAATACGCCCATACAGGTTGTTTGTACATAGCGGCGAAATACGACTCATCAGAGTGTATACAACACTTGCGCCCCTATTGGCAACAGGACATTTGCATATTAATGTTTTGTACTATTTTATCTCCTATGTGATTCAGGGTTGGTGTAGCTTAGATTGTAGAGTGATACGTAAATATAGATCATAATAAGATACTTGCACAAACATTTGGTCCTTTCACTTCCACTGTAGCTGTCTCACTGTAGCTTACATTTTGAGATAAAAAAAAAAAAAAGATTTGCGTGGTAATGAAGAGTACACCACATGTTCTGTTGTTAAAATGTTAAATTGTACTGAATAAAATTGTACTGAAATAAATAAATAGTGTTGTACTAATATTTCTGATGCATTAACTAATGACAGCTTATTGTTATTTATCACTGGATAAATGCATTTACCAAATGAATAAAACGTGAGATATTAAAACAAAGAATGTGGTTCTAAAACCCTGGAAGCATAGACTAATGTCAGCCAAATTTAAAAATGTTATGACTATAATGAGGTTTATTTCGGTGCAAAGAGTCAACCCAAATATGCAATTATGTGTTTGATCAGGACTGCATAGGGCCATATGAAAGGCCCCACAGTTTGCATGAAGCACTGAAAAAATGTCATTGTTGGTTTGGTGCGGGTCTGTCGAGCCAGCAAGCCAATCTCCTGAACGGAGCGCAGCCAAGATGGTCCAAATTCTCAAATCACCACATTGCCAGATATTAAGTGACATTTTGCCTGGGACCTGGAGGGATCGGAGTCTGGGAGAAGCCCAGAGATCCCCAACAAATGGGCCCTGATCTGGATAATCTCCTATGCTTCCCTAACAAATGGGTCCAAAGCTGTCCAAAAGCCCTGTGCCTGTTGCTCCCATGACTCTGGATTTGGGCCTTACATGCCGTGTCTTCATAGAGAGAGATATTGGAAGACAGTGAGAGCCTTACAGTCTAATGGCAGATGCATTATTTTAGTGATTTTAATATGTTTCCTACTGAGTTTGGCTTTTCTGCAATCTTACATTATGTGCAATGCAGAAAAAAAAAATGGTTAGTGATAATATATATAATGTTTCCTTTTCTCTGTAAGGGTTATATGACACTGGCTGTGTCTAGCTTCTCTCCTTATTAATGAGCTTTTTGCCTTTTACACCACCAAAAGTGTGATTTAGTGAGTCCTGTCGCAAAGGGTGACTCACAAATAGAGAATGTCATAGCTTTCTCTTAAACACATTGTATCCAATGAATAATTTTACACATCCCTGTGATTTATATATACAATTACATATGTTAAGAATTATTTGCAGATAGTCAATGCCTTTAATGAGGAGGCAAGGCCACATTTACTCTACAGCTTATTAAAGTCTCTTGATCAAATTCCTCTCTTCCTCTGTGAACAGGGCCACTCCAGCTTGTCATTCTAAACTGTTTTCTTTGAGTCTTGTTTAATGTGTAATGTTTGTCACCATCAATAAATAAACAGAAATCAGAGTTGAGTGGTGCTTCAGAAATAGCTAATTTATTATTTACATGACTGAGTGAATAAAACATGTGCTAAATGGTTTATCAGCTTCACAACATCCATACCTGCTGAACTCAACTATGTTAGCTTCGTAATCTAGGCTACTCTAATAGATTTGCTGCAGGTCAGTGGTTTAGCGATTTTTGTTTAATTGTTTTATTATTATTGACCCTGAAAATATCTAAATAAGTTTTTCTAATGAGCTTTTTTTAAACCGTTTAGTTTCCTGAAAAAGTTAAACAAACTTGTCCTAATACTTATTTGACACAGTAATTTTTTTTAATATATATATATTTGGAATATGGACTTGGGCTTTGTTTAACCTTTAATATCAATGTTATGTATGTTGTCATGGATGTATGGCCTCTAAGTGACTGAAATACTAATAAGTGTGTGTGTGTGTGTGTGTGTGTGTATGTATATATATATATATATATATATATATATATATATATATACACATACATATTATATTTTCAACACAGAAGTAAATCTGAATATAAAGTAGGTATTTTAATGCATTTTTAAATTGCTATTTTGTAAATAAATTAATAAATCAAATCATAATATATCAAACTTACTAACACCTGCATCAGAAAGTCATGGAACAAATGTTTTCCTGTTTTGTGGCATAAATTGATATTCAGTGGATTCACTGCATTCAAATTTTTTTGTTGTATATATTTTATATCAGGAGGAGGGCTGTTTACATCCAAATGGTATTTAATTTACACAGACCCAAACATAAACTTTACAATATAAACTGCTTAAATGTCTACTTTCAGTAAAATTGCCTAAATATAAAATGATTCTGTGTCTGCCATTGTGCGTTTTACTTAACACACCCAACAGATGTCTGTTTGAAAGCCGTGGGAGAGTAATTCATGTCTTGATTAGTTTAATAAAAGCCTACTTTAACTTTATTGCATTTACAAAATTTTGTTTAGCACCCTTGCAAGTAATTTGTATATAATGTATTTGATTTTTTTGCTAATAAAATCACTTTAATATGATACACATAGTGTGTGTGTGATTTTGTAGGTTTACTATAAAAAAATGTTTAAAAGGCTTGATTTGGCCCTCAAGTTTAGCTCTCAAACCATGCCCATGGTTGTTACATTGGTTTATATGTTTTGTTTAGATGCGATGAAGCAAATTAGAGCAAAGCAAAATAAATTTGGTAACTCCATGTGCCCTATATTATTTCTTGCTGATGCTGATGCTGATGGTAGAGATCGTTCATGCATAATGATGCCCATCAGGGTTAAAAAAAAAAAACCCTGGAAAAATCACATGCCTCAACCTGCCAGCTCAGCAACTGGTTCTGTAGGAACCACAGATGGCAACACAGGAAAAAAGCTGTCCCAAATGCCTTGTTATCAATTGCACTGATTATCCATTAGATCAAGTGTGACTCAAGGGATCTATGGGTCAGACAGTTTGGCTGGATGAAAGAATAGGATCATATTTACATGACAGAATCTGTTCATGCTAGAAATATGATCTCTTTACTCCATGCTAACGCAGCAGAACCTTTAATCTCTGCTGATTCCTCATTATAAATTATTTGGTAAATTCTACATTCTTATTACCTACTAATTTTAGAATGGCACACATAGGAAATTGTCAGTAGCCCAGGCATTAGTGATATTGTGAGAACATTTATATCATTATACTGTATATTCATAACACACAACTGTGTTTGATGCAGAACGCAATTTAAAAAGATCAGTCTTAATATATTTGGTCAGAGCCTAAATGCATCTTATGGTGGGCATTGCAATGAAATTTCCACCATTTTTCTTCCTCCTCTCCATGGTGGTGATCGATCTGTGAAAAAGCACCTCGATGTTTGCAACATCAGACAGGGAAAAATCCCATATTGATTGGCATGAGAAAATGTCTCTCCGAATGTCTTTGAAAAGCTTCGAACCCCCCTTACCCACTTTGCTCTGTCATTTTCTGCACATGCTGTAATGGAGTCAGTGATTCCAGGCACACGCGCACCGACTGCGCCACTACCCGGGACCAGAATTATACTAATAATCACAAATCGAACATGCATCTTGTTCGACAAGCGCACCTGTTGGCCAAAATTTCAGATGATGCTCTGTGCACATGGTTCAATGCGCTGCATGTTCCTCTGTCAGGTTTGCCGTGTGCACAGTTGTTTGTGTTTTTCGTTCCATATGTCGCTGTTAGTCACCACCTGCCCCCGCAACACTCTTAGGCTGGAGAGTGTATGAATATTCAGAGAGCTTGTCACAACTGCATAATATTTAATGTAGGTGCCCTCAAACTTCTAATTCAACAAAAAGGACTGCAATTAAGTTTCAGCTCCTTGATCGACATGATGGACGTATTTCTCCTGGTTTGCCTGATAAAGCTGTGGCATCTACAGTATATATACTGCAATGCAGTATTTGGGTCTAGGCAATTAAAAGCAGGTCTGACATCACTGTTTACAAAAGATTTTCATCTTTGAAGAATCATGTGACACTGAAAACTGGAGTAATGGCTGCTGAAAATTCAGCTTTGCCATCACAGGGATAAATTACATTTAAAAATATTTAAATATTTAAAGTTCTTTTAAACTGTATCAGTAATTCTCTATATTACTCTTTTTTACTGTATTATTTAAATGAATATGTTACTAAATGCAGCCCTTGTGTCCATAAGAGACTTCTTTCAAAGACATTAAAACTCCAAACTTTTGTATAGTGTATGAATCACCAAATCATTAGTTCCATTCTGCTTGAAGATGACAGCATTGCTAAAAATACAGCTTTTGGTATCTGCAAATACCAGACAGTATTGGAACTCATACTGAGAGTCTAAAAACTGCATTTGTGGAGTTTGTATTCCTAGAAAATATAATTGGATTTGCTGTAGCATCCGTCGACTGATTGAGCTGTGTTTTATATGCTCCTCTTACTCACTCTTTTCTTCTGTCTTTGTATAATTTCTGTGCAATCATGAATCAGTTTTCCCCCAGGTGTGAGGAGAAAACAAATACAAGACTCTGTCATTACCACCTGTATGCTGGCAGGTGAACATATCATATTCATTGTTTTTAAATATTGTAAATATTTTGTAGTGTAAAATAAAGGCCCGTTCACACCAAAAGTGCTAACTATAAATAATGCAATGTAATGACCTTGTTCTGTTTGAGCATCAACTGAAAAAAAAAAGTTTAGAAAGAGGTTCCAACAATGTCTTTCCTCATTTTGATTATAGTTGTATTGTGGACTCTACTTTCCCTACTCTCCTTTTGAATTTAAAAAGATTTTACAATGTATATCTTGTATTGCTATCTTTATAGTTATAATTCTTGGTGTAAATGGGTCCTAATTCCTACAAAACACATGCAGCATCCCCACATAATTTAAAATCTTGCTATAACTGATTCCTTCCTTTCAATTGGTTAACATCAACTGGTCATGCAGTTCCAGTCAGAGGTCAACTAAAGTGGCATGATGTCCAATAATTGACCTAAAGGCTATTTCATTTAAGCTTCAGTACCTTTAAGAGAATGGTCATTTACAGTAGGTCAAACTAATGAATGCCAAGACATTTGTGGTTATGTGTTGTCGTAAGTGCTTTTAAAACATGCTTCTTTGATACTGACAAAATTAAAAGAAAACAATTTATTTTTTAACATTTGAGGAAAACATTGTCAGTAGAGGAGCAATTACCCTGCCCTTAATCAGCTACTGCCCTTATGCAGCTTTCTCACGAGAACACTGTACAGAGAAAATACTAATTGGGGTTCTGGGAAAAATGCCAGCAAATGTTTCCGGTGACTTGACTGTAATTTTACAAAGATGGAAAGCTGTTTTGTTTATCTTTCATATTTACTAAGATACTATAGCTGCTTAGTCAAGTTATAGCATCAGGCAAGAAAAATAACTTTCCTTCAAATGCAGAAGCATGAAAATATATTTTTTTGGTCTATATCCAAAAGTAAAAAAAAAAAAGAAAAAGTTGGTCAGGTTATTTTAACATTTTTACAACAATTTTTAGAACTTTGGTAATTTAAAATGAGAAATCTTGATTTGACTTGTTTTAGCTTATTTAAATGCTTGATTTGCCTTTAAATCTTTTGAAGCCATCTTGAGATCACTATGGAAGTTTGCTGAGGGTCCCTAGTGGAGCCTGGCCCCCTGACATTTTGTACTTTGTGTGCATTTTAAAGTTGCAATGTATAATTTCTGTTTAACAGAATAGCAAAATAATGTCTGCTTCCAAAATGTTATTTAATTTTAAGATAAACTCCACTGGCAAGTATACTGCAATAAATGCTTTTCTTACTTAGATATTTTTTTGTCTTGTTTCCAGACAAAATATCCAAAAATTCTTCAATCCATAGAAGGAATTTCTAGACAAGTCAAAATTACTGTCTCATTGTCACAAAACAACAACAACAAAGAAGTCAAAATTAAGTGAGTTATTGCTTGAAAAAAAGCAAAATAATCTGCAAATGGGGTAAGCAAAACAATTTTGTTTTCTGTTTGAAACAAGATCATTTTGCTAACCCTATTGGCAGATTATTTTGTTTGTTCTAAATTCTAACCTGCACCTGCATGCAGGTGGTTGTAAAAGCATTTACCGGGTATAGGGTACAAATCCTAGCAGTGTTTGGCAAACAATAAATAAGCATGCATCAGGAATTAGCCTTTCAGTAAGTCAAATGCAGTAAACCGAGAGTGGCTGCAAATAAGCTGTTCCACAGATCAGTGTGATCTGCAGTATGCAAGCTCAGATTATTGCGGCCAGAAGCAAAACACCCAGCTCTGATTCTCAAGCTGCTCATGTGAAAGGGTGAAATGCCCCATAAAGCACACTTTATGAAATGAATTGCTCAGAGACAGTGTGGGTACAGTATTTTCTTTCATGTTTGTTTAGATGTGCAACTCGTCTTATACACATAATGGGTTTTACTTGCCGATTAGACAAAGAATGTGCTGGCTGAGGCAATCCATGTCGGTTAAAGGCAGATAGTTCACTCTGTGCTTCCTGAAACTCTGGGGTGCAATTAAATGATTTCTAATGAATAAGAGATGCTAAGGGGGAAAACAATCTGATGTGTATTTAGCTCTGCTGCACATGTCTCATTTCAATTAAGGCCAAAGATAGGCAGGAATCAAGGTGAACAAACAGAGCAGGGGGGTTGTTACTCACACGGTAACTGCTTGTGCCAATCACAAGTTGGATCTATTGACAGGCAAAACAACTAATCTAATGATGACACATGGACCTCAACTGGACCTTGGCAGGTTAGGTTCAATTAAAATGAACTTTGCTGCAGTTGCTCTGTTAATGTTGTTTATTTGAATAAATTTGAACGCTGCCACCCAAAACATGGTTCTTCGTGGTTCGATACAGTTTGTTGCAGGTGTTGGGACTCCCATCCCCTTGCATTAGATCTCTGTGTGTTCAGTTGATTAATTGCAAATATAAACACACCCTAAATTACAAACTGAATGTGATTGTAGAGGAGATACGGTAGCACTTTGTTTTTGTTTTAGGTTACTCCACCCCAAAATAAAAATTTTGTTCACATTAATCACCCATGTCGTTCCAAACCTAAAAGCTGTGTTCATCTTCGGAACAATTTAAGATATTCTGGATGAAAACCAGGAGGCTTGTGACTGTACTGCTGTATAAATTACACTGTCCAGAAAAGTATGAAAGACATTGTCAGAATAGTCCATGTGCCATCAGTGGTTCAATCTGTATTTTATGAAGCGATTAGAATACTTTTTGTGTGCAAAATTGTCTCACAAATGGTGCACAAGCCTCCTGGTTTTCATCCAATATATCTTAAATTGTGTTCCGAAGATGAACAAAGCTTTTACAGATTTGGAATGACATGGGGGTAAGTGATTAGTTACAAAATGTTTTTTGGGTGGAGTAACGCTTTAAGTTTCATGACTTAATAAGTGTTGCATTTTTTTTTTTTTTTTATAGTCTACTTTAGACATTCTGCTGTCTACAAGTAACTTTGCAACTATGTAAAGTAACACATTATTCAACTATTAGAGTTAAAATATTAGTAAACTGTCAACACATCCTCACCCCAAACACGTCACATATTGTGGCTTGGTCAGGACTCTTTGGCATCACTTTTTAAAGTACAAGCTACCCATTTAGTTTCATTTTTATGTGCATGGTACTCTGCTGCTTTGATTTAAAAACCATGCATATCAATATGCAGACGCAAAGGGCATGGGAATTTCATGATTCAATTATAAATTAGGCAATAATTTTGCCACTACTATATACTGGGGTGTGCTTTTCAATTTAAACAATCACAACAATTTTATTTACATTACAGTATTTATACATTTTTGAGCATACCTTTAAACATAACCATTTGTTAGTATAAAACACAGGTTATATAAGGCAGATTCAGCTACAACTATAGCCAGAATTTATTAAAAGTGTGTTCATATTCCAAGTCTTCCAAAGCAAAATGTCATAGGCTCTTGTGTGCCTTGTGACCAAAATAAATACCAAAAATGGTCCATTTTCACCTAGCTGTTATAAACCTGTGTAAGCATGTGGATTTGTTTCTGTTTTATTTGTAGGTGGCTGTGCTCTCTTTGACAATCAGTCAATATTTATTTCCTCAGCCACAGAGAGTAGAGAGAAGTCTGAAAGAGGGATTATTGGCTGTTGTTCAGTGTTGATGTACCGTCTTCTCTGTTTCCAGAAGTCTTGTTTTCTATCAGCTGTGTAATGTCATAATCTGCTGCAGCCTTAAAAGAAGTAAGATAAACAGATGCTAGCAAAGAAGACATTTGATCAGAAATAAGCCAGAACAATTTAGGCAAACTCTGCTATATAATTTGCTTTCTATGTAGTGATCATGGATCTTTTTTGTTCATCATTATTATTGATCAAGACGCTGTAATAGTGTTTTGGTCCAGACTGTCAAAAGAGATCTGAGATGGGAATAGAGACAGAATCAGTAACAAGATAAAGAGAGGATATATAGTACACAATGCTTTGAAGATCAATAAAATTACTGCAGTAGAGCAGACCTATTTGTATCATGTTTTCATTACTACTACATGGAATGCAGTTTTTGAGCAAATGGAAATTTTTCTTTATGGAAGACTAAAGTATTCAAGAAAAATCAGGATGAATGTGTCAAATTGATTATTAAATTATAGCATACTTTTACATTTGTATCTTTAAAAATACTTTGCTGGCCTTTGAGTTGCACATAGGTCTTCAACCCCAATGGAAAATAATAGAAATCCAATTTACACTTTTCCTGTACACCTTATCCTTTTGTATCCAGACAGTCTTTTTAAAGGTAGCTGACTTTCTGAGCTGTGAACATCTAAATGAGAAATTCCAGTCTTCCATCCAACAAAAGCCTGACAGTGGAATTTTCTTTGGTTTCCTGAGGCTTCTGTCTTGGCTGTGGTTACCTCCATGTGTTCATTTCACACAGTGCTGCTTTTGTGGTGGTGGGGGGGAAATAAAATGTTAACAGAGTTCCATAATGTCCCAAGGTATAGCAAAAAAAAAAAAAAAGAGCCAGAAGTTGTGACTTTGCCCACAAAGCCTACTACAGTAGCCTACCGTAGCTTTAAGCAAATCTAATTTAACAAATACACTGAAGACAACGACAACATAAAAAAGGAGCAAACTTTATAGCGTGTTCACTTCAAATCTTTACTAGAGTTGTTGCAGGTTTTTGTATAGAAACAGTTGTGTTGTGGCCATTTTTTCTCCCTTCACACAGATAGAATGAATTTGTTGTCATTTATGGAAAGATGTTTTGATCAATTTAGGGGATGTTTACATGACATTTGTTTTCAACTAAAAATGGAAAACCTATTATGTACACATTTACATGGCAAGTTTTGGGGGTCTGAAAATAGCAGTTTAGAATAAAATTAAATGTGAGAGTAATGGACGATACCTCGTTCCACTGAGTGAAGCATATTTAATTATTTATGAATAAAATAAACTGTATTTAATAAACCAGTATTTAACTGAAATGTCTATTCTATATTCTATTCTATTCTATTGTTATGACTTGGAAAATGAAATTCCAGATTTATTTATTTTTACATTTATTTACTTTATATTTATTTTATATATAGATTTATATATTGTTTACAGCAATTCTGAGTGAAAATTCAACTTCCGGTTTACTAATAAATGTTGAACATGCAAGGAAATGTTGATAATGACATGTCGTTCATTGTGCACTCTTTATTTGTGGAATTTATTATATAACATGTCTAATTAGAGTTTTAAAGGAGTCATATAATGCCGGTTTTCCACAAGCTGATATGATTCTTTAGGGTCTTAATGAAAAGTCTGTAATACCGGATAGTTTGTTTAAAATTTCTCAATGGTAGTGTCAAAAACACCAATTTTGCACTGTCAAAAATAGCTCTTTTCGTAACACTCTGTTCTGTATACTTCCCCTTTAAATCTTCACAAGCTCTGACCCCGCCACTCTGTCCCGAGGCGCTCTCTCAGAGGATGTTTATTTAGCCATATTCATAGTCCTAGAGGTTACATTCATAGTGAAACTTGCTAATTAGCACATTATTAGGAAAGGCAATTTGCGAAGATTCATTAAAAGACATTATACTGATTGCTTCTGTAGGTGAGGCTTGATCATGAATGATTCGCGTGAACATAAACGCATTTAGGTAGATCAAGGGTGCATTCCATTCAGAACCAAACATAAGTTTATGTTAATCTTCTGCGTCTTCAGCCACTCAGATGTCAGGAGCAAATGACTACTGCTATGTTCATTATTACATTCAAAAACAAAACACCTTAATTGCTCAGGAGTCATGCAGGTAAGACTCCAGTCCAGTCTGTTTGAAACACTGCTGTCACTCAACAATCGTGGGTGTGACGTCACACGGCCAGACTGCTCAATCTGAGAAAGGAGAAAACGTTTAAGGAGATTACAAAAAAACAAAAAAAACAAACACTGGGTGGATTTGTATCATTATTAGGTGGTTGTGTACACAAACTGCTAACACACTTTTAATTTCAAACACCTTGTAAAAGTGAATCTGGCATTATATGACCCCTTTAAACATGCATTTATTATTTTATATTTTATTTTATATTTTCATATTTTTTATTGGTAAAAAATATTAGATGTCATGTAACATAAAATATATATTTACAATGTTCAACATATTGAACATTTGGATTTAACTCTGATATTATTTTTATTTCAAAATAATATCAGAATTCATGTAATTAAATCCAAATGTTCAGCATGTTGAACAACGTAAAAGCAATTATTGGTTTGTATATAATACTGTACTCCTCCCTCACACAATATGCACAAATACTGCATTTTGCTGTTTATGTATTGTCTTATAAACAAATAAGAAAATACTTCAGCTGCAATAACAGTTGCACCAAATCATTTGTAGGCCTTGAAATGGTGATATTTCAATTACAGATTCACAGAAGAGCTGCTTCACGCTGCTTACTGACTCCATTTGCAGATAACTCTGATATCTCATTATCATCATTGACGACTACTTTATCATCACTTGTGCTATCACTCTAGAAAGTTGTTAGACGCTCCACAATTCTCCCAGAGAAATTTGGCTGTAAGTATTCTTACATTGTTCCTCGTTTTCATGTTGTGTACTTACGTTTCAAGTCATTGTACTGCAATGAATCAAATAAAGAAAATTAGTATTTCCTATAGCATCAAACACTGTACACTTTTATGCAGAGTTATTCTGATGAAATTAATTCTATTAGGATCTCTATTTGTCTGCTAAGTTGGCTAAATCTGTGTGGTTGTTCAAGTGTGAAAAAAGCCAATTAAACTAAACTAACAACTGTAAACACAGGTTACTCGTCCCTCTGTGAGAAATGAAATTGGAGTCAAAGAGTCAAAAATAAAAAAGGTGTACTCTCAGGGAAAAAAAAAAAAAAAGGTAGCATATATATAGCAACAGGGAGGCTACAATGGAATGAAAGCAATGCTGTCGTGTACTTTTAATGCTATGAAACAAGCAAAGCCTATGGCAATTACTTGTGTGTCATCTACCATCTGGAGCGCTGATTAGAGAAACTGATGGACGGAGAGCTGCTTGATTCACACTCAACAGCACCCTGAGGTTACCTTCTGACACTTCTTAAAACAGCAAGACTCTTTTGACATTCTGTATTTCTCAATTTAATTTCTGCCTAGAGTTTCTTTGCCCCAGAATCACACTCAAAATACACTCAAGAGGTTTTTTTTTAATTCCACTAATATCACATAGTGGGAATTTAGCAGGACATATGGTGGGAACAGGTGAAAATGTGGCATTTGACATTGCATAGTATGGGATAAAGAAATACTGTACACAATGTGGTGAGAAAATAATGACTCCCGCAGCAGGAAACTTTTATATCAGGACTAATATAAACGAATATATCAGGATCTGTCTTTCTAAATGAAAGTCAACCTTTAGTCTAGTAGCACATTGATATGTTTAGTCTTTACAACTTCAGGGATCTTGTCTATGCACTAACAGCTTGTAACACTCCAAAGAGAAAGGTAAATTTGTAATCACAGCATATGACCCCTTTAAGATGAACTATCAATGCTAAAGCAAGATGTGAAATAGAAAGAAAAATCTTCAATGCAACTGTTGGTAGAATACAAAACAAACCTCCATGTCACTGCAAAGGTCATGCAGGAAGGTTTAGCAGGCACAGAAATAGTGTAAACATGAACTACATGAAAGGGTAATCTGGAACAAAACCTTGCTTGCAACCTCATTCTAAAACCTTAAACAGCTTGGATCCATTCATTAAAGTTACATTTGGACTAAAGTTAGACTAAAACAAGTAAATAAATAGTAGCTGCCTTAAAAATTTCAAAAATATCACATGCACCTTTTTTCACTGCAGAGTTTGTTTCTTTTTACTTTTTTTCAAGGGTGCTTTCAGACAACTGTAGAAAAAAATAATAAACAAAGTCAGAAACATTCTGTAATCACTATGCAGTGATTTCAATCAATTAATCATTGTTTTACATGGTTCTTTTACATGAACTGTCCTAATCAACTTATATTTGCTTGAATTGCATGAGAGTTTCAGATTAAGAAATTCAGTAGAATGATTCATACTTATGAGACAGAACTGTGTCTCAGCAGTTTCCCAATTTTCTGTTTTGGAGTGAGAGACAACCACAATGACCAACTATGCATATGGCATCCATCATCTAACTTATGGATCAAGAAATATGCTCTAAGGATTATGCACAAAAACTCCATAAAAAAGACGTTAAGTTTGATGTTGCATATTTTTGTGAACTTTATGGTTTGTGAACTTGATGGTGAAGGTTGATAGCTTGCCACTCCAGAGGTTCAGTATTGACGTTTACGTTATTAGCTGTGGCCCAGCATTTCTCTCCTTATTGGAAAGGCTGGTGCTCCTCACCAGGAGATTAGCTACTCATCACTGAAATGAGATCTTTCCCCACGAGACTGTTTTTCACTTTTCATTAGTTTGGGGTCTGGGCAATACCACTCTACTCAGAGGCACAAAAAGTGACATCTAAAAAAAATAAATAATAAAGAGAGAGAAAAGGAAATACGCTAAATGTTATTGGGAAATAGAACAAATTTGTACTGCTAATTTGTAGGCTACTGCTGTCACATGACTGTTTAATTCAAATACAGTATGTGATGCTTTTAAACAGTGGTGAGAGTTAAACACTAGTGATGTTAAGCTCTTGCCTCTATGGTTACCGCCAGTGTTAGAGGGATGAAAAGGCTTTTCAAGGCTGTTTTACGTATGTCTGCTTTATGTCCACCTACTTGAGCATTGTCCACCTTTCAGACAATGTGTGAAAGGACTGATGATGAACTCTCAGAAATAAAGATACAGAAATAAATCTGTCACTGGGGCGTTGCCTTTTCAAAAGGTACACTTTTACCTATTAGGTTCAAATATGTACACTTTAAGTACTAATATGTACCTTTAAGGTGCCAAAATGGACCCTTTAGGTACAAACATGTCCCTTTTGAAAAGGTACCACCCCAGGGACAGCTTTTGTACCTTTATTTCTGAGAGTGGGAGGCTTTCTGGTAATTGTGTGCTCTAAGGCCAGAGGCTGCCTTATTTTTGCTCTTAATGGGATTTGAATGTTTTTTAAAACATGATGTAGGAAATGAAAGGAATTAATTAACAAATTTCTTTATTAATCAATTTGGGGAAACGATCCTACACAAAAAAAACTTTTCCTTTTGTTAGCTCTACGGTTATTCTACGCACATGAACTCAAAGAGTCATTTAGCTGTAGTTTAC
>JAUMHE010000053.1:16557949-16578071 GCA_032359235.1 Enteromius mattozi | reverse complement strand
CCTGAGCGCAATCAAGTGCACGCCAATATTCATTGGCCTTTTGTATAAAGCTCAAAGGCAATTGGTCTCTCTGGCGAATTCCCAGATGTAACGTCGTAGTGATTCGACTGAAAGGGTAACTACACACACAGCTATACATGGATGCGTTTGGGGTTGCCGTATTGTATTAAAGCTTTAATCAGGATAAAGCAAACAGAAGCAGTAGCATTTACAAATAACAGTGTATCTAAATTAGAACACTGATTAAAAAAACATACCATTGAGAGCCGTGCTTCACTAAAAGCAGGAAATGATCAACACGTTCATAAGAGAAGGGACAGAGTGGTGTGGAACAGTGTTGGGGAAATTTACTTTTAAAAGTAATGCATTACAATATTACAATACTCCCTAAAAAAGTAACTAATTACATTACTTTGTTACTTTTTATGGAAAGTAATGCATTGCGTTACTTTTGCGTTACTCTTTAAATATGGGCAGAGCTTGTTTGTTTTTAATATAAGTAGTTCTATTTATAGCAAATGTAAAAGCTCTTTCACACAAAAAAGTGTCACGAATAAACCTCAGGCTGAAGAAAAAGTAAATTCACATCTGTAAAGCAGAAGAAAGTTCAATACTATTCAGCAATAAAAAAAACCAATGAAGCACAATAGTTAGTTTTTGAAGTCATTTTTGCTTGTAAGTATGGTTGAACTGGATCATCAAAGGTCATTTAGTCTTGTACTAAACTGTATTCACACACCGCACACAATGCCCCTGTACTTCTGATCTCTCCCAACATGGTGTCAGGAGACTTCAGTTAATAAATTAGAAAATAAAGTAACTGGCATTACTTTTTTGAAAAAGTAACTCTAAAATTAAAAAATCATGCATTACTTTACTAGTTACTTCGAAAAAGTACAATTATTACGTAACTCACGTTATTTGTAATGCATTACCCCCAACACTGGTAAATTATGTGAGAAATAATGTGTATTTTAAAAAACAAAGCATTAACACGTTAGACTACACCCCATAACTTAATCAAGCCTAGAAAAAAAACAAAACAAAACAGTCAACCACCTCTTTATTGGTCAATATCATATTTCCAATGTGAACAGATCATGGTTCTGATCTGTCTCACTTGCACAAAAAGATAATAAGAACAGGGTTGCTACATTTTCACAACAAAATCCAACCAAATTGCTCTCACAATTTGTCCAGAACTAGCCCAATTGTGTTCCTGGGGGTAAATACCTCATTAGTGGGGTTGTTTTAACCCACAGAGATGAAAAACAACCCACGGCAACAGTGAAAAGGTAGCCCAATTCCACGGGAAACATGTGGACTTAGCAGCACTTGCGCACCACACCACAATTTGAAATTAAACACTGAGAACATAAAGTATGCAATTATGCGTTTATTTATAGTGTGATCTGCTGCAGAGGTTAGTGAAATTATGCGCAGGCAATATGAAAAATAAAGACAAGGATGTGACAAGAGCTTTGAAACTTTATATGAGCAGTTATGTTTTGCTTGTGTCAATGTGATACTTCTGAACTAAGTTCTGACACATCACACTTCCACTCATTACCTTCGCAACTTGATAACTTTGGGTATCGAAAATCTTTGAAGTGACTCTCATAAGTGCAGAATTGTGATTAATTTTGATATGTGCCACAAATCGGAATAAAAAAATAAAAAATAAATTAAAAATATATTCCATGCCGTTTGTGCTGTTCACATGAGAAAGATCTCAGTCACATTTAAGCAAAGCAAAAGTATTAAAAATAAATAAATAAAACAAATCTGATTAAAAGCTCCATAAAGAGAGCTGCATAAAACACACATAACAATAGGTCTGCTCAGCCCACTGTGCTAAACTCTGCAGAGAGAAAGAGAAAAGGAGAGTCCTCCTAGTCTCTTGACCTCTTCCTGCGCTATTTGCACCATTGTCATTTTTGTCTCACCACACCATGTGGAGCTTTCTTTGCCTCCAGTCATTCTATTCATCCACTGTTATTAGCTCATTACTGTTTAAAGAGCTCACGTGGTCTGGGCCTACTTCTCAGGGAGAGTCAACACCATGGGGGCAGGTGTGGGGACAGAGCAGATTGATGGATTTAAAAGGGGAAGAGAAGGAATGGGGCCTGGTTCTGATATTTGCAAGGGTGTTGTTCCACCCAGGTAAAGAGGAGGCACAGTGGGTAATGATAAGGGTGTAATGCAGAATGCCCTGCATGTATTTTCTCACCGCATGCACTGTGTGAATGCCACCGACCTATACCTCCCTCCGCAAGCCTGCATGACACACTTCATTAATACTTTATAGAGTCATTCTCCAGGAAAATACTATGTCAAAGTCGGGGGGTGGTACTAGCTGTGCAAATGCTCCAATGCAGTTCAATTCATTTGAGAAAATCTGGGAACACAGTGTCCTTTATCTCTTGGATTTAGTACTGGAACTATTTTACATCTTTGTACAGCTGAAAGAGCTATTTTCAATCACATATATGATCATATTTGCATCAGCTAGGAAACAGTGGTGAATCAGAATAAGAAATTAGGAAACATTTGTGAATTAGGATGTGAATTATTAAAATAAATTCACATTTCTGAGAATAGTACAATACTTCTTTCACCTTGATTTTACAGATTGAATAGTGCACATCTACACATTCTGTAGAAACAGAAGTTTAACTGTGTTCTACTGTAGGGGTTGTAGATGAAAAGTCAACTGAAAAATAACATTTAGGCAATGTGACTTAACAACGACAACAACAAACCCTCCTTATTGCACTTCGGCAGCAGTACAGAGCATTAGAATAAATGTCCAATTGTATTTCCATGTGTATAAATAGGGGTGTTATAGCATATGTATGTTTTAAATAGATATGATAGGAAGAACAATTTATCCATTTAGTGTTCTTCTTTTATAAATTTTAAATGGCAAAATGAACAAATGCATACAGACATAGGTACCAACCCAAACAATTATTTGAAAATGATTTTAAAAAGCACTGCAATAAGAAATGTGGTTTTAATATGACTCAGAATTTAAAATACCCTCTACTTTAACTGTTTACTTTAGAGCAGTGAAAAAATAAATCGCTCATATATGTAAAAAATGTTTTTAAAATGATTTTTTAAGAGAAAAGAATTCTTAGTACTGTAAAACATACTTTGATTTTCAAAACTTATATGAATGCAAAATATAATACAAATATTCCTAATACCAGAAGTAATTAAAACAATAAAACATGAAGAAAAAAGAATTGGTTTGTGAACCTGTCACATTGTTTTATATTAAACTTGACAAACGTACAGCTCATGAGTAAATAAACCAAGAAACAATTTGAACACAAAAAGAGGGAATTTACAGAGGAGTGAAAATGTCCTGTTTTCATAAGGGTCAGCAAAGAAAAGAAACGAAAAGAAAAATGTCTGTCTTGAAACTCAAAAAAAAAAAAGTTCTGCCTTGAAACTCTAGATGGTGCAGGCTGATTTTGTTTTTAATACAATCTTATAATATTCACAATGTTAATTTCTCTTTACACAACATCAGAAAGATCAGTCCCTTCCTAACAGAGCATGCAGCACAACTTCTTGTCCAGGCCCTTGTTGTCTCTAGACTGGACTACTGTAATGCTCTTCTGGCTGGACTTCCTGCAAGCACAATCAAGCATCTACAAATGATCCAGAATGCAGCAGCATGACTGGTCTTCAATGAGCCCGAAAGAGCCCATGTTACACCTCTCTTTGTCTCTTTTCACTGGCTCTCGACTGCAGCTCACATCAAATTCAAGACACTGATGCTTGCATATAGAACAGCCACAGGCTCAGCACCCACCTACTTCAGCTCACTATTACAAATCTACATCCCCTCAAGAGGTCTGAGATCTGCAAGTGAGCGACACTGTGTGGTGCCATCACAGAGAGGCTCAAAATCACTCTCCAGAACGTTCTCATTCCCTGTTCCTGGCTGGTGGAATGATCTTCCCACCCCTATCCGGAACACTGAATCCCTGTCAATCTTCAAACAACAGCTTAAACTCATCTCTTTCGACACTACCTGACTTCATCCTAAATAAAAAAAAACAAAAAAAAAACTATTTATTACGAGCACTTCCTTGTCCTCTACCTCTTTTAGATTAATCGCTTTTAGTGTTCCCCAATTGTAAATTGCTTTGGGAAAAAAACGTCTGCAAAATAATGTAGATGTTCTCTCACAAGCTGATTGGTTCATGTTGCATACAAAACCAATGAGCTTGTTGAAACCCTCCACCTTCCCCAGCTCCACCTGTATTGATCTGCAGGATCTGTGATTTATTATACTGTATATGCCACTTGTGCAGCAGCAGTCTTAAATATTCACAACACCATATCGGTTTATGTAATAATGTGACACTAGTGTTCCCCGTGTTGCCTTTGTTTGTTTTTGTTTTTCACTCCGCCTACAAAATTCATGGTGAATCAGGAAAAGCCAATTAGAGGAGCGGATGTGTGTATATATATATATATATATATATATATATAGTGCGCAGTTTAGTGACTGAAGGAGGCACACCGGAACCTTTGAGTCACGTTTCCCTTGAGAGGTAGTTTTTGTGGACGGATGTTGTGGAGAAGACTTCCGGGAAAGGCGGAAGAGTGAGTATGAACGTGTCGTTGGCAATAGTGGGATTAAACAGGAGTCTTGCACTATACTTTGGCGAACTTGGAGTCAAGAAAAGGAGCCGAAATCGACCGATGCCGCTGATATCACAGTTGCTCACTTCTAACCATCCAGCTGCTTGTTTGGAAACGCGAGAAAGGAAGCCGAAAACGACCGATGCCGCTGATGTCACAGTTGCTCACTTCTAGCCATCCCGCTGCTTGTTTTGGTCAGTGTTCGCATCTCTTCATGGGCTCATATATATATATGGTATTAATGTAAAAAAAAATTAAAAAACACCACCATTACATGCAAAGAAAGTGGTATTTATTCTACCAATGCTTTGTCTTTGGTGAAAAGTGTTTTTTTTTTTTCTTTTATTCTTTGCTGTATGTAACGGATGGTGTTTTTGTTTGTGCTATCCGGGATGATTGAAATAAATTTGTGACAAGCAAATACTTGTCTGGCGCCCGAACATTAATAACAAATTGTTTTTTTTTTCTGTCGAGGTTTCCCGTAAAATCAAGTAAAGTTTGAGAGCTGACGACGCTAACCGACACACGGGTAGTAGTTCAGTCACAGCATCAGCACACGGGCGACCCGGTTTCGGTTCCTGTATGCACTAGAAATAATTTTTTTTTGTGTGTTTAACTTTTTTGGGCCACCGCCATTACAGTAAGTTCCTATACTTGCCAAATACCAAAATACATTAATACATTAATTAATTTAATTACATTAACATTGTAATATCCATTACCATTCTAAAAACTTCTGAAAGTTGGCATGACAGAAATACAATTATGACATGTAAAAATGTTTTTGTCTCAAAAATTGTAACTAACATTTATTAAGTGAGCCTTATAATAATATAATATAAATAAAGAAGTTCACCAGTTTACCTCACCAGACTATGAACTTGTTCCCTGGGGATAAGCGTCACTCCAACCATAAAACCTAATCCTCCTCCTCCTCTTCCTGCTCTTTCCCTCTCTTCCCTCCTCCATCCACGTCCAGTATCTGGAGGGGATGCAGGGGATGGAGGGCCTTGCAGAGCCCCTGTCAAACCTGAGCCAGTGAAGCAGGAACCTGTCAGGGCTATTTTTACTGCCGGCGCCCCTGGGGCTTCACTAAGCTCTTCTGTGCTCTCTGTCTCTCATCTCTCCTTTCCTTCCTGACTCTCTGCTCATTGTTGATCGTTTCTGAGACCAGTTTGACTCTAATTTTAATACACCTCAGGAAGTAGCATGTTCATTGTTTCTGCATGGCAGTATTAGAAATTTAAATGCACTTTGATGTATTCAGTGACATGAATGTTCATGGAAGCGTAATTAGATAATTAGAGAATTTTTCTTTTTCTTTTGCTGTCCAGTGTAAAAATGGCCTTTTGAAGTTAAACAGATTATTGTTCTAAAAGAAACTTGGTATCTCCCTAACTAATTGCATTCTTGCTATGAACTTATCTTTGATGTTTTATTATTATTTATATATATATATAGTTTTAGATTTGTAACATATATTTATCCTCCTTATTCATCCTTTTAATCATAATTTATAAATAGGTGAAGTATGTATTTATTTTTCAAGTTTTCTCTTCATTAACTGATGTGTATGATTATTCTATATATTATAATTGCTCTCTCTTCAGATAGACGAAGAACTAAATTACCTCTTGGCTCCACTGACAGCTGTATGCTAGACAAAACAATGTCTCAAGTGCCACGTTATTTGATTACCTGGGCTAATCTGATTAAGTCAGCTAATCATAAAGTTTTTATCTCACAACTTAGCAGTTGTTTCACATCTCAAGAGCAAATAAAAGGACGTATTCTGAAATATTTTGAAAAAGCGTGAACTGCTTAACACATTTTGGTTTAGGCAGAACTAATCCTTGAAGCTCAAATTAAAACCCCAAATCATTTATGAACCTTCAATCCTTGCAAGGTCTTTCTATCATATATTTCACCTTTTTTTGCACTGGTTATAACTGTGCACCTGGAGTTGGTGAGCAGCTTTGCAGTTAGTTTGTCAGGCAGAGATTTCCATGACATTGATGCTGTAGCTCAGAGGCTTGAGCTTGGATGGGAAGGAAAGCTCCCTGACAGCTATGCTCAAAGGACAATGTGGTAACTACTTTTCTACACCTATTAAAAGTTCCTCTCCAAGGGTTAAAACATTGTTTCCATCTGCTCACAAAGCTGTGCAAGAGGGGCTCCCTCACCTTGTTATAACAACGCCCGATTCCAAAGGCACTTCTAGATGTTGAATGGTAGGATAATTGACGTGTGTCACGTAAGTACTGCTTGCCTTCCACTGGTAATGTGTTTATGTAAAGAAACAATATTGGTCGTGTACTCTTGTGGTGATACTTCTGTCAAAGCTTGATCTGAATATCATGCAACATTATATTTCCTAACAGTGCAGCAGCTGGATTGCTTTTCTGCTTCATTATACAGTAGTTGTTTTGGGATCTGAAAATCTGTAAACGTATAGCGATATATACTGTCGATACATTAACATATGCTAGCATTCCGAATGACTGAAAGAAAGCAAAAATATGTGTGACTGATATAAGTGACTGATTTAACCAAACAGTTTAACGCTGTCAGATCACTTGGCATTTTGGTGGGCTACTTTTCATAAATTATGTTCACTCATTAAGTTCTTTGTCAAGTTAATTAAGCCAAATTTGCACAGATTTATATTTTTATAATTTTGCCTGTACACTGCAATATTGGTTGCATGTTGTTTATCTACTAAAGAGAATACAAAATAAATAAAATAATCATTTTTAAGGAAAGAGTGATCCAATCTGTTGCAAAAAAACAGAAATTCCCTTTACCAAGGCCTTACAGAAGAATTGCATTATTAACTGCAAAAAGATGTATCTTGAAGCGGCTTTCGCCAGCCACAAGGCTTCAGACATGGACAGAAAGGCAGTCTATGTTGAATTTGTTCTTTTGAAGTTGATTGATTGGTCAAGCAGGCTGTTCTTTTAGAGGAAAGAAGAGACCTGATTAAAAGTCTGTTGTGAACTTGTTGAGAGAGACCAGTCTGTAATTTTCCACTAGTAAAGGGTGTAGACTTTTTTAAGAGTGGAGTTCCCTGAGCCTACTTGAACATAGTAGGGAAAGTGTCATTGACGAGTGATGTGTTGATGTGTGTGTGAGCTTAGAGAAAATGGGAGGAAATAGGGTCAAGGGGGCTGGTAGTTGGCCGTTTGGAGAGAAGTTTCTAAACTCGTCTGAGAGAAAAAGTGTGTGTGGGTGACAAGTGTTTGCGAGTTTGTGGTGGTGTGAACTGTAAATATATAAATATATTCTATACTGTCAATTAGCAATCGATTATAAATCTACATAAGTATTATTAAAGTTTCCACGATGGCTTGAAGAACCCAGATAAATTGCATTCTGTTGTAGTAGAGTGTTTATTGTCTTTAAGTTTGAGTTCAAGCATTTCTATATTCTTTTTATTTAGCTACAGTGATCTCTGAATGTCTTTGTACATATTTGGGATTTCCTGAAGCGTTTTGAGTGGGGGTGGGCGGCTCAATCCTAATATCCCTGCATACAGTTGGCATCATCAGTAAGGTGTATGCTGAGTTTGGAGTTTTAATATTACTTTCATAATGCATTAAGCCACGTTAAATGTCTTCTTTATAGCGGTTTCCCATGAGAGTATGTCATGTAGCATGTTTGCATGTATATTCTTGGCTTTAAAAAAAAGTATGTATATATATATATATATATATATATATATATATACATTCCCAATAATTTGCTTTTTTCATGAATCTAATATAACATTTAGTTCAATATTAAACAGATACAAATTATAGGATACACGTTTTAGGTCTGCACATACTGTATACATTAATTCATTTATTTATTTTTAAATTGTTTACAAAAACACAAACTGATGTGTTTTGTTTTTTTTTCACACATAAAACACCCAAATGGTGGGAACAATTCCATTACATACTGGTTAAAGGTGTGAAAAGCAACTGTTTCTCATTTTACTAACACTCTTAAGTTGTGATATTTTGCTATGAGAATGGAAAAGATCCCAGACGTCATTCCCATTACTTTGTCAGACTGTCAGGCTATAACCACAAAAGTTGTACTGACTCTCGGGCTCAGGTGACCTTGCTCCCTTAGCAGTCTCTAAACAAACCTCTGATCAATACTGTGGCCTCTCTCTCACCTTGATCAATAACTATAAAGACCATAGTGAAATGAGGCTGTAATAAATCCACTAACACATTTCCACATTTTTTTAAAGTGACTGATATATGGTTTGAGATTTAGAGCAAAAGGAGTGAATTAGTAGTTAAGCACTCCTATTTTTTAGACAAGGGACATCAGTAATTGTAGTTTGTGTTAAGGTTTTGCCTACAAAAATATGTTATATTGTTTTTTGTACTTCAACATCTTTTTGAGCATGTTACAAATTAACCTCATCCTGTGCGTGGTTTTTGTAATTGCTATTTTCCCTTGTCTTTTTAATTGCAACAGGCACCGTAACAATATAATTGAGTAAACCTTTGTTGTAAGTACTATTTTAGCCAAACAATTTCATTAAAGATTTAAAGGCAATAACATTTTTGACATGTTCCCCAAATAGCTTAACAGAAGTAAAGGTTTTTGTTCTTTTACATAATACATGACTGGTATGCAGTAAAACAATAAAGTGAACAGAGTTTATAATGTTTTATTATTTAATGTAAAACACTGGCATTTGAAAACTGTGTTTGATGCTTCAGAATATGTGTCAGTCAGAGAGTTTTCAGAAGTTTCAGAAGTCTGCAAACTTGGAACAAAGATGTAATATTTGTTGATTCAATATACTTGTGCTCTTTGAATGGTCATTGACTCGGTTTGTGGCTTTAAAAGCATGTGTATGTTCTGTTTTGGTTTTGTTCTAGACCTCTAGGTTCTCAGTTCTGTCTGTTCATTGGTTGGTTTATTTCTGTCATAGCTTTTGTATAAGATTTCCCATTGTGAACCTAGTCTTGGTCGTGTATTGTAAGTCTTGGACGTTGTGGAGTTTACTTCGCTGTTGGTTTGTGTTCCTGTCCAGTCTTTAGTTTCCTTTCGAGTAAAGTTTTAGTCATGTCAAGTTTAGTTCTGTTCTGGGAATTTGTGTATTCTTGTTTCACTCTCTAAATAAATTTGCACTTGGGTTCATTCATGCCTGCCTCCAGTGGATATTTATGACATAATTATTGTTCATAATTGTTAATAACACAGAAAATATTAAGTGGACAATGAGTCATGATCATTTTGGTCATTCAGCCTACTTTTATTATTAATATTTGTTCAAAATCTTGAAAGTATTAAAAATTATTCTCTCAGTTTTCTCCAGTCATTGGTTATTAATCTAATGCAGGTAAAAGCTGCAACACAGAAGGGCAGCCTGTCAGCATCTATTACTGAAGCAGGCCGTGCAATAAATGTTGCCCTGATTTAAATATATAAATAAAGGGGTCATGCAGCTCATCCGAGCAGGTGTTTGCCATGCAGGTGGAGCCTGCAGCAAGATGAATTACTCTGACAAAGTCACCTTTCCCCATTGCACCTGACCCAGAAGTGGGGCAAGTGAAGGAAAAGATAGATGTTAAATGGTTAACATGCTCAAACAGTCCAAACTTCATTTTCACCTGTGTGTAACCAGCCCGGACTGTTTTTCTTCCTCTATCTTGTCTTTACATTATTAATGGCTTGCCTTTAACATTTCAACTGGTTAAGGTATGACTTTGGGGTGAAGCAGTAACTTTTGGTCTTGAAAGCACTCTGTTACTCTACCTCAAGCCATTTTTAAACATTGGCTTCTCATCACTGCAGCTGAAAGAGGCTTCAGCACACCAAGAATACCATCTATCATTATAGTGTTCATGTATCTTGCACTAAGAAAAGTAAAACTTTGTGTTAGACCAGCATTGAAAGCTTGAATCTGCCATTAGTGCTGTACATTGCAACTTTACATTTCAAGGCTGGAGCACAAACTGTAAAGAATGTAAAACAAATAAACAAATGGACAGTTTACCTAAAAATGAAAGTTATGTAATCATTTACTTACCATCATGTTACACACAAACACACAGACTTCTATAAACATTTACCTTTGTGTTCAAAAGAACAATATGAGGGGTGTAATGAAGCTGATGGGATATAAGTCGAGTGCAAGTGCAAGCTTTTATTAATAAACAGTCAAAACACAGTCAGGGTTGAACAACAGCAAACAAGTATGGCATGGCCAAGACACACACACAAACAAAAAAATGAACAGAATTAAACTAGACTAATCCTAATAATACTTATTACTTACCTAATAATCACTAACTGAGTGATAAACGCAGAACAAATTTATTGTGTGTGTGTGTGTGTAATTGAGTGCAGGTGAATGCAATTTGTGCGATGGAACATGGGAAATGTTGTCCAGGATGTTGTGAAACAGTGAACAGTGAAATATGTGCAGGAGAAAAGAATGAAGAAAAAATTAACAGAGAATGGATGAATTATGTATGATGTACAGGTGTAAAAAAACTGATAAAAAAGTACAGCATGCGTTGTACATGTTTGCACAGGAGTGTATGAAAGTTTGAATTCATCTCTGTAGCAAATCTATTTGTTCAGCGAACATTCAATGTAAGTTCATATAAACTCTAAGAAGGGATATTTCCGTGGCCACAGAAAATACCTTCTTACAGTATCACTGCATTAGAGCATGTAAAGGTCAAAATCATAAAGGGGCATTCATTTGCAAGGCAGAACCAGAAACTCATGTAATTTGTGCACAGAAGTTTTATTAACTAAATGCTAACTCACATAAGTGAACACACAAGGATTAATACACTCACACAAGGAAAAGTGCAAAGAAGGCTTAGTAAACCATCAGAAAAAGCAGAGAGTGAAGCTATGAAAAGAGAGTCAGTTAACCACCTGTAAACCATCATCACAATTTATAATGGGGTCTATAACTAATCCTAAATTTGTTTAGTTTAATGTACAATACTTGCATTGCCTCGTTGGTGAGGGTCCGGATGTGGTTCCAGATGACAGTCTTGATGGTTTTAAGGTTTGGATTTGCAATCACGTTCTTCTTGGTTTGAAGAGTGATGAGTTCCAAAGATGTCCTGACTCTGATGATTGAGAGTGTCTTCCCAGGTAGAAGGTGAAAAAGAGCTGAGAGATCTGCTGAGATCGGAGGATCTTTGGTTGAATGGAAAGTCAAGGCCACAAGGTCTGGCACAAAAAACTTGAGGGTTGCAGTGAAGCTCAAATCCTCATCTTCTCTGTGTCTAAACAGGACTGCGCACTGGGTGTGCTGGGGCCCACCAGGCTTCCACAGACAAACTGGCACCCAGTTTGTGTATTGGGTGAGGGCTCTGTGATTGTTAGTTAATCTAATGAAAAATTGTGTGTGTCTGATTCAAATGCTACATCTCTCTCTCTCTCTCTCTCTCTCTCTCTCTCACTCACTCACTCACTCACTCACCCACCCACCAAATTCAATTTACCAAACATTCACATTTAACAAAACATTCCACAGCCTTCGATTGCTTTTAAATAAAGCTACAATACATGCTATAACCTAAACTCAACCCTATTGGAATACTTTTTGCATTTTTACAATTAAAAATAAATTTATTTATTTATTTATTTTTTCTACAAATTAGGACATTTGCAAAAGGAGTTATTTAACACATTATTTAACTTTCTCCTTTTCTAAGCTCCTCATCTGTCATTTTCTTCATGTCTTTTTCTCATCATTTGATTTCCATCATTTGTTCTCCATATTCTTTCATTAGTTGGAGGCAATTTCCCTTCAATATATAACCATTATTAATGTTGCCAGTGTGACATGTTTTCCTCTGTTGACCATGCCAGCAGATGTTGCCTGAGGGGATTTTTTTTTTCTACACTGCGGTTTGTTTGTTTGTTTGTTTTCCTTCTTTTTAATTCCTCCCCATTTCAAAGTCATTTTCTTTTGAATTTCATTATCTCACTTGTGCTCAAAATGTTAAAATATGCATGTAGACGTCTGGATCCCATTGTTTGCAGTTCAGAGCCACCACGATTTATACAAGGACATTTCTCATCAACTTTCTGGGTGCTTCATACTGTATGCAGACCCATTATGTGATGTCGATTCAGAGCACTCCAGTATATTTCTCTTGACTGAAGAGATTGTAGTAGCGTATGTGGAAATTCATATGATGCAAAACCTCTAACACCTTGGATCTCATTTGCCTAAAGGCTGAACATAAACCAATCCATAACACTGGCAGAGTAAGCAAAATTTTCAAATCTAAACAGAACCTGAGAATGGAAATGTTAGAATGCAGCAAAAAGTCCACGCATATTTTTGATTATGTTTGGAGCGTACATAAACCCCTCATACTCAACACAATGTGCTACTAATTAAACATTACATTGTACACTCTCAAAGAAAAAAACTGCTATCTGCTTTTTCTTAATGTGAATGGAAAATCATCAGACCACCTGCAGAATGACTGACCGTCTTATCCGGGTTATTTATAGTAGTACTTTAGGGCAAGTCATTTACTCAAGAGTGATAAGAATTTCCCACCCACCTTCAGGGACCAAACAGAATGTGCTTGCAGGGGCACAGAGTCATCAATCCCCTGCTATTGATAACACAGACCTTGCCGGACATCGCTCTCTCTCTCTCACTCGTAAACACCTAAATAATTTAAATCCAGACCACTTTATTTCCACTAAATTGCAAAGCACTGTTGGATTCCACTGCTAACCTGCACACTGGACACTTGACACAGAAAGAAATGCTAACCTTCCTCCTCCTTTCTTAAATAGTGCAAATAGTGCTGGTAGCGAACTGCAGAATTGGCAAGGCACCAAATACCAAATCTGACTAAGGTGAGTGTCCTAGCAATAAGCGTTTCCTAAAGTGGTTGAGTGAGTATAATTTTCAATGTAATTTCTTTCCAGTCAGTAACATAAGATTTTCTTATTCTCTCCATTTTACATAAGGCCACCTTCTGAAGATTTTCTTATTTTTCTGCTCGCTAAAATATCCAATCACATGGCAGCAAAGCAATGCATTTAGGCATTGAGACATGGTCAAGATGACCAAAATGAGGAATAAAGGTTAGTTATGTGACTTTGCATTATGGATGTGCTGGCAATATTTTTATTGATTTTATTTTAAATCTGTAAAATAAGGGTATTACACCTGTAACAAAAAAAAAAAAGAAAAAAAGTAAAATGACTGGCAGCTAGGCTGCCAAACACAAACCATAAAACTAAATTAAAATATCAATTTAAAATAACAGTTGTTTTCTGTAAAACCTGTATTAAATTGAAATTAGAGGTCTTAAGTATGAAGTACTGAATCAGTATTACAGTAGTAATGTCGTTGGAGTGTTCGTCATTTTACCAAGATAATTGTGTTGTACACTGTAGTGAATTATAACATCATAAACAAGATTTTAGTTTCATGTCAGGTTTCATGTGAAATCAGTATGTTGTGTTCATGCAATTATTACAGCATTTATGTGGTAAAAAGCAGTGCAATAAGTGGTATGACTGTACATTATCACTTCAAAGTTCATCTTATTTCAGTGAGCTATATTTGATATTTAATCTCAAATCAATATTTTATGTGTATTACATATTTTCTCATATTATTATTTTTTTTTTCGTGTGTATAAACCAAATCATGCAAATATTATTTTTTTTTTCCGCTGTTTGAACTTTGTGTAAACCATTCAATGTACGATGGCTACCTCTTTTTAAGACTTGCAGTTTCCTTTAGACTAATGTTGTGTCCAGTGTAATTTCCACAGTAGCAGAGGCTAACAGTCTTAAATGGATCAACCTGGATGCTAAGGTTCTTGTAACAGTTTGCTTTTAGTATGTGTATATGGTGGCCGATGTTCTGTATGTTACATGTAAGAAAAGCAGTCATCTTTGATTTATGCTTCTGTAAATGCTGAGAGGTCAGAAAGCCAGACAAAGTCAGATGCCATTTTCAGGGTCCAGGACCTGCTGTGCTCCTGCAGATGACAAATGAGGGGCTATATTGGAGTATAGCAGACTGCCCAATTACAGTTGCAATCATACCCTCACATGACGGATCTCTCACCCCAAAAAAATGCACACTGCTGCGTTGTTAGAGATTTACTGTTAAAGTGTTACCTACAACCTTCTGTCACTAAACTTTAAAGTGTTAAGAAGTTGCATTTGTAATTTAATTACTTTAGGTTACACCAGTAATATTGTTTAAGTCAGATCAGGTAGAAATAGATATGATAGGGGTGTGCTATGTGCTTCAGCTGCTTGTTGCTCGCTGTTTTAAAGATGTACACACTTATGAGTATGCCATTTTGCAAAAACAAAACTTGGCATTGACAGTGCATCCTTTCTGTCACAATCTAGCTGGTGTGTCAGTTCTGGTCACTGGATGACACTCCAGTGATCGTGAGTTCTGTGTTTTGTTGTATCTTGTGCCATGTGATTCTGTGTGTTTGTTTATTTACCTGTCAGCTCCCTCGTGTCTGCTCCTCATTTGTAACCCCGCCTTCCTCATCAATGTTCATTCATTTCCAGCCGTGTTTTGTCCAGGTGTGTTTAATTAGTCTTTGTATAAATTCCATGCCCCATGTCTTGTTCGAATGTCAGTCGTTGTAAATGTTTCGTATGGTCAGTTGCGTGTGGTTCGTATCGTTTTGCTTTTGTTTCAGTTTGTTCCTTTATGTTTAATAAATGTCAGTATTCATTTGAATTCCTGCCTTCCGTGTTTCTGTGCCACTGAAGAGAGCTCGCGACGTGCTTCACCACAGCAGCTACAGCCACATCGTGACACTTTCAATGCATGGCATAACCTTTTAAAATGCAACATTTCAATATATGAGGGTTTGTTGCAATCTCCAGCACTTTTAAATTACTACATAATTGAATAATTAATTAAATGGATTGTGTGTAAATGCATATTTACACAATATCATGTAAGTGTGGCTGATGGTTTAGCCCTCTTTCTGTTTTCATGTTGCAATAATGATTACGTAGTCATATTACCATTGAATCTTTTATGATTACTCCAAACATCTTTGCTGATTATTTGACCAATCTCCCTTCAATGAACAAGCCTGATGAGCTGATATACCTCGACATTGTGATATAAAAGCACTGAGAGTCAGGCACATAATGATAGCAACATAAGTGTGCTTGTTGAAATAGATCTGGCATCATGCTGCCATAGCAACATGTCCAATCAATGGCCAATTTAGAGGCAATTTGTAGGCCCATAACCTGAAAAGCATTTCATTAGATTATTTCCAGTTTCCATTTTTAATGTAAATGGATTATGATGTAATTAACTTACATATGATGTTGATTAGGATTTAGAAATTATGATAAATGTGAATATTTCTAACCATTGATCTCATTCAGAGACATTTCTCTTATGGAAACCTTAGCAAGATTTAAAATGTGCAGCACTACAGTATATAACAATTCATATGCATCTCACGTGTTACTTCATTCAATAAGGTTAAAATCTTTAACAGTAACCTGTGGCTTCAGTGAATCAATATATGGAAAATATGCCCACAAACTCCACAGACTTTTTTTTTTTTTTTTTATAAACAGTGGATCATTAGTTCTATGGCCAGTTGGTACAGCTTATATTTGAATGCTACTAAGAGCAAAATGTGGTCGGTTACTTCATTACGTTCAGTTTTTAAATTTCACATATCAAGAAGGCGTAAACTGGGCTGGTGCTGCTCTCTACTTTTATGCTTCTGAATTATTTACATTTTATTCATGTTACTGATGATCTATGTCTATTTCTTTAGGTTCAACTTTATTCTGGGCTTTTTTTTTCTTTTATTGACTGGACAGCACAGAGCAGAACAGAATATGAAACTGGCACATGACTTGATGTGTACTGTCCACTGCTGTTTTTTTTTTTTTTTTTACCTTCAGATCACATCAAATTATCCATGTAATGTTTATTTATTTACTTTTTTTTACTATTTGTGAAAGATTGCTAATCCAACCAGTTGTGTCTAAAGATTTTTGTGGAGCACAGAGAGAACTGTCTCATATTTTGTCATGCAATAATAAAGATGCATGCATAGCAGTGAGCTCTTTTTCATAAGCATCCTGCGTATCTCATAGACATGGTTGGCTCCAGATGCCATCACAATTTGAATTATTGGCAGATGATGCTGCTACGAGCCATTTCTCTTCTCTGACTGATGTCCGCAGACCTCGTGTAGTAGTGCACAAAGCCACAGAGATAGATTTTCAGTGGGCCATTTACCTGTCTCATGTTATTTATCATATCTGAACAATTCCCTGTCTGTGATGGCATTCTGATAGATGTGTCCTTCAGCACAAACCCTGTCGTGTTTCATGTCAGTCTCAGAAAGGAATCTGATGATTAACCTTTTAGCTCTGCTTCAGGCTATGATATCTAAATGTCTCCCTCCATATACGGTTCATTTAGATCACAAGCACATTTGAATACTGATCAAGTGCTTCTCTTTTCTAAAAAAAAAAATCACATATGAATTAAATTCACATTGAAGTATGTCTTCACTCAGATGATTCTTTTTAGATGGGTTTAACAACTGGTGCAACAGTTCAGGCCAATTGGAGATCTTTATTGTGATCTTAAGCATTTTCATTACTTTCACGGTTCTTCCAGAATCTTGTATAAAAGACCTCTTTGGTTGTGCTCGGTAACTCAACAAGTGATTTCACAAAAAAAGCAATTACTTTCTGCACTGAGCATTACCTTTTATCTCCAACAAAGCTGATTCCATCATAATATGAGGTGTTTCATGCCCTTTCAGAGTTCTATAGTATCAAAGTTGAATCCATTAATACTCATATGAAATGAAGTGTTATCATTTAAGTGGCGGTTTTTCCCATTTCAAGGTTACATTTTCACAGAATGTTCTTTACCTTAAGGATAATTTTATGTAGAAAACAGCAAATCAAAAAAAAAAACACAAAAACTGGACATAAGCACTGATGTATGTTTCTGTATGCTTGCTAAAGTCAGCTCAGACAAATCTCTGGTGTTTTAAGCAGTGAGTTGATTATACTGTAACTATATATATATATATATATATATATGTGTGTGTGTGTGTGTGTGTAAAAAGAAAGACATGCGGTAAGAGCTCAATTTTTTTTTTCTGCTGTCTACAATTCCTGGTAAGGAAACTGTTTGTTACAGAGTTATTCTATTTCCAGGAAGCTGTTTTGTATGATATCTCCAGGCCGTTTTGGTATTGATTTTTTTTCCCTGTTGATTTCTGTAGTACTGTGCTGAACTTTTATTTTTTTGTTTTTTCCAAAATGTTAAGAAGGCCCTCATTGGTGTATTTTTAGCATGCAGAGAGTGCAGAGAACTGTGATGGGAGCAATCTGTTTTTTTTTCTTGTTTACATTATACTTCTGCAGGCTTCCTCAAATGCTTTTTGTGTTTCAGATGTTAAAAAAAAATCTGTTCAGACAAGGTCGGATCAACAAAATCTATAAATTCTATAAAGTTTCTTTGCTTGTTCAAGTAAGCACATTCTCATAAGAAAATATGCTAATACAGTCACCAAATACAGTCACGTCACACTGATTTATCCAAAATTAAAATCCTAATTTGTGTCATTTACTCAAGCTTGCTGTGAAAACCCATGTGATTTTAATTTTAGTTTTGTAGAAAGTTCAGACCACTGAAAGAAAACAACACATAAAAGATACAAGCAAATGTATCATTCATATATGTGATTAATGTCACATTTTAATAAATGAAAGCCAAGTCCATATTATAATATAATATAATAATCATGTGCCATATTTCTTCAAAGCAAAGCCAATATAAGACCAAATCAAGAGTAGAGTACAAATGTCATAGTAAAGGAATGTCAAAGGTGACCTTATCAGCATTGCTCCAATAAAGCATTTTGTTTATTAGTAGCAGACAGAAAACCGTAATGATTATAGATTTTTCTTGTGCTCGAGCAATTAAAAATGAAGCCCACCCAGCCAGTTATGGATCAATGTGTGCCATGATGTTTCTCCTCCTCTTTTTTCCTCCCATCCTCCCTCTTACACCCTCAGTGGCATTTGGGAGGTAATCAGAGTGGTAGACTCTCACACGCTGTGCATGCCAACAAGGAGCCTTTCTATCACACTCCTACTTCCTTTCCTCTCTCTCTCCTTTGCTCATTTTTCCCTCTCAGCTCTCATCTTAATGATGATACGTAATGGGGTTGTCCACAGGGGTCTCTAGTCTTCACATCAGACTCTGACATCCTTCACAACAACTCCTACTTACATAAAAAATAAAAAAAATATCTAAACACACATGAAAGCAAACAAACAAACAACACACAAGATTTGGTAAATGTGGTGATTTGTACATAATATGTCAAATTTGAAAACGAATAACACCAGGCTAACAATAGCATTGGCTGAGTGAGAGTGAGCGGACGTGTATTAATGAGGCCATTTGAGAGGCAAAGCGTTGGTAATGCTAATTACCCAGGCTAAATGGCACAGAACAGGTTTGAAAATGCATGCATGTACTCGCTTAACGTGCCATTGTCACATAAATACTTCATGTTCTTCATCTGGTATTAAAGAGTACTTTTAGGTCATGTCCTTCAGTCGCCGCTAGTTATGTGTGACAGCTGGGTGTATGATGAGGTCAATCAGAATGATTCGTGGATCCATGGAGACAGTGAACATGGCAGTGCCCATCGCTCTTCACTTTCTGATGGATGCTAAAGCACCTTTCTGATGCGCAAAGATCACACATATCCATGTGTCAGCTCTGTCGTGTCAAAGTCCACATCAGACTGCATGGCTTTAAAGTCACAATGCATTTCAATGAAGACAGATCATGAGCTGTGATGAGAAGTGAGAAAGAGACAGGCAGAGGAAGAGGGAGAGAGGGAGGGAGCGAGAGAGAGGCAGAAAGTATTTGGACACAGTGGGCATGACGGGTGAAATAAGGTGTCACACTGTGTTTTGGGCCGAACCTCAGCAGCGTATTTGCCAGGCCACAGAACTGACGACTGCATCTGCCAGGAGACCCAACATCATACTACCCTGGAACTTACTCCCAGAGGCGCTGTCAAAATGCTCAGCTCACATTGTCCTTCCCCTGTACCACTTTAATCGGCTCTGACACCAGCACAACAACATTTTGTAATGGTCACTCTTTTTGAAATATGTTATTCTAATATTAGTGGTAATATTTTACTGTTTATAAATTCATATTTAGAGAATATCACAGTGCATACTTGTGCTTTCCTCCCGAACTTAAACAACGCTGATTACATCATATACGTTCTTAAGTAACCTCCAAAATGGTGGAAGACATAACTCAGGGTAGAAACATTTGTATTGCTAACTAAAACTATTGGCGCTTTTCCACTACACAGTACCAGCTCGCCTCGGCTCGACTCGACTCGGCTCTGTTTGGTTTTCCACTGTGTAA
>JAUMHE010000053.1:16540346-16552733 GCA_032359235.1 Enteromius mattozi | reverse complement strand
TTTCAGTTTTTCTTTTTTAATAAATCTGCAGAAATGTCAACAATTCTGTGTTTTTCTGTCAATATGGGGTGCTGTGTATAAATTAATGAGGGAAAAAATTAACTTAAATGATTTTAGCAAATGGCTGCAATATAAGAAAGTGTGAAAAATGTAAGGGGGTCTGAATACTTTCCGTACCCACTGTACATAAGAAACATACGCAGTACACACACATGTATTATGCAAACAGAAAAAATATTTTTAATGCTATTAATGATGATACAAGTACTAATATATTTTTGCTTCTTTTTACCTGCAAAAGCCACCTCTTTTCCCTGGTTTAACCAACTTTGGCACGACACCTATCTTGCTTGTGTTTAAAAAATGGCCTCCAAAACTAACCCACCATGTTGAATGATCATTATGAATGTAATTTCATGGTTCATAAACATAACCCACATATATCCACACACACACTAACATCCCGCAGTGTGGGTCACTTGTGTGTCTCATGCCTTGCATGTATCTCAGACAATTGCACATATTGAAAGGACACGTTCTGGCACATTGCACCCTCATTGTAATCTGAGAGCAGATGAAGGCACTGAGAGAGGCCTTTAGGGCATCATTTCAAAGTCAGCTGTGGCACGAGTGCTTGTTTGAAGCTGAGAGGGAGAGGAACCTGCCTGAAGAGCAAAACAGACGGTTGTTAAGTGTTCTCATACCTCTAAATGAACAGCCTAGACGGGGTGTGAGCCCTTGGGTTATTCGGCCCTCCCTCTGCCAGCGTCTGGGTCCTCCCTTAAATTGTTTATGCCACGTTGCTTGCAATAATTAGAGCAAATTGAGTCGGCTCCTCATTAGGGCAGGATTTGTTTGTTGAGGAGTGTGGTCTGACTCTCCAAGTTCCCGCTGCACTCGAAGGGAGTTATAACACAGCGCAAAATAGCTGTTTCGCAAAGCCTAAGGGAGCTGCTGAACGTTGTAACCTATTTGCTTGCAGTGTTTGTTCCTTATTTGAAAATGTGAGCAAAGAAAATTCACTAAGCAATTAAAAACAAAGAAGAATTCCTGGCAGTGCTGGTGAAGTGATTTGCATTTAGCCTTAAAATGTGTCTGCCTTATAGGAGTGTGGTGATTTTCGCCTCACAGTAAAACTTGTTCTGCTAACAAATAGGCCTGCATTCTATACGCAACAATAAAGTGCCATTCACTGCATGGATTGCTTGATATCAATGCAGTGACAATGAGGAAAACATTCTTTGTTATGTCTCAAATGACAGTCTTGTCAAGGTTATGGTCACATCTGCTTGTGGAACACAGGGACCCAGTCATGTTCGGCCCTTTGAATTGTCAGTTATTTAGGGAAGGCAGCTGTAATCATTGGCACTGGTGGAAACTGACAGTAACTTTGACTGCCAGACACACTGCAAGCCTTGATGAAAACCAGCGAAGGATTTCATACGCTAACACTAAGGCAGAACAACAAAAATCAAATTGGAAGGATGAAAAATAGATGCAGAGCAGCACAGTGGAACAGTAAAACTCTTGCTGTCTAGTTACTTTTTCAGATGGAACAAAAGACAGAATAAAGTGAAATAACTTCCTTGTATTAGTTGTTGTGGTTAACACCAATGCTGCATTTTTTTTAAGTGTCTGAAAAGAGCTTTAAGACGTTACACCACAAGCTGTGAAGCTGTTCTTTGGTTGTGTATTTACAAATAAAGCAATAATAGCTGTTTTTAAGGGATTGCTCACCTAAAAATGAAAATTCTCTCATTATTTACTCACCCTTTACTGACTTATTGTATAAACAAAACATTTTGAAAATATTTATTTTGTGCTCCACAGAAGAAAAGAAAATCAATGACAGAATTTTAGGTTTTGGTTAGTTTTTCTTAATATTAGTCTCTGTGCTAATGTCATCAGTCATGTGTTTTAAACTGTAGCCTCTGTGTAGACATTTATGCATGTTTGTGTGTGTGATAGTCCACAGGTCCCTGACAACATACAGCTTGGATTAGGTTGACATCTGTTTATTCTTAATCTTGGTTTTGCTGTTTGTTGTTCAGTGTTGGAGCCCCAAGTTCAAAGCTAGCACAGATAAACCCATGTGTGTGTTCACAGAAGGTTCAGCACAAGGTGTCTGAACCATCATGCAGTCTGAATGATATAAACGTGGTCTCAGCGCTGCAGGGAAACAGCGTTCAATAATGTTACCAAAGCCATCAGCCGCTGTACTGCCATATAGATATCATGGTATCAGAGGTGAGTACCTGAAAACCACTCTTGAGTAAAAGTACATACCTCATGGTGAAATGACTCCATTATAAGTTCAATACGATCTCACTCCAAACTGACTCGGTCAGGACCCTTTGGTACCCTTTCGATAACCAGGTCCTCCATTGCTTTAAATAAGAAACCCTTGGCATCAATATGCCAACGCGAGTTACTGGGAATTTTATCGTCATAAGTGAATTATATATTGTGTAATGATATTGCCATTATAGTAGGGGGCACCTAATTTCTAGCGATTATCGCCATTTTGATTACAGAGAACGTCTCTGTGTTTAATAAATAAATAGTTTAATCTTGTCATTATACATTACCATCACTCTATTCTCCTATTTGATAATGTTCAGTGCTTTGCCACAATCTGTATTGTTAAAAGCGCTATATAAATAAAAGTGATTGATTGATTAATTATTGCATGTTGGGGTGTGATTTTTAAGTGTAAACATTCACAACAGTTTTCTTCATATTATTTACATTATTTACACATTTATGAGCAACCCCTGCCTCTAAACCTACCATTTGTTAGTAAAACACAAGCTATAACAGGCAGATACAACTACAATCGTTATTTATTTCAAACGGATTAATATATAGACTTCTGAGGCAAAAGGATTGATTTGTGAGAGGAATAGATGTGATCACCATCGCCATCTGGCATAAAGCTCATGTGCTGCAGTCTCTGTGTGCAAATAAAAAAAAAAAGCCGCCAGAAGAAGCCTTACGTCAGCATTGGTTGTGAAATGCTATTGGCTCTTATATGTCTCATGATTGATTGCATGATTCTACGGGAGGGGAGTAACTTTTTGAATGAGATTATTAAATTATATATTTTTTTTTACACATGCATGCAAATCAGTAAATTAAGACAAACAATTGACAACAACGGACAACCTTCACGTCGAAAAAGGCAGATAAAGGGGTACCTTACACGTCAAAAAGCGACGCCAAGTGGTCCTGACCAAGCTTAAATATATGACGACTTGGGAGTGAGATTCTGTTGACAAGTTACAAGTCACCAATTCCAAAACAACTTAAGTAAAAGTATATATCTGGTTTTAGCATTACTTAAGTATTTTACTTATATTAAATATAGGCTCAAAGATGCACTAGTCAAAGAGACATGACAGTGAAAATTTATAATGTTGTGGAGAAGCTGCTGAAAACAGGCAGAGGCAAGGATCTATGTGCAGATATTTAATGGAAAAGCTAGAAAAACAATAACCACAGTGGGTAAAAAATAGAATGGCGGGCAAACAGACAATCATTATTCAACAACTCACAGAGAACTAAAGAAACACTAGGGCTGTATATATAAAGGAGGCTAACAAGCTGAACAAAGAAAGATACAAACACCACAGGAGACAGGAAGTGACATAAACGTCCAAAACAAGGCTCAGAAAATGCAACAAAAACAAGAAAGAGCTGATTTGTGAGGAGAGCAATCACATTTTTTTAAAAAATCAAAATAAAACTGAACACCTGAAAATTGCAAAAACAAAAACAAAAAAAATGTCCTTCAAAAAGGTCTCTTTAGTATAATGGATAAATAAAACACTGTAAAGTAAAAATAAAAAGTCTTCTTGCACTGGATGTGCTGGTTTGGGCTTCATTGGCAGCTGCAGACATGTCCTCATCTCATATATAAAACACCTGTGATTCACAACTACAGGCTAATGAACTTACATTCACGTGAAGTAGCCTTGTTGACAAGTTTGGGTAAGGTATGATATATTAAATGAATATTTCACTTTTGTGAGTGCAAAGAAATACATGTACATTGTGCAGAGAGAATTGTTTACAGTCCCACGTACTGATCTGAAGATAACGGGGGATTAACTGTAATTACAAGAGGCACCAGATGAACTAGTGTTCGGAACTGAGCACTAATGAATTAGATTGATTCAGCTGCACTTATCTCTCAGATTTACATGCACACAAATAAATAAAACACAGAAAAAACTGAATGACAAATGAGTTGATGCATCATAAATCTCTAAAGTTTTCATTATTCACCACAAACAGAATGACACGCCGAGGCACTGACATCCATTTGGTAAAACTTTATACTCTCACTTATGAGTCATTCAATAAGTTAGCTTCTACCTAAATTAAATACCTTTAATCATGCACTTTATATAAGTCAAAATATGACCTTAAATCTTGTCTTTGAATAAAGCGCAAATCGTTGTCATTAACAATGAGTTAAAAGCATTAATGTACTGAATTAGAAATGATTCAGTCTAAAATCTTGGCTTTTCTCTTTAATTCTTCCATCAGCTCAACAAAAATGTCACATAGTCATAACATAAAAATGGTGCTGTCATTTCCTCTGTTTAACAATGCTGGAATCAAGATGCAGAGTTTTAATCGAATAATCCATGTTCAATTTAGTTTTATATCCTCAATCCTATGACCATGCACCAGCATCTATGAATCCTCAATGCAATCACTCTACACCTGTTCCTGTATCTTTTAAATTGATACATCGAAGAAGCACTTATTTTGTCAAGGTGTTGCTATTCTCATTTTTCCATATTTTCAATTTTCACCTTACCCGTGGTTAGAACTTACCAAACCGACAAACACAATGCATCTCTGACATGTACTCTGAGAAAGTGATATAGCGCTAGTGATCGTATACTTTTGAATCCATCACCTCTGTGTCATCCTTGGGAATGGCAACAACATCTACCTATTGAAATGGGTCTTCAGGCAAGATTTTCATTGGAAGATATGAGTGGGGAAATGCGCTTATACCATTTTACTGTATATATATGTATGTGCATATGTGAATGAAAATATCTCCTTATCTGCTCTTAATTGCTAATCTATATTTGAGACACAACACGGTTTTCACCTGGTAAAGTGCAAAAGTGTCTCCTATGTCTACTTGTGATAAAATTTTAATTTTGAGAGACATTTCAATTTTCACTACAAATACAGGGTGCTTCTGAGTCGGCTGCCTACGTTTCTTGTGCTTTGTTTGGTTTTGGTCATTAGTATCCTTTGCATCTTTCAATTGCCCACAATCTTTTGCACACATTCCAGTTTACAAAAAAATAATTTGTGGAAAATTAATGAGCACTGAGCTTGTCCAATTTCATTATGTAATTAAAAAAAAAAAAAAGGATTTTGGAGATTGAAAGCATTATGATTTATTTTGTTTTGTTGTAAATTGAGCTGTGCCTAATGTCAACCATCTGTAGTTTCCTAGCTTTTTACATTTACAGTATTCATAGTATGCCAGGTGTCTTTATACAAAAGATTTTTAGTATGAAGTATTTTTCAAATTCTGGTCTACAAACTTCAGAAAGATATAGCCTCACTAGGATTACTAAACGAACAACTCACAACATTTTTTGTACCCTATTTGCAGCTATATTAAGCAGTGACCACTTGTGATCTGATCTGGTTGTTTATAATGGATATTAACACCAGCTTTCGCATTTGCTCTAAATGTATTTATTGCCTCAGGTTATTTGATGGCCATTTCAAACTCTTTCTCAGTTTGTAAGCCTGCTGTCATTAAAAGCCTCTTTGACTGACATTTGCTTTTGGTCTGACTTTGAGCCTGCTGACTGAGCATCCGATGCCTGTGATTACTCCTCAAGTTGTTTGGAGGAGTAACAGCCTACAGCTGTTGATAGCCACAAATTCCGCCCACTCCATTCTGGGGTTAATTTGCTAGATTATGGGCTTCTCTCTCCATTGAAGTGGATCTGTCATGGGACTCAGAAAGCTATACCATTTTTGTCACCAAGATTGCTATAACCAGAGCCGAGTCACAGTTTCAGAGTTCATTAGTGTAAAGACTTGGTGGGGGGTAGGTTCGCATATGGCAAAGATTTGCTCTTGTCGCTTCTTGATGTGTCGCACATAAAGAGGGATTATGTTCAAATGGCGAGGACATAACTGATAATCTACTTACAGCTGCGCTGAGCTTTTTCTGTGGGTTAGAATAGTTTAATTTCTTTGAACCTGCTGCATGCTTGGCTTTCTTCATCAAAAAGTGACCCCACATATTATAATTAGGAAGAATCAACATGGCTTCTATTCGAGAGGATGGGGACATGGAAGTTAGAATGTAATGCAGTGCTGATGCAATGTTCATTAGGGTCTTGTAAACATTCTTTCGCTTTTAAGTACTCTATTGAAATAGCTTTGATCCTCAACTTAGTGCTACACAGTTGGTGTGGCAGCAAAACATTTCAAACCCTCTTTGATCTGCAGAGTACCACAATTTGCAATTGCCAGCGCTTAACAAATGTTACTGAGCGTTTTGTCACTAATTAATTTCTTCTTTAAAATGTGCATTTATTAAGGCAGACAATTTCCAGCTCCTAGAATTCTCCCATATATGAAAAAAATAATAATAAGAAGAAGAATAACAGAAAAATAGGAACTGTCAGGTCTTCATTGTCTTCTTGGCATTTTCTTCCTTCTTAGATACGGCAATGAAACAGTGCACTCTTAGCATTCAACAGAGTACCCTAGAGGACTCTGAAAGGTCTGTCAACTTCTGTCCTTCCCAAATATTCTGAGCAATGAACATGTGGTAAAGTGTGTCAGTGGTGTTGTTGTAGCAGCACTACCATTAATAGCAGTGGAAGGTCAAGGTCAAAAAATGTCAAAAAAGAAAAACAAAACAAAATAGAGCTCAAGAGGACTGCGGTGTGATGTGCCTTGGTTTTTATAACTGTGGCCTTATTATGGATCCTGATTTGATGTTCGTAAAACAAGCATCTTCACTATCCCTTTAATTAATTACACTAAGAATTAGTAATTGGGTACTTTTCGTTAATACTAATGTGGACGCTAATTGAAAATTCACCATTCTCTGTCTCGAAATGCAGATGCCCTTTTGGAGACATATGATACCACAAAGACTTCATTTGGACAATTGTCTTTACCTATCCTTAACCTTTATCCTATTAATAAAAATTAAAGCATAAATATTTATTTATTTGTATTTGTAAACCAGACCAGGTCTCACCAGGTTGTCATTTTATGCAAATGATTTAATGCTCTGGAGATAAAAGAAACCAAAACTCTAATTGGCCAATTAGATTGTGTATGCTTGTTATGAAAAACAGAAAGATCAGCCACAATGAATCCAGCGGGTATTTCCACGATGACTACGATCAAGACAGATATCATGAGTCATCTGCTCACGTTATGTCAACAAGGGCGCAGCATAGAAGATTATGTTGATGAATTCATCGCTTACAGCCACCTCGCTCGCGCTTCCGAGGACATGATCAAACACTGCTTCTATCGAGGGCTCGACCCGGAAGTACTAGACGAGGTGGATGAGAGGCTGGAGGAGGACTCAGATTGGAGCCTCGCAGAGCTCATTGAAGCCGTACTAGTCATCCTCGACTCCCCGATGACTGTGTGCGAGGTCGACGAGGAAGTTAGCGACCAGCAGCTGTCATCAGACTACAAATACCACGACACCAACGTGATCGCCGCCATTTTCCGCCTCGCTGACGAAATGGCGGAGGAAACCGAGTCAAGAGCCAAGATGGCGGACACGGAGGAGCATGGACACAAAATGGCGGCTGTAGCTCCAGTCGGTCTTCAGGCAGTTCCCACCTCACAGAATGAACCACTGCACACCGCACACTGGAACCAGGCTCATTCACCAGGGAAGTGGACTCTGATTTCAGCGGTTCAGGACCCGCAATTGGGGGGTACACGCTCCTTGATACGGCGACAGGGGCCGCGTTCAGCCCAGTTAGGTCAGGTTTTGCAGCGAGAGGGGCTGTCAGCTGTCTTAGCGATTTCAAAGACGCTCGTGACAAGTACTGACCTCACTACACAGCGAGAGGGGCTGTGTGGTGTGCAGTTTGGCCCGGCTACGCAACCAGGTACCTACCGACAGCTAGGGGAGCTGTCAACCACTCCGGTAATTTCCGAGACGCCCATAGAGGGTGTGGTTTCCATCACTCAGCGCGAGGGGCTGAGTGATGCGCCGCCAGGCCGTGACCGACAGCTAGGGGAGCTGTCGATCGCGCCCGTGACTCCCAGGATGCCTGGGGAGGGCGCAGTTTCCATCACTCAGCGCGAGGGGCTGAGTGATGCACAGTCAGGCCGTGACCGACAGCTAGGGGAGCTGTCGATCACTCCGGTGACTCCCGAAACGGCCACAGAGGGCACAGTCTCCATCACTCAGCAAGAGGGGCCGAGTGATGCGCCACCTGTCACTGGACGACAGCTTGGGGAGCTGTCTACCATGTCGGTTGTCCTGGAAACATCCACAGAGAGCGCCGGCATCATCACTCAGCGCGAGGGGCTGAGTGATGCTCAGTCAGTAACCACGAGACAGTTAGAGGAACTGTTTACTGCACCGGGTGTTTCCGAAACGCCCTCAGAGGACGCTGACCTCATAGGAGGGGCTGAGCGATGATCAGAGGGGCAAAGGGCTACAGCTAGGAGAGCTGTCGGCCAGCCCAGCGGCTCCGGATCTGCTCACGGAGGGCGTCAGCTCTGTACCAGGGCACGAAGTGTCGTGTGCTACCCAATTGGTCACGATTATGCAGCCTGAGAAGCTGCTGAAGGCCTTTCCGGTTACAGATCAGCGTGTATTGGGCGCCGGAGCCAGGTACAGTACGACAGCTGGGGGAGCCGTCTTCTACGTCGGAGAATTTTGAGTCGACCACAGAGGGCGCTGGCCCCATCACTCAGCGAGAGGGGCTGAGTGATGTTCAGCCGGGTACAGGGCTGCAGCTAGGAGAGCTGTCTGCCATTCCCACGATCCTCTTTTCACCCCTAGGATCCGCCTGACCCGGTCTGTGATCCGGACTCATCATGGCCGGATGCGCCAGACCCGGTTAGTGATCCCGATCCCCAGCCACTGAACGCACCCGAGCTCTGCGAAGTTTGTGAGGCCGCATGGCCAGAACCTCCGGAACTCGTGTGTGGCCCGGAAACTCCATTGGGTCCGCCAGAGGCTGCACTACCTCTGGAGATGTCGGCTTTGGCCGTAGAGTCTCCAGAGTCCCCACTGGTGGCTGCACAACCCAGGAAGTTCCCTCTATCGTGGTTCGGAGGGTCACGGAGGGCGCGTTCTTTGTCGGTCGGGTTTCAGAGAACGAAATCACTGACTGTTGGGCTTCGGAGGGCGCATTCATTATCAGTTGGGCCGCAGAGGGTGCACCCACTGTCGGTCAAGTTTCGAAGGGGGTACTCACGGTACGGTCGGTCGAAGAGGGCGTTGACTAGGACTGGTTGGTTCCTGAGGGCGCAGGATCTGTCGGTTCGGATCAAGAGGGCGCACTCATGGTCCGTCCGGTATCGAGGGGCACATTCACGGACTGGTTGGTAGTCAAGGGTGCAATATCAGTCTGGTGGCCCCAACGGGGGCGCTGTCGTTGTCAGGCGGAACCAAAGGGGCTATGCTGCCACCCACTCCACCCTGGAGGTTGCTTTCGTTGCCTGCTCCTCCCCGATGGGCTTCTCCGCTGCCTGCTCCGCCCAGAGGAAGGTCTCTGTCGCCTGCTCAGCCCAGAGGGACGTCTCAGCCGCCTGCTCTTTCCCGATGGGCTTCTCCACCGCCTGCTCCGCCCAGAGGGAGGTCTCCGTCACCTGCTCAGCCCAGAGGGACATCTCAGCCGCCTGCTCTTCCCTGATGGGTTTCTCTGCCGCCTGCTCTGCCCAGAAGGACATCTCTGCTGCATGCTTCTCCCCGGTGGGTCTCTCCACCGCCAGCTCCACCTGGGAGGACAAGTTCGCTGTCTGGTTGGCCCAGAAGGACAAGGCTGTTGTCTGCTCGGCCCGGTAGGGCATCATTTTGGACTGTTCGGCTCAGTGGGGCATTACTATGGACTGTGGGGTCTGGGAGGACGTCTTCGTTTAGAATATCGCCGCAGAGAGTCTCTTGGTCGTCCACTCCGCCCTGGGGGGCTCTCGAACTTTCCGGTCGGCCCTGGAGGGCATTGGCGTGGTCAGGCCGGCCCAGGTGGTTAACTCCGCTGTCTGCTCCGCCCTGGTGGGTTCAAGTACTGTCAGATCGGCTCAGGAGAGCATTCTACCCGCCTGGGGGGTCCAGATGGACTTCCCCGCCGTCTGCCCCGCCCGGGAGGTTGGTCCTGCTGGCTCCAAGGGTTGGAGCGTCTAGAAGCCGCTCCTTAGAGGGGGGGCTGTGTTATGATTAGCCGGATGTGCCAGTCCAGTTTGGATGGCACTCCAGCTCTCCCTCTACAATGTCTGTATTTTTCCATTCCATGTATGTTCTGTCACCTGCTCTCTTTGTCTCCTCCCACCTTATGTGTTCACCCGGTAACCAATATATTGTCTCCGCCCTTCCATGTGTTTCCATGCCAACTAATATGTTCTCCTCCCCCTGCCTCGTTAGTGCTGTGTATATATACTCCGGGTTTCTCATCATTCCCCGCTGATCATTGCATGTCCCGTCTTTGCTAAGCGTTTTCCCCTGTCCTTCATTGTTGTTTATTGATTCCCTGTTGCTGAACCTCGCTGCCTCTGACTATGACTTTGCTTTTGTCCTATTACCGCTGTTTGCCTATCGACCGATCCTTCGCCTGTTTTCTTTGTATTGTCTGTGAGTACACTTAATAAATACCTTTGCACATGGATTCGTCTGTTTCCGTTCCGCTTCATGACAATGCTTGCATATTATGTGGAAGCACTTTTTTAATAACTACTTTTTAAATGAAAGATAAGCAAAAGATCATATGCAGTTTATTTTTTTATTTTTTTATTTTTTTGTTCTGCAGTTCATATTAGGTTGCACTCTTGAATAAAAGTGCTTGTGCATTATTATCAATTACAGAATATATATTTAGGTTGTAAATTAAGATGCAGCAGATTATGGTGGCTCAGTGAGGTAACAGGAGAAAGGAGGACGGATGGGCCAGAGTCATGTAATATATGTAATATTTATTTTGTGCAATATATATACTCTTGTTTCTTGTCATAGGCACCACTTAGAACACCACTTTGTTTCTACTTTTCATGTTGTACTTTTATACTGAAGTGTATGCTATTGTCTGTTCTTGTTCTCTGGTCCTGAGTTATTGTTGATTTTTAATGTAATATTCATCACCAACAGTTTTTACTGGGGGTTTTCAAAAATTGATGTGTACAGACTATCACAGGCGGTATAGAGAATGTTTGTAAGAAAAAAATATCAATAACAATTATAGGTAAATATTTCTTAGCTCCGTAGATTGTAAAATTTTTGACCTTTGTGGCTCTGGTTTAAAAAGTGGCAAAACAAATCCTAAAATTATGGCATTAAATCAAGAGTTACTGTCTGGTAACTTTATTAAACAAACCTCTGATTTCTTACTTAATATAAATAAATAGGCAGGGATTGGTTTTACAGGAAAATGGTAAATGAGTTATTACACTGTATGAAAATGTGCATGGTTGTTTAAAGGTGTGAAAATGTCTGTAAACAACTGTTCACAGTCTGAGTGCTTTGTTATTAATAATAGCAAAAAAAAAGCACAATAGAAACAAGAATGCATTTGTATAGCGCCTTGAAGAACATTAGAACAGGACAGTGGAACAGCACAAAAGGCACAGCAAGATTAAAAATTGTACAAAGTACACACTGATTATGTTAACATTGATGTTTATGTTCTTACTATTGAATATAATCTCCAGTTGTTTTTAAAACTCATTTTATATTGATCGAATAAAGTAACTTTTCAGCCCAGTGTCTACTGAGAAACTACTGGCTTCAACACCTTTAACATGGAGTTATATTTTGCCAGTTTGAGTTGATCCATTGTTTACTGTGTATTCACCAAATATATATATGTCACGGTAAATTATGTGTATATCTGTATGCATATTTAAAACAAACAAACAAACAAAAAAATCACTAAGAAAGTGCAACTGTTTTAGCAATTGCATGACATTTGAAAGACAAATGAGAGATTAACATGCCATCTAAAGAAATAAAACATGCCAAAAGTAATATATATATATTTATATATATATTAGGGCCGGGACTTTAACGCGTTAATTTAGATTAATTAATTACACAAAAAATAACCCGTTAAGTTTTTTTAACGCATTTTAATCGCACTTATTTTTGAACCGCGGAACGTTTCTCACTGGATGAGTTTTGGCGGACCGATT
>JAUMHE010000053.1:16498946-16509413 GCA_032359235.1 Enteromius mattozi | reverse complement strand
GCTCCGGGTGTGTGTTCACGGTGTGTGTGTGGTTGATCACTTCTCACTGTGTGTGTGCACGTTGGATGGGTTAAATGTAGAGCACAAATTCCAGGTATGGGTCACCATACCTGGCCACAAGTCACTTCACACTTCACACTTCAAATCTTGTTCAAAATGAGTTATTTGAAAAGAAACATACTGTAATATGCAGCTGACATATTTGAGATCCCAAATCTCCTATGGTATGTCTTATGGTAATGGTAATAAAATATGACATCCCAAGCTATTTTTTCCTTAAATTGCATGGGTCATATTATGCAAACTTTTACACATAATGCTGTAATGAAATATGTCATTTTCATTATTGTCCTTAACAAGTTGATAAAGTTGTTGTCAGCTCACCTGTGCTATACAGTACTGTGTTATAGACTGTACTCTATTTGACATTTGTCATTTTTCAGCTACTTCACCCCTAGTCATTAAGTGCTGCAATGTATATATCTTGATACATTAACTGTCAAACAACTGTCAGTGGCAATATAGGAATGTTGTGTGTGTTAAATAAAATAGCAAGCATAAATCAACCAGATTAGCATGTAGAACTTTATTAAATTATTATGAAGAATGAAGAGTACCTCTACTATTGAAAATGAGAGCTTATTTGGCCTCTTCTTTTATCATGCCCTTACACAACCATCTCCAGGCCTTTGCTTCAATATAAAAAAAAATGATGTGATAATAGGTAAAAGAAAATTGAGATAGTGTAAAAGGCTGTCAAAAGGCTTTTAAACTTCAGCTCCAGTCATTACGGATGGACCAGACTTTGACATGGCTTCAAACTCTGCTCACATTAGATGAGGTATCTGTACCTGACTGTCTTCCGGTGTTTGTGTTCTTGGTTACACTTTCCGTTATAACAATTTTGTCACACAGATGAATCAGACCTTTGCCTCTCATCCATTTAGGGGAAATTTCCTAAATGTCTGGCCCAGGGTCAATAAAGCTAAATCAGAAAGAATAAAACTGTCTATAACACAGAATTGAGATTATTTACTGATCAGTCTGGTTCTAAAGAATTCTGTCTACCCCGGAAGGCAAATATTCAGCATGTTTAGACCAGTACATTAGTGTGGAAAGACTTATGCTTTTTTTTTTTTCACATTAAATGAAAATATGACCATTGTGCACAGTATACAATACAATCACATTTAAAGAAGCAAACAAAAACACCCACTGTCTTTAAAGCTGCTACATAGAAACGACTTTCTACTTTGAGGACCTTGGTAGAAATGTAGTGGAGTGAAAAGTACGATAGTTGTGTTTCAAATGTAGTGAAGTTAAAGTCATAAGTTAACAGAAAAAATAAAACTCAAATAAAGTACCGAAACTCAAAAAGTGTACTTAAGTACGATACTCAAGTAAATGTACTTCACTACTGTCCGCCTCTGCTAGTCAGTGAGGGAGATGCCTTTATAGACACAGAGACATATCTATGTGGTGGATAGATCGATAAACTGTCAAATATGCACATGAATGTGTATTTATGTATGTGTGTGTGATCTATATATAAATGTGTGTGTATAATTGTTAAAGGACAACAATTAAATTAACCACACAATCAGTCTACAGGTGAGCTCTGAATGTGGCCCCTGTAAACGTGCCTCATGCATGTATCTAAGCAGGATGCATCAGATGGATAGAGAACAACTAATGCTGCCAAACCCCAGCATCATGGCTCCCTCATGAGACTGAATGGGCTTTGTCCTCTCTCTTGAGCCTCTGCTGGTGATTGGGGTGAGCGTCTGGTCACCATGAGCAAACGCTCCATCTCCAGCCATCTTAAAGAGCACATCACACGCTCAAACCACAGACAGAAATTACTCAGTCGAAACTTTCTCTCAGATCAACAGAGACAGCAAAGACGCTGCATGAATCCTAGTGTGCTGAAAGCCCCCATATCTTTAGTCTGTGGAAAAGCATTTACGCTTTCTTCTAGTGATTTGCGATAAATCTCTCCCCATGAAAAACATAAAGGAATGAAATGCACAGAACAAAACACCACTTGTGTTAGGCTCTGAATTTGAGTGACAAGCACTTTTTTGTTGTTTGCATGGTGTTAATAAGGAGGTCTAGCTGCTTTTCTCAAGATGAGATTGACAGACACCTTTTGGGCAAAATGAAGCTATAGCATTTACAGAAATGTTGGGTTTTGTTTGGCTTGTTATTCATCACTCACTGTCATTCCAGATGATATGTTTATTTCCCTGATAATAACACTGTGATTTTAGGATTCTGGTGTGATTAAACTAACCTTTGGGTATTTGAATGACAATTGGGGAACTGCGGGTTGATCACACACTTAGTGGTGCATTGAAACCTGCCTATTGTGGCTCAAGCTGACGGCAGTCTGTAGCGTAGTAACTGAGTGCTATCACCATGGTGACAAATAAACCTTTTTACAAATGAGCGTTGTTCAAAATATTGGTGCCTAATGAAATTCAATAGATAATAAATGTAAAAGATTTACCTTACTTTATGGTAACACTTGATTAAGGTGTTGAATACATGAATAAATATTTACTTTAATGGCAATGAAAATAACCTATTCATTGCAATTTAAATTTAAATTGAACCCACACATAGGAGCCTGATAAAAATGCTTATTTTAGAAGAAATTTTAAAAGACCACTTGAGCACTATATATATATATATATATATATATGTGTGTGTGTGGGTAGTTGAAGTACAAATGTGTCCTATGGTGTAACGTAAAAGTAAAAAGATAACATTAAAGAAAAAGCTTTCTCATGCAATTTGTAACTCTAAGAATGAAGATATTTTTTTTTTTCTCATGTTATTTTTTATTTTTTTTTTTTACTGTCACATCATAGGATACAGTCCAATTTTTATTTTATATCACCCACATACACACAAACATCACATTAATTTTCAGATAAAATAAACAACATGCTACTATTTAGCACACTTGTTTAAAGACCCAGATTTCACAAACCAGCAGAATGCCAAATATGTGTATCACACAAAGGTAAATAAAAATGTCTTGAAGAAACTGCTTAGGCCAGCAATTTTTTTGTTTGTTTGGATTTTATATGTAGATGTTATGTCTTATTTTATAAGTTATTTGCATGTTTCCTTGCTGTTCACAATGCTACCAGAGCACACCTGTGACCCATTTTTGTCATAAGCAGGATACCACTAATAATTAAACATATTTATTTATTTATTTTTTATCTGCAGTGATTTACAGTAGCCTATTTTTATTACAGTGACATCATTAATAAACAGTATACCTCAATCATTTCAGATCGATTTTCTGAGATCATTGTGGACACTTTTTCTTCTTCTTTTTCAAACCATTTCTCATTCATAAACAAAACCCACTCACTTCCTATGTAAGATGGGTTAAAACAGACAAGAGGCAGTAGCAGGTACAAGTAGCTGGAGCATTCAGCCAAGGCACTGTCGGCTAAATCAGCCACCTTTCCAAATGACCCTAAACAAGTGTCCTTCTATTGATTTTCTCCCTGAAAAGATTTAATCAGATAGTTGGTGAGATTGGAAGAGGACAAAAAAAAACCCTGTTTAACCCCATTGTTGTATCCTTCAGTTATCATTCGATCTTCTCTATCTTCACTTGCTCCAATCAAGAGGAAATACTGGAGTTAACATTAGGGAAATTAACGAAATATACATTTTCTACAAAGAATGATTACTTAATTTTTTTTTTTTCAATAGAACATTTTAATATTTACAAAAATAAATGTTTTTGCATTTTTTTCATTTATTTATTTTCATAATACCTTACAAATCTCATATGATGTTAAGAAACCTGCAAAGGCCTTGAGCAATCGATATATTTTAATAGGTAAATTTCAAGCTCACATCTTATAATCTAAAATACAGAAACAACACCCCTATTAGTGAAGTCAACCAGAGTCACTGAAACAAAGATACTCTCTTATGTGCAATAACCATTATAACATTATATATGTCAAGCAGAAGGTCAAGACTGCAATCAGCATATCAAATCAGCCAATTATTCCAAGCTGCTTTAATTTGTCACGTTCATTTAAACCGACATATAGAATGAGAGAGCAAGAGAGGGTGTTAAATTCTCAAAAGAGTTCTGACGTGTGCTATATGTCATATATTAATCATCAAGAGCAATGCTTCTTTATAACTTGACATCTCGCATATGGTTAAATGTTACGATTTAAGCCTGTCAAAAAAAACTATTTCACGCAACTGAACTGTGTCTCTTTTTATGCTCTTTTACTATTTCACTTATAAATTGAAAAAAAAAAATAATAATAATAAATAAATAACTAAAAATAAATAGTTGCTTATTTTAAATTTAAATAAACTACACTTCTTTTTTTCATACTAAAGCATTGGAGACCTTAACTGCTCTTTGACGTCAGCCTGAAATCATGGGTGATTTTACTACAACCTGTGCAGAAGTACAGAAGTTCACCAGTAGGTTGCAAGAGAATTCATGGAAAATTACATGCCATGGGGATTTGAGTCCATACATTTGATTCCGTACAATGTATTGGTGAAGACTCAATGAGAATAATAGATAAATTATATTGATAAATTAAGTCTTATGTAAATTAAGAGCAGTGTAATCCTACAGAAATAAAAACATATTAAATCATTTCACCCCTCTCCCCTCCATTTCAGCAGTAATGCATAAAATATTTTCAGAACCGCAGACCCTTATTGAGAGACTGGCAAGAAGGAGATAGAGAGGCCTCAGGCGTTTCCTATCATTATGGAGAAAATAGTTTTCTCCTTATCTGCAGGGCTAAAGCAATTATCGTACCACAGTTTCTCCTCTGGGCACATTATGTTCAAACAGTAACATTAAAAAATGCTCCCCTATACCGACCCCCGACCTCCCCTCCACCCCAAACACACGGCATCCAGACAGCATCCCTTGCTTGTGTACCAAAGCGTGACCTTATGAGACGTCTCATGGGTGTCTCAGGCCACTTGTTTAATCGTGTATGCAGGAGACATAGGAGGCTGACGACTTGCCCTTGCTTACCCACTCAGGTCCAGAGTTTGCACAGGTGACTAATTGCTGAGGAAATATGGTAATTTAGAGACTGGTGATATCTCCATTGAGCACAGCTGTGTTTGCTGGATAGTTCCTGCATAGTCGGGGATGTTTTTAAATATCTTCACAAAATCAGGACCACATTCATCAAATGGTTTTATTCTTGTTTTCATATATTCTTGTAATTCAAGGCAAAATCCAATGCTGATTTGTGCATTGTTACCATTATGATGGGTTGTTGTTTGTCCTTGGCTCCATACAGTGTGCTTTTATTTGTCTTTTAGCTGCCATTGTATTTACTTAATTTTTCTCCCATTGTGAAAGTAAGCTATTTCTTCTGAATGTGTGATACTTCAGATTCATTTTCTGCTACTGTATTTCTAAATAGCTAGGCAAACATGCATTGAATGAATAAATTAACAAATAAAGAACAATGTGTAAATTTTACAGTTTAAAACTATAATTTACAAAACAAATTAATAATAATTAAAACAACAATGACAACAACAACAACAAAATGTCATTATGGTTACACAGATGACACTAAAATAACACAATAAACAAATTAAACAACATATGTTGTAACATAAAACCTTAATATAACTGATGATAAACTATGATAAGAAAAAAAATAAATTATATCACACTGTAAAAACAAACAAAAAAAAAAACTGTAAAATTTACAGTAAAAAAGCATCAGCTGTGGTTGCTGGAATTCGACCATAAAAAAATATTTAACAACATTTTAGGTTTTACAATTTTAACTTAGATTTACAGTTAAATACCATAATTTCATTAACTGATATAATGTTATTATACTAACTTATTAAAGTACTGAAATCTGTTTTGTACCTTTGAAATACACTGATAACCACCAAATGCAGGTGGTGGTGAGAAAATCACATGATGAACCAAAACCTATTACAAGCAGCTTCTTAAAATGAACATATACAGAAAGTTCTCTTTGTCATTCATACTAAGGTAAGACTCATTAAACTGAAATATGCAATATGCATTCACAAGTTCAGACTTCCTCATAATGCGAATAGATAGCGTGTTTGGCGTTCTGTCCAGGGGAGCGAGCCCTAGTAGTTTTAACCCTTTGCGAGTGCAGAGCTCAGTTATCACTTTCTGCATTTTGATTTGGCCTTTAAATGTTAGCTTTTAGTTTTAAAGGACAGATAAACAAATAAAAAAAAATGTGTAAATGCAAGACACATTTTTGCTTCTCGTGGTGAAGCACAATCCTGTGGAAAGCTAAATAAGGGCAGTCTAAGGGAATTCCTGTTAATTCAGAAGAACAGCTTTTGAGACATCTGAGATGTTGTGATGACATCTTGATGTTCGGTTTTGCATCAACTTTCTCTTTGAACACTGAATGTTTCTCCTTATTGCTTTCTGAAGGCTGAAGCCAGGTGAAATAGAGGCCTGGAAGCGGTGCCAATTTTGATAACACTATGGCAGATGGCTCTGAGGGACCACCATGCCAGTTTTTTTTTGTGGAACCCAGTGTGCAGAAAATCATTTTTGTATACAAAAATAACACAGCATGTTTAACATCTGCTGAGAGCAAAAAGAAATAAGTAAATCAATAAATAATAACATACGATGGTCGACGCAGCAGGCCAAGTCAATATCTTATGAGCGTGTGTTGTTTGTTGACTCTGTGTTGGACATCTCACATATGAAGAGCTAATTCTTGATCAGTTTTCTCATGTTTAACTTTGTCAGATTCAGCCATATTTAAGTAAACATAATTCTCCACTTCTCCATCTGCCAGGGACTGGATCACTTGTACAACGCAAGGCCTTGCAGAACAGAAAGCACTTGCTGCCTTTGCTTTATCTTGAGAGAGCAGAGGGTTTACTAATTAGAGTGTCTTTTGGAGAGAGACGGTGAGCCGAAACAGAGGATTGCGATATGGCCCTTGACGAACGGCCTCATCGGTATTTTGATGATTACCCAGCTGCCTATTGGTTGCATGTCAGGCGGTATGCGAAATCAAAATGACGTTTAATTTGCAGTTACATGACTGATATTTTAATTATCCTTCCACATCTGTCACAGCTCTCTGGCATCTTTATGCTTCCCTGATAAAACAATAATGCACAGCTATTCTGAAGATGATTGCAATTTGGAGAGGGGCGCACACCTCCATCTGAGGTTAGGAAAAAACAAAAAGCAACAAAGAAACAAGAAACATATTTTTCTTCCCTCCTTTTATCAACCTTCATCCTCATTAAAATAACATCATACAGAGTATGTTTGCCCTTTGATGGCTTACACTACAAATCTGTACTTAAATAGAAAATCTGCTTTGCTCCAATGCTTCTCTGAACCTAAGGGCCATATTTCAGAGCTGGTGGCAGATGGCACAAGTTGTGCTGACACTTTATTATGTAACATTTAGCAGTGGAGAGTGTACAAAGTAAGCCAGAGCAAAGTAACTACATCAGTAAAGCCATCAAATGCAGCCCAGCCGTCTCTATAATTAAAGATATATTGGCATGTATTATTCTTTGAAGATATTGCGCATTTGAAAATTGTATTTCATCATAGACAACGACAACCCTTTATAATGATCTGGAATGCCAGGAGTGTGCTTTTGATATAACACTTATACGAATAAAACATTCATCAAGTGGCTGGCTGTTCAAATGCATTTCTGAAGTTGCCCTGTCCTTCATTCATCAGAGATAGAGAGCAGGACATGATCATTCTCCGTCTTGTGAACTGAATTTTTGAAAGATTTAAAATAAGTCTATATTGCCTGTTAAAGAGAAACAGGATGGCCGAGGGACAAGCAGAAAAGAGGGACAGCGAATTCTTTATGAACCCTTTTTGCAAAGCAATTTCAAGTTTTCTGTGTGATTCCAACTCTGGAAAGTTTTATTCTGGGATTTTTTCGTAGCATGCATGAGACTCAGTAGTAAACTATCCCAACAAACCCGTGCGCAGCAAAAAATACATTCTCAGGGACGCAAGGTTTGCTACATCGTGACATAAAAGATGGCGCCTACATGCATGGCTTGCCGTCTGCGCTTTGGTCAATTGTCTGTTCTGTTAGTTATTTTAATGTTTGTTATGTGTTCTTTGGCTCAACCTTCTGCGCCCCGCTTGGTTTACAATCGTCAATCGTTGTTGGATATTAATCACGGAATGGCTGACCGTCTTGACACTGCTCTGACCGGTCCGTCTGAAAGGCGGCATCCGCCCTCATTGTTCTGCCCATCCTACCTGTGCTGGCCATCTTGTACTCTTCGCCGGAGGAAACGGCGTAGAAAGCGTGGAAAACGAGGTGGTGTGCTGGTGGCGACAAGGCTGCGGCTAAGGGCGGTGGAGTCATCATGCCCGCGCCGAGCCCTCGTTGAGCTGTGGCCGGCCACTTGCTGGGTTTCCTCCAGTAATCCGTGTGAGCGTGTGCTGCAAGGTGCGGGGTGCCTGGCAGCTGACTTGGATGCGGTTTGCAAGCGTTATCGGTCTACACGCCCCGTTGGACAGGGGGTGAATCTGGCGAACCTCTGCCGCGTCAGTCGCGAACTTCAAACAAAGGTGGACTATTCTTCGTCGAAAAGACTGACCCTGATTAATGTAAGGTCTCTTTCAAACAAAACATTTATATTGCATGAGTTTTTCAAAGCTAAAGAGTTGGACCTATTGTTTCTGACCGAAACCTGGGTTTGCAATGGAGATCTGATTCCTTTCTTAGAATCAGTCCCACAGAACTGTGATTTTTTAAGCAAGCCCAGACAAACGGGACGTGGAGGAGGTTTGGCAGTTATTTTTAAAAACTCGTTAAACTGCAAAAACCTTCAGACTATGGAATACTCAACCTTTGAATTTCAGTTGATTCAGATTAAGGTGCAGACTGGTTTTTTAGTGTGTGCATTAATTTATCGATCTCCAAAGTTTAACAAACATTTTATTCAGCAGTTTACTGAGTTTATAAGTGAACTTTTATGTAACTATGATTGTTTCTTGATCCTGGGAGATTTTAATGTGCATGTGTGTTGTCCTTCAGACCCATTAGTTAAAGACTTTTTAAATCTTGTGGAGTCTTTTAACTTAGTGCAACATGTTCATGGTCCTACTCATATTCATGGTCATACATTAGACCTTGTCTTATCATTTAATTTGCCAATTTGTAATGTTATCTTGGACGATGTGGCATTCTCAGATCATAAATCAGTTACATTTGAACTCTCTTTTAATTATGAGGAAAAGAATGTGGATGCTCCTTCTAGAGAAATGAGGTACATAAATCAAGCAACTGTTGATCATTTTTCAAATCTTTATATTAGAGCCCCATTAACGTCTATGTTGGAGAATCCACCATTGCATTGGGATGTTGAGAAGCTTCTCAATGTGTTTAATTCCACTTGCTCCAACACTCTAGACAGTGTTGCTCCTATTAGAAAGATCTCTGTTAGGCCTAAACCCCAGCCCTGGTTTAACGAAGTAACCAGGGCCTTCAGGCGGGAGTGTAGGAGGGCGGAAAGAAGGTGGAAAAAGGATGGTCTCCAAGTGTCTTTAGAAATTTTTAAACTGTCTTTGTCTACTTATCAAAGTGCAGTCATAGAAGAGAAAAAGAAATTCTTGGCGGATGTTATTGCTCACAATCATCATAATTCTAAATTTTTATTTAACACTATTAATTCTGTTATAAATTCCACCAAGAGTGGTCCTATTGAGGAATCTTTTGAATTATGTGAAAATTTTCAAAGTTTTTTTTGTGATAAGATTATAACTATTAGGTCTGATACTATTAAGCCCTACCAAGATTCGCTGGTCATCCCGTTGTGCTCTGATTACCTCACATATTTTAAACCATTATCTCTTGTCACACTGACAGACATTGTGGGTCGGATGAAACCCTCAAACTGTCCTGGTGATAGGATTCCCTCTTGGCTTTTCAAAAAAACGTTTGATATTATTGGGCCTAGCATTCGATCTGTTATAAACACAAGTTTGGCTACTGGCACGGTGCCCTTGTCACTGAAACATGCTGTTGTTCAGCCTCTTCTTAAAAAGCCAAATTTAGATAAAGAGGTATTGACTAATTTTCGTCCAATCTCTAAATTGCCGTTTTTAGCAAAAGTTCTGGAAAAGTCTGTTTTTAATCAAATGCAGAGTTTTTTAGATCATAATGTGGCACTTGAAATGTTTCAATCAGGCTTTAAAACTAAGCATAGCACAGAATCTGCGCTCTTAAGAGTCTTAAATGATATTTTTTTATTTAGGGATTCGGGTCATTCTGTTGTTCTGCTGCTATTAGATCTTACTTCAGCCTTTGACACTATAGACCATGGGGTCTTAATATCGCGCCTTGAGAATGTGGTAGGCATCCATGGTATTGCATTAAAATGGTTTAGATCATTTCTGACAAATAGAAGGTTTTCAGT
>JAUMHE010000053.1:16480033-16498220 GCA_032359235.1 Enteromius mattozi | reverse complement strand
TTGCACTTTTTTCAGGATTATTTGATGAAGAAAAAGTTCAACAGAACAGTATTTGTTTGAAATATATATATATATATTTTTTTTTTTTTTTTTTTTGCAAAAACAAAGGTTTAAATAATTGGCAGTTTAAAAGATAAAGATAGACTTAGAAGAACTGAGAAATATCATAAAACGGCTGGGTTAATATAGTGTGACTTGAGTGGGCTCATTTAAACGTGTTAGCAGTTGAGATTACTTGACTTTGCTGAAGACAGAGACAAGCACTCACATGATTAGCTGCTGTTCTTCAACAGCAGACAGATACGATAAGACAGGATGCAGGGTATCGCAGACTTTACATTAAATATGCACATGGCAAATGAGGTTTAATAAAGGAGCATTCATTGTCAAGTGGGTGATGAATGTATTAGAATAATAATCAGAATTCAACAGAGAATGGGGCAGTTTTTATTTAACACATTTCAGGTGGCCTGCTTACTTTGTTTGGGATCATTAGTTTCATCACAGCAAGAATATGTATTCTTTTCATGTCCTCCTTGTGCTGTTTCAATATGTTTTGATTGGCCTAGATCAAACCCCTGTGTTTTTTTAAAAGAAGAGATACTGAACATGCATAAGGCCTAATTTTAATATTTTCCATTGCGTTAACATGCCTGCATAAAACTGTAATAGATAGATTGATAGATAGATAGACCTCCTGATATGGTGTTGAATGCACTTAGCTTCCAGGCTTAATGCAAACAAAAAGTTTGCCAGTGTTTCATGGTGAACTGGCAGAAGTAAAAACTTTGTCTTTTGGGGAAAATGCTGAGTATTGCGATTTTTGCACTCATCCGGGAAATCTCATATATCTTCTTTATTTTCCTATGTTCTGTGACAGCAAGTCCATACTAGAGGCATTCTTTATGGAAATGTATAGGCAGAAAATGAGAAAAACTCACCAGATGGAAAGATTAATGTATGTTAGGGAGTGAAAAGAAGAAAGGTTTTTATTCCACAAATGCACAATTTCTCGCTCAGTAACCTGTTCTGAGATTATGCCACAGTACAGTGAAGCCCTGCTATTGTCTTGAAACATTTTGTCAGTTAAACTCCGTAATTCATGCACAAATATAAACATGCACAGATATTTGACTATTTGGTGTTTCAATATGCTGTTATTAATGTAAAAAAAAAAACATTTTCATAATTAAAAATACTGTTTTGGGACTGTGTTTGCATTCATCTTACCAGCAAGTAGATAAATGACACAATTCCATCTCAGTACATAGAATAAATACCAGAATATCATAACCTTAGACTCGGCAACATGTCTCTGGCTGCACAGAGCTATTTGCTCTGTCCGCATGATCTGTTGAACAAACCGGCCCGTCTGAGCATGGGCGATGAGACGGCCCCTCTCTGTGATGAATCTGGCCGGTTTCTCAGTGAATCATAGGAAGCAGATTGGCCCTGCCAGCCTCCATACAGGCAGAGATATTTCAGCCACCTATCATCACTGTAGCGCCAGCAGATGTTTGAGCCCCTTTGCCTCATTCATCCATCTGCCTCCGATGCTTCCTTTTCCTCATCTTCAGTGTTAAGAGATACAGGTGTATATTGTACCATTTCTTACACATTTTAAGCCATTTGAGTGGTATTGGGACTATTATTTTTCAAGATTATTGGTAAGTGTGTGAAATTTTAAATGATATTTGCAATGCATGAGGAAAAAATATTGTACTACTGTGAAATGTTTATCATGTGCTTTTATTTAATGAACCGATATGGTGTAATTTTCAGTACTCATGTGTCATAACAGAACACACAAACAAAAATTGTTTGTAATCAAATTTTAATGAAATAGGCCTACATTGAGCAGACAACTATAATTAAAAGGTGTAAAATTATTTGGCTTATTTTTCAGACCAAATTCAAATATTTTTTTAAATATTTTTTTAATTTAGTTTGTTTGGTTTTTCTCCAACGATCAATTCCAGGTTCAAATGTGAAGTTTAGTTTGTTTAATATAATTTCTAAAGGTTTAAGGGGTGTATTATCTCAAAAAAGACTGAAATATGAAAAATATCATGTTCAAGCAGTCACTTTTAATCAGTGCAGTTCCTTGAAAGTAAGTCATCGGAATGTTTTATTATTAGACATTTTCAAGAGTACTGGTATTTAGTGAAATAGCATTAAGACTTTCACTGTTTGTTTTCATGGCATCTCACTATAGAGTTATGAGTGAAGTGGAAGCAAAGTTGGGATCATTAATATTAACTTGTTAGAGCTACAGTACTTTAAAAGCAATATGACACTCTTGTTTATATGACTTTGATTTACAGTTTAATTAAATGTACGTTAACTTATTACTTTTACTTAAAGAGATAGCGATTGATTGAGGAATGTTGTTGGAAATTAGAGACAGGGGTTAGTGATGTTTTTTGTTTCTTGGGTTATGAAACCATGCTCCGTGACATATATATATATATATATATATATATATATATATGTGTGTGTGTGTGTGTGTGTTTTGGACAATTATAAAAAAAAAAAAAATGACACGCATATTGTACAAACTGTAATTTCAGCGTTTGAAGAGAAAAACGTCAAATGGAGATTTGAAAAATTGTCATTCATTTCTTTCTTACCTTTATGGTCTGAAAAGTTCATTCAGGAAAACATGATAGTATAGCAGCACAATATTGAGGAAAGTGCAGTGTGAATACCCAGGATTCCTTTTACCCCTGGTTAAGATTGACCCAGGGATAACTATGTGAAAGGCCCTATGTGACTATGTGTATGTGTTTTTAAATTTGTGTCCATGCTTATATATGTTTGTCCTTCATACAAAAAAAATAAAAAAAAAAAGTCAAGTGTTACTCGGATTTGGAAATTCACTCTGAAGCAAATGAAGCCCTACAAAGAGCCACAATTTTACACACAGCCAGCACAGACACTCTGAACTTCTAAAAAGCAGCGTACAAAGGCTTTTGCTGAACACATAAATTGGCCCGCCACATCAATGCTTTATCCTAAAATTTTTGCATTTATATTCAAGTAGATTATGTTGAGAACTTGAGAAATATATGTACTCGATCCATTGTTTAACAGCCTGTGAGCAGAAAAAGCACATTCTGTGTTATTTGGTGGAAAAGGAGAGGCAACTAATTGGATATGCCAACTCCGATGAGTTCAAAGAAGTGTTAATTACTCTGATATAAACAAGATTATGAAGTCCTGCTGAGAGCCCCCATCCCTATCACTCAAAGCACAGCTTCTTTCTTCCTCTGAGGACAGATATAAAGGACTAAGGAGCATGGAGGAGAGATGGAATGAGGGCAGAGAGAGAGTAAATTAGGCAATAAAAGAATTTTTTTTTCCACACAAGGGTGTGGAATGACACCAGGCTGCAATCTGAGTCTAAGTGTGTTCAGTGTATGCATTCATGATCTAGCAGTGCTTCTAGAACAATCAGCAGTTCTGCAGTAAAATCCCCCACTATGTAGGCAACCTGATGAACACAGGAAATCAGATACACCTTCATGCTGGGAAATTATGCCCTAGAACATTCTCTACTCATTCACTACCTTAAAAGTCAGAGCATCAGGAGGGTTTGGTCTAGCTGTGATCCTGTACCAGCTTTGAGCTTCAGGAAAATTCACAGACATCCCAGTCACAATTTTGTGTTACACACAACACATACATAGTGAGCCATTTTCCAACAACCCCCCCCCCCCCCCCAAAAAAACTGAATTTAAACCTAAACACAAAATTAGATCTAGCAGAATATTTCTACATGGTCAGAAATATGAAGCATAGACAGATTATATAAAGTACAAGCTCACTCATCAGAGTAGAAAATAGTAGGAACAGACAAAAATGGCTTTAACAGATTGTCTGTGCTCATGTGAAACTGGTTAGGTTCAGACTGAGGCCTGCCTTCTGCTTCACTGTAATAAGTTTAGGAATATATGGGACAGAAAAACTTTTAAAAAACTCTCAAACTTCATTTTCCAAAACTGTCAGAAAAAGATCAAATGTAGGTGTTACTGGGGGAGGACAGTCAAGCATCTGTTGCAGCAAAACTCATATTTGAGCTGCACACCCTCAAAATCTAGTGCTGCTTTGATCATCCTATTCAAGAGTTGGCCGTATGCTTTATTGTTTCAACGGCTTTATTTATGTTTTATTTTATATATTTACTTTATTTAATTTTATTTTATGCTGTTATTTTGTTACTGCTTAAATAAAAAGGTACAGCAATTTCACTGATTTTCAACCAGCTTTGCATTATTACAGGAAATGGATGAGTTGTGGTGGAAGCGGACCCAGGGGGGTTACAAGAGCATAGACAGTTACATTTTATTGAAACCCCATCTTGCCAGCAGTCAATTACCCCATTAAAATGTACTGAGAAAAGCTAGAGGGCAGCTACTACAGTAGTTACTGGGATGCACAACTGTAAGAAAAAGGCCAATAGGGACCAAATCCTAAATGAAGCAAATCCTGCTGAATAAAGCCATAGCAGGGTGGCTGCTCGAAGCACCATGTTAAATAGAGATGTAAAAAAAAAAAAAAAAAAACACAGACACACACTCTCACAAGAACGTAAAACTGAGGTAATCGAACAGAGTGATTGTGCATTCACTAGGGGAGTGGCCTGGAGGGTGACCCGGGATGCTGTTTTCTGTCTTTTTTACTTTTGCCCAGAGGATGACTCAGCTGCCGTTTGCTGTTGACTGACAGGATTAATGAAGCTCTTCACAGCCCAACCCGTAGATCAGCGGCTGCTTGTGAGAGCACAAAAGCTCCTGGCACACAAGGAGGAAGAAAAGAGAGACTTTCATTAGAGTTTATTATTCTCTAGTCCCCCACGTCAACCTCGCTCCCCAGCTCCGCTCCAGAGTGAAGAGTCATTTAGGCTCCATTCTTGGCACTCGGTGCACATGTGGGTATACGGCGCGTGGTGCCACATGTGGAGGATGCTTTAGATGGGCTTGTAAAGCTCCAGCTGCAGGCAACACTGCACCATAGTATGAAAGCAGAGATCAATTTCCCCTAATGATGCGACGATTTCTATGTGATGTCTCATTTCCACCTATTCACACTAATGCTGAGGGGGGAGGACAATAGGGCATCTTTCTCAATTTCTCCATACTCGCCTTTTAAAGCTCACTATCAAAATGTACACAGAGCCACTTTCACAATGAATCAGCTTGTTTAAAAGACACTGCAGAAAAGTCTAATGGATCTGGGTTTTTCATTTTTAAATCTAATATGAAATGTTTTTTTGTTTTTTTTTCTGTAAGAATAATTTTATTTTGAGCAATCTGTTGTAAGTTATGAATGCAGCTTTCTCTTTCATGTTGGCTTTATTAAATTCCAAAACTTTTCCCAAGGCTATGTGAAGGTAATTTTAGATGTTTTGACTGAGATCAGAGAGTTATGCATGTCAAGAAATGTGATGCACTGATAAATCAGTTACTGCTATGGTTGGTTTAATGGTCTTTAAGTAGGACATGCTTGTAAAAATGACTGTTAGGTGACCCTACGGGTTCATCTTAAAAGCATCAATAAAAATGCATATGAATAATGCCAAATGATCTTTATTGAAGCTCCGGCTTTTTTCATGAGCATGAACCATACTATTTTGGGAGCTAAATGATTCTAAAATGTAAGTTCTGCCAATAAATAGAGATTGATTACCCAACAGTAATTCTAAAATAAGATAAAAAAATATATATATGCATCACTTATTATGACACTTTTGGTTCACTAAAAATAAAAACACACTGTCATGAAGATTAACAGATTAATAAACAGACTGAATGATATTAGAGGAAAAGATGCATTAGCAGCCATTCTTAATAAAGAAAAGAAAAACACATTACTATGTTAAGTTATGCAAAACAAGTTCAAATGAATTACAGGGAGCCTAATAAATCTTTCATCGTAATCTGATCACCCCTGAGACAAATGGAGGATTATAACATTAATGTGACACATCAGATAATAGGAGAGCAAATCGGAGAGAATTTTAAGCTAATTGTCTTGGTTTTCTTCTTCCAGCCTCACAGAATCTCATACTCTCTTTAAAGATAACACGTGCACCATCTGAATCATTGCATGCTTCCTCTGTAGGCTTTGAAGTGCTCAATTCAAACTATGAAAAAATGATCAACACAGCAACAGTATTGTGATACGAGTGCGGAATGCCATATTTTGGTCTTTGTCCGGCACTGCATCCCTTTCATTCCATCGCATCAGAAAAAAAATAAAATAATAATTTCAATCACACAAGCCTTTGTTACCACACCAAAAAAATTTAACATCAAGTCATTTGTCAAAACAAAACAGAATCACCTGATTCCCCCATTGGACTGATTTATATTGTCCCCACAGGGAAGTTGTGCATTATGCAGTCCAATTGTATAAGCAGATGTACATCTTAAACTAGTGGAATCCAACTGAGGCCGGTAAAAAAAAAAAAAAAAAAAACAATACAAAATTAAGCGACCAAATAAACAAGATATGTTGCAATCCTTCAGTCTCTGAAATGACTCATTAAAAATTTGAGTTTGCATTTCATACAGGGATCTCAACCAGCCCAGAGTGACTGATGAACCCTCCTGAGATGAATTTTAGAAATTTGCCTTTCAGACCGAATTCTTGCCCAGAAATTAGCCCAATAAAGAGATTGCTCTTGGATGCTAAACACGTATGTTGGAGCCAGGGATCTCCGTGATATTCAGCTGATACACAATGGTTCCCTGACAACCCCTGGGATATCATCATTCTGTCAGTCAGGGCTGAATGTCCGCCAAGCTACTGGCAGCAGGACCTGGCAAGAGCCGAGGGCTCCAGGACGACTGAGCAGGTTGCATGTCATAAGTGGCGGATGCTCCAGAGGAAGGCAGAGTGGATGGCTATCCGGTGCATTAAATGTATTAAAATACCCAGACCTAGCCAGAAAATGAAATCAATGAATGTGCAGCGCATTTACCCAGACACATTCAGAGAAAAGGTCGGCATTTTAAAATGACTGACTAATAGAAGCAGTATTAGTACTGCAATAATAAAAGGCAAACCTGAATCTGGAATTTGTTAGGTTAAAATGCTCCAACTAAAGCATATGCTGTGTGCCTGTGTCAAGTGGCGTAAATATGAATTAACACTTTCACCTCAAATGTCATCTGAAGCTCTGTGCAGCCCAGCTAAGGAGCATATCGACTCTATTAACCTGCAGACATGTCCAATGTCTTTCTCAGACCTGCGAGACATTCAAACAGAAATGCACCATGGAGAAAAGCTACTCTATATGATAATATGGCCCTGAAACATCTATTCAAATAAAATCTGGATGAGAGGAACGCTACTCTTTACTTGTCATTGTGTTACTTTACAATAGCACATTACTACAGTATACAGCAATTCACTTTATCTGGAAACACAAAGTTTCTAAAGAATAAACTGTAGTAAAATAGTAGCTTTACTTTATATGGACATTGTAGTTTATCATGCAGTTCATCTCTTAAGTCTGAAGCTTACAGAGTGAAAGGGAGGAAATTAAGTATGCCATCTCTCTATAGCCACATCTAGAGACAGTGAATACTTCTCTACATAGCTGGTTATTATTCAATGAAATGTAAGAATGCCAGACGTGTTGGCCAGTTTTTACATTCTTAATCGCCGCTGCGCATGTTGGCCAATTTTCCATACTTTCCCCTGGGCACAGTGGATGTACTTTTTGAACCACCAGCACCACATGCTCCATCTTGAATAATGGGCGAGCTATTATATTTTACAGACTAGAAGTATTATTGGTAGCTTAAATCAACTGTTCACTGTAACTAAGAATTTTTGTCATGTCATGTTTAAAAGACGCAATTATTCCGCTTGGTATTGCAACTATTATTCTTGTCGCTGAAAACGCACCCACATTAAAACACGAACTGTAAGTAAATCAAATTGATTTGTTTTAATGTGCAATTTAAAATGTATTTATCCTCTACAATACATATCTGTGAAACATTCTGATTTGGCTCATTTGCAGAGGTTCTCTCAAAAGATAATACTGCATTAACAGTGAATTAGCAGCTGCTGAGCCACATGGATGCATCAGAAGAGTAAATGTTAATGTATAGTTAAATGGTTTTAACTCATATTTAACAATCATGATTCTAATCATGGTTTTATATCATTTTTAGGTGATGCATCACATTCTTGTAATATACAGCTCTTTAGATCTTGCACATTTTCTTCTTTGCACTGCTCTGCATCTCATGTTTCTACTCACAGAAACACATTGTGTGGATGGCTCTTTAAGAGTAATTAAAAAAATGTCAATGACAACATAAAATTTGTGGAAGTTTTATTCAATTCATAATACTGTAAGCACATCGTAGAGCTCCGTTTATGCACAGATCATTAAGAATAGAGCATTTTTAATATGTAATAATTTCACATTTGCTGTTCTTATGAGATTTTACTGAAACCTACACACCATCAGACAGTTGTCACACTTACCACTGAAAACAGAAAAGAGTGCAGAATCAATGTGTCATTGCTTAAGGTATATTGCACATTTTTTGTTCACCTAAACCCTGCAAACATCACCTACCTGACATTCTGCTGTTCAAAAACTACACCCTCTCTTACCCTCTGCCTTTTTCAATTCAACACGTATGCGCTGTAGCATAGTAGACATCTTATTTGCTCCTTATCTGTTAACCAATGTGTAATAAAAGCAATATGCATAAAATTAAACAACCCTTTTGATTAAGTTTAAAACTTAACACATAAATGTGTATATTGAGACTGAATAAATAGAGCTGAGTGAGGTTTCCATCAGATAAAATACACTTTATTACTTACAATTAACCTTTGTTACCCATCAAGTCAATGCTGAAACAAGATGGACAAAAATCAAACAAGTAAAGCACATGTTCAGTGTTGATCATAGTTATCAGAGAACAGTCATTTATCCTACAATCACTGTGTCCTCGTCTGGGAACTCGTAGTAGGGCACCTCCAGATTGAGCGGAGCAGGGCCTTTCCTAATGCGACCAGATGCGTCGTAATGAGAGCCGTGGCAGGGGCAGTAATAGCCACCATATTCGCCAGCGTTAGCAATGGGCACACAGCCCAGGTGGGTGCACACGCCAATGACAATGACCCAGGTGGGGTTCTGGACGCGGTCTTTGTCATGCTGGGGGTCCCGAAGCTCAGCGAGATTTACATCAGCCTCAGTTGCAATCTCCTTTTCTGTTCTGTGCCGGACAAACAGGGGTTTCCCTCTCCATTTGAAGGTCATGTTCTTACCCTCGGGGATGTCTGATAGCTTGATTTCAATCTTTGACAGGGCCAACACATCAGCTGAGGCGCTCATGGAGGAGACAAACTGTGTGACAACTGTCTTGGCTGAATAGACTCCAACCACTAAGGAGGAACCCGTGATCAGATAAGAGAACGCCCGCCGGGCATCACCGCTGTCTTGTGAGGACTTCTTTGGGTCTAAAACCTCTGGCCGCCGATAGTCAGAGAAATCAGGGATCTTGATGTCTGTGTGGGCGAAACGCACTGAAGACCGTGCTACAGAAAAACAAACAAAACAAAGACACTGCATAAGTGTACATATAAAACAATGACAATATAGTGATTGTGTCATATGATATCCAGCCAACACAACATTTTTCATTCATAATGGCACCAAATCTCTGCATATTTTCTAAATGCTAATAATAATTTGTTAATCCATATTATTAATGACAGTTAAAATTTGTCTTAATTACACAAGAGCTGATTAGTGGTTTTTTTTGTTTTTTTAAGTCTGGCCTGGGATCTCTTACCAGCTCATTCAGAAATTATGCTGCAATAACACTAAAAAGTGATTCTACATCAGCAGATTTCGCTTCTAATTCACTAAAGGCAAACTCTAGAAAAGCTACATTAGCAGCATGTAGGCCAACCTTAGCAATAAACTAGTAACGTTAGCTAGCGCTGTCCCAAAACATATAGAAAATATGCCAAGTGCTCAGGCATGGTGGCATTTATTTTATTATGTAATCGTAATTATATCCTAAAAGACTTTGAAAGGGCAAAAAACGTATTTTTCATCAAAAGCCGGACTGATTTGCTACCAGCTGCGGCAAGGACATTAGCGAGGCCTCGTGATGCTAAATGCTTTAGCGCGTGAGCTATTGCTGCTATTTCGCTATAAAGTTCAAACGAAGCTCAAATTAATAATAATTCAGCACTTATACGTACAACACTACAAACGCCTTAAACCTATTCAATACACATATTAAATACATGAGAGGTCATTGTGCCCTTGAGCGAGCGCCGCTGCACGGCCTCCCTATGCTACACTGAGACCGGGGCTCTCGCGTTGAATCTACTCCGCAGTGACACTCACCGTTGAGGCTGACGGACACGGCGAGGCCGCTCTTAGCGCTCTGCCCTGATAAGGACTCGCGGCACAGGAACGGTTTCTTTGTGTCCATCAACAGTTTATCGGTCTTCATGACGACGCCGGGAATGAGAGGCTTTAGTGGACCTGCCACGGCATAATTCGTAGCTTGCAGGTACGGGGAAAAAGCCCCCGAACGGGAAGCAAGGGACATCATGTTTGTCGGCTGACAGGGTTGCGCTCGACCTTCCCAAACTGATCCACCGACTCCGCTGGCGCTCCTGACGTCAACATACGGAGGCGCAGTGACGTCACACTCAAAGCCTTCCACAGAGTTTTGCCTGATATTAGTTTATGTCGTTTCATGATTGAAATAAAAACTTTTCGACTGTTTGTAAGTCACTATTTGACCACATTGCTGTTATGGAAATAATCTCTTTAGCTAATAATAATAATAATAATAATAATAATAATGAAATCCATGTGACTGTCTGAATCAAGTCCTGACTCAAGTCCTGTTTTTAAAAATACAATGGACGAAAGAAAGCAATAAAAATGTGCAAAAGTTGGAACATTTATACCTAGCAGTGTTTTATATTTTAAACAGAGCAACCAAATGTTAAGACTGCTTTAATAACAAATAATAATTCTCCTGCCTGGTAAATATTCAACAATTTAATCAGAAATCAGCTCCATACTTGTCGACATGTCCGCCATCTTGGAATGTGTCATCACTCACATTGATTAAAAATCTAGTGGTTTTCCAAGATGCCACAGCATTGCACAACCTCTGGTTGTAAAAAGCACAGAAGTCTAAATTCCTATAGAATGGAATAAACGTTCAAAGATTTGTGAGGCTGGGTAATAGTGGTAAATGTTAAAATTTATTAGAATTAGAATTCAGAGCGCTTGTTATGTTATGAACTGCTATATCTGCCGTCATGACCAAAGTGCAGACAGGTCTGAAATAAAGCACAGTTTTCTTTTTTTTCATCTTAGAAACAACACGCTGGTGACAGTGAATGGATAGCTCAATGAAACAACTTGACAAACATGAGTATTTATTTTTCATTCACAGATTCATAATTTCTAAACTTGAATTTAAATTTATGTTCACATTTCATGAATAATGTCTGTAAACAAGATATATATATATAATATAAAATATAAAGCTCAATTCTCTCTCCGTGTTCATAAAGAAATGCTTTGATTGTTCAGTAACACTTGGTAAGAAATCACATATTTGTTCCAATTAAGTCCAGTAAAACATTTTTTGGTGTCACAATAAGCCTACAATTAATTTCAGACCTGCATTAGGGGTTTACTGTTATTTTTATTGTATGCTTTAACATTAAGTAATTAGGGTGATTGATCATGTAAGGACACTTGCTGTTTATGTCAGAGAGCTCTCAGAATTCATCAGAATATCTTAATTAATGTTCAAATGAGGTCTTAGGGTTTAGAATAACATGAGGGTGATTAATGATGAAATTTTCATTTTTGGGCGAATTATCCTTTTGAACTTACATGTTTTTAGATTATTTGACAGTAGCTTTGAATGAGGCTGAGCCAAACCCAATCATGGGCCAGAACTGATATTTTAATTGGCCAATAGCTACTCCAGCAGTGCAATATTTTTCTTTGCAAAGTCTTTTGTCCGTAAACGTACATGTAGGAAGCATTGCTCACATTTTTAAACCAAGTAGCTTTCTATTGGTCACCATGGCAATAAAAAAACAAGCAAAGTCAGCATAAGGAAGTTTTTTGCCCTTATGTGAAACTCCAGATCATGTGGATTCCTTTTGAAATGAGTGGATTTTGCCCATGAAATTTCACTAAGCAACAGTAAATGTGACTGCAGGGCAGATTTTCCAGCAAGCTTTTTTCTTCCATTCTGTCTTTCACTCACTACCATGGTGCTACCCAAACATCGCCCTGTCGCATTTACAGATTGGATTTGCATACTCCTGGTTATTACAAAAGACTGTTTCAACGAACATTTCCTGAAGCAATCCCATTTGTATGTTCCTGTTTATCTACACTGACTGGGTTACAGCCTGTCAAGTTCTCACAGCCCATTTGAATAAATCCAGTAAGTACGTCTGATTTTACTGCCTGCTGTTGCCACGGCATCAACTTTGATCAATGTGATGCGGTTTGCCTGCAATTGAGCCTCAGCTATTTGAGGCTGCAATTCCTTCTCTGTCAACTGAAAATAAACTCTATTGACATTTTTAATCTATGAGTGTGCAGTTTGGCTCAGGCGTTCTCCATACTGTATCCGCTGTATCACTCTTGACATTTGCTATTTCCACAAGCCTGCTTAATAGTTTCGTTAGAAGGGGACATCTAGTTCCGATTAGATCTCTAATTCTCCAGAGAGACAGCAGTAAATTAAAACTCTTTTTAATGTTTCTAGCCAAAAAGGTAGGAAGATAGATTTGAAGGTGGCAAGTTATATATAAAAGGCACTAACTCTTTGATGTTTAATCCAACTTCTGCCCAAATGTATGCTATATAAATAATACTAGTGCACATGTGCTTTTTATAAACTGTGATCAGACATGAAAGACACATGCTGCTGCAGCTTGAATTACTGTATCTTTATAACCCAGGCTGGCAGAAGTGGGCCTGAACATGTTCTTCGCCCAAGGCCAGGCTGAACTTCCTGTCCTTTAGTTGTGACATGAAGAGAGTTTATCTCTAAGAGAAGTAATCCCAGAGGGAAGGATGGGAGAGCCACATTCAGAGCACAGGCCACTTTAACAGAGACACATTAAGTCCCTTGTATCCTGCCGCTGCTCCTGCACTGCTAACAGCACATTAAAAGCCGACAGACGACCACTGACCCCCCCTGCATCAGACTCTCCACTTGTATTCTTTTCACACAGCTGGACACCGGCTCTTTGAGAGGGGGATTATGTCACAAGCATTATATGACAAGTGCCATATCTGGTCAGTTGGTGGTGTCTACACACACATTCAGAGAGAGAGTTTCCAATGATAGTGTCACTGACAAAGCAATTAATCCGCCTGTCTCTTTAGATTTTTAAATGATGTGAGGATTTCCAGCATTAAACTTCCACTTCAAAAGCATTTTAGAATAATCACAAGAGAGCACTGAGAAGGATATGCCTTTTTGTGCAAAATGCTACTATAGCGAGGATGAAAACGAATGACCCTCGGTTCCCCGTTCGCTGGCACTTCAGAGAAAAATGAGAGTGAGAATCAGGTCAATGCTGCTTTAAATATGCAATGAGTATCTTAAGCCTCCTCTATGCGATCCATCGATTTTCACATTCCATCATCCTCAGACATAATGAAGGCCTTTTATTTTTTGATTGTGTAACCTTTACGTCTAAAATATGATGAATCATATATCTCAGAGGACTAAATACATTTTAATCAATCGACTTTTTCGGTATTGATTAGTAGCTGGAAGACGAAAGTTATTGCATTTGGTCATGAAAGAGGGGACAGATATGACATCATTTTTGATTGGTTTAGACAATCAAAGAGGGAGTTAGTGGGTAGAAATGACATCCTCCTGGGCCATTGTGATCAATCCATAATACCTGCAGGGAGTTATCCGTTAGCATTCCCATTAATCTTAATGGCAATACTGTAGCATGCAGCTCATCTTTTTTCCTCAGCAACCAATGTATATGTATAATACATTACCGTTCAAAGGTTTTGGGTCAGTACTTTTTTTTTTTGTGGAAATAAATGAATCCTTCTTTTCAGCATGAATGAATTAAATTGATAATCAGTAAATTGTTGCAATTAAATTAATTTATCAAATAAATGTTGTTCTTTTGAAACTTCTGTTTGTCAGGTAATCCTGACAATGCATCATGGTTTCTGAAATGTTATGTGACAGTGAAGACTAAACTAAAGATGTACATGGCCATCATTTAAAACATTTAACCCCCACCCATCCATACTCACTTCGTACAAGTTGTAAAAAGAAGAAGAACTCAGAATTACTTGGCTATGCCTTGAAGTTACAATTATCACTTGTACGGAGTTGTGTTATCACAAGAAGTAATCCTGTCTTCCATCTACTTCAATTTACAGCATACAGATGAAGATATTTTGCCCCCTGGATACAAACATGACATTTGCCTCATGCAGCATGAGGCAAGGTAGTGACATCACTGCAAGCAACAGATGACTGCTGATATTATATAAATATATCATGAAATATGTTCTGCTTTCCACACTCAGATAAACAAAATTAATGTTAATATGGGTAATGCCATCATTTATCAGTGACAATAATACAGCCCCACAGAGCATGCTGACACACACAAAGAATAAAAGTGCATGCTGCTACTTTTAAACAATCTCCTCTCATCTTCTTATATTAAGATGCAGATCTTGTCTTGGTCCCAGATTGTGCTCAAGGGCAATAATGTCCATCTCTCCCTTCGATAGCACATCACCCAAAGACCCAATAATGCATTAACATCCTATTAACTGGGACTTAAAAGTGGCTTTGTAATTGATAAGGAGGTTGGATGGGAGGACTGAGAGTGACAGAAGGCGTGGCGGCAACCAGATGGGAAGCTATTATCTAAATGAAAATCTGAAGTGTCAGGCTGTGTCTAGTTTTCAGTGCTTTTTGGGACAAAGCAACAGAAATAAAACAGTTGAGTTCTGGTCAGACTAATTGTGATAGTTTTGATCTGAATTTAAATTGCACACTCTCTTTGCAGCTCTTTTATACTGAATAATTGCCATATACGAAAAGAACAGCGTGAGTAAAAGAAATATGCATTTGTATTACATTCATCCAAAAACATGGTTTTCATTCTGAATGTAATAAAACTTTCATAATCCGTGGATTTGAGAATTCAGAGTTGCTCAGAGGCAATGCTGTTTTATGAATAAGGTTTTTTAATCTCTACAAATGAAACAGATTTACCTAATGTTTAGTTATTTAGCGCTGATAGCCATGTGAATGCTGCTGATGTTGTCTAATATCTTTTTCGTCTTTGGTGCCTGTGCTGCTGATTGGTCACCTGCATTGAAAATTGTCATCAGATGCTCCAGGCAAAAGGAAAGCATGCAGAAACCCAGATAATGTCATCCCTGGCATTCAACAATTTTGCGCCGAGCGCGGTTCAGATGTTACAGTCCGATAAGCTGTCACTGACGCCAGTTCTTCTAACTCTTAACCAGATGCTTGGCTGCTCCCTACAGTCCGTCCACAGCAAACCCGGGATGTCTCAAGCCACACAGTGATGGGACAAGTCAGCGCTGCCTCTGGGACTGTTTGCGTTGATGGCCTTATCTCAGGACAAAGGTCTCTGTCTTCAAGTCAAGGAAGAGAACTTTGTTCACTCTATCAGGGGACTGCAAAGAAACAAGGACAGTTTGGTGAAGGAGAAAGAATAAACCACACATGAATAGCTGGAACAATGTGCTTATCTCCTTGTCTAGAAAGTCAAGGGCATTTTGGTCCTATATTGAAAAACGTGAAACAACTGACTCCTTTATTATATGCGTTTTTACTCTGGTAAAATTATTTTCAGTTTAAACTTGTTTTGTCAAATTTGCGAGCAAATAGCACATTTTAAACGGTATTTGTAAATAGTATTTTTGCTTGACACTGGAGAGTTGATGTGCAAAAAAAAAAAAAAGCGTTTTATAATGTTTCTTTCTTTCTTTCTTTCTTTCTTTCTTTGTTTTGTTATTGTTATTTAGTCCAAAGTGGGTAACACTTTAGAATACTGTTCCATCGTTAATGAATAACTACACAGAAACAAGTGACTAATGCACTTTTAACATTCCAGTAACTACTATTAACTAACAAGTTCTTCCCCGAAGTTCATGACGAAGTCCTGGCGTGGTCCCTATTCGGCAAGACTCTGTAACGCCGCCTCTGCTGCCTTTGCGTCCTTCGATGGCGCCGAGGAGAAGGGCTACGAGAAGCTGCCACCGCTGGACGAGTCTGTGGCCGCTCACTTTGCCCGCCCACTGCGATCGGCTGGAAGGCTAAACCCGCCCACTCGTCCAAGCAGTGGCGGTTCTACATGGAATTACTCCCTGGGCGAGACCCCCTCTTGGCGCCCCCCCTGTCACGTTTCGTTTTTTATAGATTATTTTAAATATGTGATGTGAAGAAATAATTTAAATAGTGAATTTATAGTATTGTAATAATTTACCATTATTCGAGAGGACGTGGGAATAATGAAGCTATGCATCTTTACACAATTTTTTTTCTATTCTTCCCAGTCGGGTACTAGTCCAGTAATGCATCTCCACTTAACCATGCTTATGTACTAGCCCATGTGTATCTTCCATTACGCGATCGTTGGAAATCAATGTATGCATGAATATTGCGAATCAACCAATCAGAATACTGAACACACTTCTAACACCGTTCAGTCAATCAATGACTGTCAACTTTGCCTGACATGGCAATATCAACAAGTCCCTCCCCTACACATCTCTCTCCATGATGGTAACAGTTACACTTTTATATAACAGGGCTGCAAATGAACCAAACCCACCCAAACTAACTTGAAAATAAGCACACATAACATCACAAATACAAAAACCCAACTGTCTTGCTTAAATGAAACAAAAATAAGTAAACTCATTTTCATTATGTTTCGTGTTTTATACCTGATTTTTATATTCTACTGCAAATATGTATTGGTGTTGTATTGTTTTTTATAAAGGATTATATTAATAAAAAAAACACCCACACACAAACACACTGTTCCTAAAGCCATGATAAGCGGTGTGTGTTGCAATGGACCAATCACAACAGCGATCTGACATTTGATCCCTGCCTCCAAGGTCTAAAAGAGTATTTGACCAGCGAGCAGGTATTGAGCAGCTAAGGGGCGCAGATGGTTTTTTTCCCCAATTAGTGCTTGTGCCGCCCCTCACGTGTCTTGAAAAAATGCCGCCCCGGGCGACTGCCCCGTTCGCCCGTGCCTAAAACCGCCACTGAGCGTACCATCACACCGGTGTGATTAGAACGTTCAGGGTCATCAACTGGTGAATTCAAATCTGCTCTTGCGCTTTAAGCTGAGATTTTACAGTAGAGGGAGTTGGCTTGGTGAGGAAATCACTGATGCTGGTTTGGTTGCTGCTGCAGGCTGGTTTGCTACGTCCTCTGTGCTCAAAATGTCTTTGCAAATGAGCTGACCCAGTCGTCTTACTATCATAGCTTAGCACAGCTTTGCAAGTTGTGCATTGTGCATAACCAGTCGGCTCGTTATTTAATGTTGTCACTATTTCAAAAATAGACCAGAGGTTTGCCTTTCCTTTTGTGTTTTTCTGAGTTTTAAATTCACCATTGGCGATTCTTCGCTTTATGCTCTCCATTTTCTGCCTGTGAGGTGAATCGTATTAAATCAGTACACCCCAAATCCCCCTCACAAGTAGAAAATATGGATTGATACTTACGGGCCCTAACCTTGTTCTGCTCTTCCTCTGCTAATGAAGACAAATCAACAGCACCCATCTGTTTTTGCTAATAACCCTGCAGGAAGTCCAGACTCCAAAGGCTCAAAAAGTGCTACACCACTAGAAAATTTCTCAGAACAGGTGGCAGCTACCAGTTTAATCATACATACTGTTCCTGTATCTGTTTCCACAGAGCCTGGCCAGACAGAGTGTAGTGTTGAGTTAGTACACAAATGGTGTACAATGTATTGTCAATGTTTATTTGGAAATTATATTTGAGTCTTATAAAACTGGGTAATAGTGACACCTACAGGTGAAATGTGCAACGTTAGTTGAATTTGTCACATGATCTAGCTAGACATGTTGGTATGG
>JAUMHE010000053.1:16447099-16460312 GCA_032359235.1 Enteromius mattozi | reverse complement strand
CATGTGTGAAGTTACAGAAATATTACAGCTGTAGATACTATGTAGCAATGTGTACTTACACTGTGGTTACATACTACTGTACATACACATCTAGTTACTATGGAAGTACACAGGCATTAGGGACACTTAATATAAAGTGGGACCAGTGTTTTTTTTTTTTTTTTTTGATCCATGTGATTCTGCCCACTGCCAATTAAGCAAACAATATATTAACATCCTGGTTTGCCTGCAGCCATGAAAGCAGTAAATGAATTGTTTTTACATGACCTAAAAAGTCTCATCATTCATCTAAAGGTCTATGACCAAAGGCAAATTAAAGGGGTCATATAATGGTATTTTAAGAATCATTATTTTTCGTATTTTGCATGATAGAATATGTTAATTTGCTTTAATGTTAAAAAAAAAAAAAACACACTTTTTTAAATACTGTAAATTAATGAAGTTCCTCTTTGCCCCGCCTCTCTCAAACGCATGATTTTCTACAAAACCCCTCCTTCCCCCAAACACAGTTTGCTCTGATTGGCCACATAACAAAATGTAAGTCATGTGAGATACTATGTCGTAATCATGACCAAATCAATTATGAGATACCAAGACACGTATGACAAAGAAATTACGACATAAAAGTTAGATTGCTTTGTCATAATTATGACTTATTATTTCATTAATATAATTACAACCACCTAACCCATAATTAAGACTTGATTATGTTGTGTGTGTGTGTAATACTTTTGAATAATTATCTCTATCTATGTCTAGGCAAGCACAAGATGCAAGCATATGATAATTGTTGATCACTAGAGCAGATGAGCAAACCATTTCAGAAAATATTTTCCTGGAAAAGGAGCAGGCTCTTGCGCTAGTCTCCCTGTTGCTACGGCAGCACCAAGAGCTCTCCACTCTGTCTTTGTGCTTGACGACTTGCACGCCCAATTTGAGAGACAGTTTTCACAAACTACATCCATCCCAGATCGTCAAGGGAAAAGCCAAACAGCACTTCAGTAAAGGGTGCTAATTTTGCCCATGTCACACAGCAGGGGACAGCCAGTGTCCTCACTTGGACTCAAGGGTATGCATCTATAAGTGAATACAGCATTTAAAAGCTCCTGGTTTCTTCACATAAAACCAGCATGAGACTTGTCAACAGGGAGCAGAGTGACACTAGCAAACATGCCTTTGGCACTCAGTTTAAAGAACCTTGTCATACATGTCATGCTAACAACACTCACCCAGAGAATTAGTGTTAAAGATTTTATAACCTTATAACGGGTTCATATTGTACCGATCTGTCACCTCTGGCCTCAATAATGTACATGTGTCACTCACTTTCTCTATAGCACGGCGGTGGCATGTCAGTGCTTGGCCACAGGTCACAGGATGGAAGCCAAGAAATGAACCTCATCCTGTCAGAGGGAGAACCTGTCATCCAATACCTGCAGGTGTAAAGGGGCTTCAATCACATGCATAGGCGGAGGGTGAACTCCAGGGTAAGGCTAAAAGCAGCCAAATGTATTAAACATCATACAGCCATCTTTTTAGGCAAGAACCAAACGTAGGCTTATAAAATAGGTTTAATGGGACTGTATTTAAAGTGATTACAGTTTAATAACATTACAAATTGATAATTATATAAAGTTTCCTTTCCACTCAAGGGTCTGAATACTTAAGACTATGTGATATTTCAGTTTTTCTTTTTTAATAAATGTGCAAAAATGTCAACAATTTTGTGTTTTGTCTGTCAATATGGGGTGCTGTGTGTACATTAATGAGTAAAAAATAAACTTAAATGATTTTAGAAAATGGCTGCAATATAACAAAGAGTGACAAAATTTAAGGGGGTCTGAATACTTTCCGTACCCCCTGTACATTAAAAATTGTCCTGGCTCTTCCAAGCTTTAGAATGAAAGTAGACGGGTTTTTCTGTTCAACAGTCTAAAACTAGTAAAACCGCATCCATCCATATTAAAACGTGCATCACACAGTTTTACCGTTTACTGCACATTGTTAGTCTTCTCGTTATTTGCTCTATGACCAGGAGCCTCACCCATACGCATACTTACGTGTTATAGAAAAAGGTTGATAGATCTGTTACAGGGGAAATCATGTATGCTAGTTTGGGGATATTTTATAAATGTTATACTGTATGTGCAGCAGCAGTATTTCTTTTTGTCGTGGAAGTCTCAGTACGTGCTCTATCACAGCAGCAGCCTGGCAGATCTATTCCGTCAAGACCATATTAACATTAACACTTAGTCACATACATTACTATGCTAAACCATTCTTGAGTTATGATTGAAATACATTTATTTCATCTAAAATAATTAAATGAAGTGCCATGCAGTGAATTGCAGAAATGTGGAAATGTCTGTAAAGTATACAAATACTTCCTTTTCACTTAAAACAAAACAAAATATAATACATTTTAACACTATCTAACTGTAAAATTACATTAAATGTAATTACAGTCATTGACAAAAAAACTAAAGTACAAAAACTACTGTTAACATTACTGTATTTTCAAAACAAGACAAAACAAGAAGAGCAAAGTTTTACCTCTGCATCTGCTTCATCTGCCTCTGAACCGCTTTTAACCCATGAGTCTGAAATCTCATTGAACTTCTTAGGTTGAAAATAAGATTGCAGGTCAGTCTAGATCACATGAGGATTGCAGTAAAGCAAAACAGTTGATACTGGAGCTGTTGGATAAGAGACTTTGGGTGAGTGCACAGGGGATGAATGTTCCTCTGGGAGACGTGATAGATGTGTTGTGAAGAAGAAAAAAAAAAAATCTGGCAAAATCTTTTCAAACATGCAACAGTTGTCACATTGTTGCTGCAAGGCAAAGTTAAACTGGATAACAAAAGTGCTGGTTGTGATTCTTGAGATGTTCACTGGTGTTGTTGTGACCACTATGCATGCTGTGTGATCACTGCAACTATAAATACTGAGAGGATATGAAATCAGACAAAACTATAGTCAGCATGTGTTACACACACAAACACACACATTGGCATTTACACTTGCAGCTTCATGGTAAAATGTTGATATTTGCAGTCACAAATTGAATAAATTAATTAATTCCTAAGACAAAGAACAAAACTTGCCACTATTTAATTTGCCAAGAATTTTGAAAATGACAATATTTACACAAATTAAGTAGATATTACAATGTTATTCGGACAAATTTAATTAGATCTGTTTATTTTCTCAATATTTATAGATATAAAAGAAGAAAAAAAAAAATAGAACAACCAAGAAGCAGGAGGAATTTAAAATTATAATAGTTAAATTATGTGAAATTACTGATAATAAAGGGACCATAAATGCTTAAATATGTATTAATATCCTTTCTCTTTCATGTAAATGAGTCTGGACGTGAAAATTATAATGAATTTTTAGGAATGAATAAAAGGTTTTCTAGAATTGTGGATAAAAAGTAACACTGCTTGTACTTTAATGAACAAATAAAAGACAAAATAAATTAATAATTAGCATGCTATTAGCATTGTGACATGACCTCACTGTACAGTACTCTCACTGGGTCAGTCTGACACAGCAAAATTAGGAGATGACCCACTCAGACGTAAATTAATTGGAGAAATATGGACTGCAGGAATGGAAATAAAGCTTTTCAACAAAGCCAGAAAATTGTCTTTTTCATAGAGTGCTTTATATTTTACTTTCTTTCTTTCTTTCTTTGACCCACGGTTAAATTCCAAAATTCTTGTTACTGACAGCAAGTAACTCTTTTAGAAACAGCAGCAAAATTTGCTATTTCACTATTTAGCCAGTTTCATTATTATTGACTTGCTGTCAGTGTGTTATGCGCAATGAACGGCACATTTTTAAGATGCCATGTCGACAGGTTCAGCAAGCAGGTAGTACCAGCAGTTTTAGGGTGCTCAGTCAGTGACACTTCTGCTTATTCACAGTTTGTGGCAGCTGGCTCTTTATATTGGGTTAACTGTTCCATCTGTGTTATGTTGTAGACTACATTTCAAGCAATATTTTAAGAGCAAGAGTAGCTGCATAAAAAACATACCATAAATAAGACGCAGTTAATAAAAATCAATCTCATGTACATTTCTGGCAATGTGCCACCACAACCCTATAAGTTTAAGAACATCAGCCTGAACCGACCTGAAAAATAAATTAGCTAAAAAAGCAACATTTATAATGCTATTGTTTTGTTGCTACATACTACTAATTATAGTGCTGTAAGATATTGAAATATCATTCTGACAAATAATTTGATATAGTTCGAGCCAAAGTAATTAAGTAGATAAAGGTGGTAATTTCATGACTAGAAAATAGCTGCCTCAGGGTGTTGACAAGACGACAAACATAAAGACTAAATTTGGAGGTGGAACACAAGGGCAAAACGATGCATACCAATCAGACAAAAAATGACAGTTCCATGATGTAATTTCAAGGTTCACTTGATACTCATGACAACACATCATTGTTATAGAATCTATATTTCATACAGAGAAGCAAATGTATCCACAGCAGATTTGATTGGTTGTCTTTAGAAAAGAAAGAAAAAAAAAAGGGCCAAATCACAAATTGATATAATTATTTAGACAGCCTATGGGACTTTTAGAGATGGAGGGTTATTACCTGCTGTCATGGCAAAACCTTTAGCAAGGCCTGAGGATCCCTGGTCACAACCAGAAAAAAAAATACCATTCATTATTGCTCTGTGGCTTTGGGAGTGAATTCAGAACACCTGGAGCTGAGTGTGGGAGACTTCTCTGTACGAAATGTAAATGTTCTCCACCTAGAACTTTCCTTTCAGATGAAATTCAAGATTCGACGCATTTCTGGATTGTTCCATTCTTTAAAGCTGAGTTCAGATGTGTAGTCATAGCAACAGGTCTGTATGCTCACACATGCTCAAGTTTTAATGTAAACAGGATTAAACTGTGGCATCATGGCCATAACACCATTTATATATTTAGTATTACAACAAAAAAGATCTGGTCTTCATTAAATATGGAGCTGTGCATTACTTTTGTAATCTGTAACCTTTTTACAGATTACAGTACTATTGTAATGCCCACTAGTTTCATCACTATTGCAGATTTCTCTGGAACCCACTTGATTGTTTTATTATTTTCAATTGACCCTTTGCCATGTTGCGGCTTGTTTCAGTTGTGTTGTGCACTACTGGACCACCGTAATAGTCCTAATATGAAAAAAATATATAATAATTTGCTGATGAAATCAGAAGGCTAATTATATCATAAAACAGGAGGAAACTTTATTATCAGGTATATTATCATTATGTTAATTCAGAGACAGGCTAAAGCAGGTAATTATGAAACGTATTTATGCTAATTCATGACTAAGCCAGTGTTGAAGAATAGTTATGGTTGTTTCTTTAAATGTGGTAAAGACTAGGTGATAGATTGCCAGTAAAAGAAGGATTCAATGATCTATTCGATAATTGATCATTGAGGAGAGAGTGACATCAATCACTGCTGTCGTTGATGTTGCTGTCTGTAATGAACGCCATTTCAAAAGCTCAGTGATTCAACTACGCTTTCCAGTTAAAGGAAATATTTTGTCAAGGACATGATTGGCACATTTGCCACCATGGCGGCCTTATCAGCTGTCTAGACCAGTTATTTTCTTCTGAGAAACCTACAGCAGAACATGCTGAATGTAATCCTACAACTGACACGGGCATGTCATGGTTCAAAGGAGTTCAGATTGAGAGACAGGAGGCTTTCTGGTGCTTGCACGATTAAACAAGCTAACAAAAATAATCCTGTTAGCATCTCTGTTTCTCTCTGTGTGCATCTGATACGGGGCTCTGCTTCCGCTCGGTCTCACGCTCACTTTCTTTCTCAATTTCTGCCAGCCTAAGGCCTTTCTTGGCTGTTGATATATGCCCAGCATTAGTGTGAATTACTCCTGCTGTTATCTGTCGTTTGTGCCAGGCTCCTGCCTCTGTGAACACACTCATACTACCTCACAGATGCCCACCTCCACCGTATCAATTTATTTGTTTTGGATTAATCATCTTTATCTCGAGTGCATAGCTTATTAAATGGAGACTCACAGGACGAAGGCCGTTTTCGTTGATGTACAGCTCTCTCAGACAGCTCAGTCAGTAAAAAGCAGCCCCAAATTCAGGTTAGCACAAGGGAACGGCTCAAAATCTGTAGCTATGTTCACTGTTTGGGATACGGCGATGGTATTTACTATAGGTATGAAAACCAATACCACAGTGGAACTGAATAATATAATCAATAATGGCGACATCCATTATAGCCAAAATTATCACAGATTATAATTTTTTCAAAATTCAAACTATCACAATGTGAGTGAATTCTGAATATATTTTAGGCTGTCACTCTCGTTTCTATCCTGTGTGTGAACTTTAATGCCATGTCCTAACCAGATGTGACATGATGCAATGCTGCAGCAACATGCAAAAAAGGTATCTCTTATATCACATTTCCATATTTCCCATCAATATTTTCATCTATCAATGGTGTCATGTGGCAGCTTTATTTAATTTTAAAATGATTTATTTCAAGTTTGAATATCAATACAATAATAACTTATTAATTAGAAACAGAAATCAGTGTTAATAGATTAAATAAGTAAATACAATCATTTTAATTAAAATCCATAAAATGTAGAATTACAGAAGTTTGGGGGTGAATTAAATTGAGAAAATATATAGAGATTTTTAGTTGCTTTTGTTATTAAACATGTTGTTTTGACATCCTAATACATATTAAGTGATGTTTAGGCCTCCTTGGAAGTTTGCTGAGGCCTTCTGGTTACAAAACCACTGCGCCAATGTATGCATAATTTTGTTTTGAGCTTCAACATAAACAAAACAACCTAATTTAAATGAGTCAACAGTGTATGCTACTCCAAAAATAACATAATGTCTTGATCCTCTCTACAATGACTTTCCTTTTTCTGACATCAATCTGATGGAATAGTGGAGAAAATAGCCAGAAATGCTTTAATAGAAGAACTATTTTTGATTCCCCAAATAACCTTTCAAAGAAGGGTTTCTTAAAATTACCTTTTTTTTCTTATTGTGGAAAAAAACATAGTAATAAATTAACAATTGTAACTATAAAGAACCAACTGAAATACCAATATAAATCAATTATTCATGTAGCCACTGATTCTGATAAAGAACTTTTCAAGTAACACAGAATAAAATAGGAATCTTTCCGCTTCTGCACTGAATTGATGTCTAATTTGTTAAGTGACTATATGTCTCTGGGTTACAAAGAAAAAAATATGCATGTTGCCATAGAAAACACAAACACTTATTTACAACAAACAGCTACAGAAAAAGAATCTTTCCCACCTTCTTTGCAATCAAGAGATTTATAGGATATATAGGATATATATATTTATAAAAAATGTCATGAGCATGCACGTAGTATGTGCAAATCAATGAAGGGTGCATTCAATTTAATTATATTTAAAGTTAAATGTCATCTGCAAAATTAAAGCATGCCTCATTTGAAAGATAGCATTTACATGAGTACAACATTCTCCAGATAAAAATAGATAAGGAAATGATACTCATTGGATTTTGTAAAGAACAAATGGCCGAGGAGAGTGTGTTTAGCTGTCTGGCACAGGTTGACTGAAGGAGGTGGAAGACAAGGCTGGACTGAGTTGTGTGAAAGAGAAGAGCTTCTTCATGAACACATTTGACTGCATGGACATTGTTGGTTGTTGGTTGCCATGGAACTTCAGTGCAAGAACAAATTTATTGGTTGTTTGAAACAAGAGCAGAACATGAGGAGTTCAAACACATAAAGATAGTCAAACACAAGTCCACACACAAAGTCAAACACATAGCGTTATTAACCAAACACATTAACCATTCCCAGCATGACGACTGCAGGTTCTTGCATGTAAAGCTGGAAGACGATTGCTTCCATTTCTTCCTCCTACAGTACCTCTTGTTTGTCTGATTGGGCTTGTGTTTTTGATGGCTTGATTATCAAAATGCAACCAAGCATTTCTCAGCATTCCTTGGATATTTGAGCTGACAACAACCTTGTTTTGACCTTTCCAATCAGGTTTTATCAACAGCCACAGCACATCAGTGATTTACTCCCTATACTCGCTTCTGTCTCTTTCTCTCCTCTCAGGCCAGTGGGGAAAAGCAGCAGACTGAGGCATGTTGACACAATTTTGATTAAAAGGCATTTCAGAGACTGCACAGCACGAATGAAAAGCCTTTATTAATGGGGCAATAAAAATGATTAGCCATTAAAGAGGACACGGTTAATAAAATGGTCTTGTAAATAAGACAAGGGACAAAGTACAACACTACTCTACACTATGGATGCCATATTGTCACTAAGTATTACACTTGGTATTTCTTTATAATATTGTTGCTGTTGTTGTTCAAAGCAAATAAATATAAGCTACGTTGTATGAGTTGGTAGAGAAAAATGAAAATAGATGAATGGATGGATGCCTTCTGTTTACTGAAAATTATTTTCCAGACTTGTTCTCCAAGTAGTCTCAATACTCTTCTGTAATGTTCGGATGTTTAAAACTCAAAACTGTTTATAGAGTTTTAAGCTCATATAGAGAGGATTTTGAGTCTCAACCATGTGTGACATGTTGTCTCCTGGGGAAAAGCACACAAACAAAAAAAGACCTCCCACAGGAGGTTTTTCTACAAAGAGGGCTACATCCCTCTGATGCTGGAAAATCTCTATTTAAATTGCATCAGTGGGTTTTGGATATCTTCGAACAGCTGAGCAGAGCTGACTGTGACAATAGAAACTATGACCTAAAGCTGTAAAGACCAGACCATGACAACACTGAGATGTGTGAAGGGTAATAAAGCTGAAGAGAGAGGAGAGGGTGGGAAGCACACTTATATAAGTGTCTCATTTAGTAATACTGTCATTCATTTACTTTCATGACTTTCTTATCTGGAACACAAAAAGATGATATTTTAAAGAATGTTGGCAACCAAATACTTTTGGTGACCATTGACATATAGGGTAAAGAAACAACACAAGAATATATAGAAAACAAATCTCTTCATATTTTTATGATTTTACATCAGCAGATCTCCCGTGTGACCTTCTGAAATCTCTTCAATACATTTATGCTGCTCTGTCATTATAGCACTCAGAACAGACAGTCCAAGCACATTTTGTGATGAACTTGTATGCATTTCTTTATTTATCTAGCTTTTGGGAAGTCTAGTGACCCTGGAAAGAAGCTTGTGTAATCCAGTATCTAGGACTGGGACAGAGGTGATGAGAGAGACATCTGCTCAGATGGGCCTGATGTGTCATCAACTCGTGTAACCTTATTCAGGTCAGCAGCTTTCTATTCTCTCTCTTCTTCCCTGGTTGTATCTGCCTGTATCTCAGTGGCCTAGACAGCTCTCTGGCGTCTAGCACTTACACAAATTAATTATATACACAAGAAGGATCTCAAGGGATTCCATGATGTATTGCATCTCATTCATTAAAGCATGTACTATCCTTCAAAAGTTTGGGGTCATTAAATTGATCAAAAAATGACAGTAAAGACATTCACAGTGGAAAAAAGTAGAATGGCTTTCTTAAACATATAAAGCAACACAATTGTTTTTAACACGAATAAAGTACTAATCAGCAGATCAGCCAATTATATTGATTTCTAAAGAATCATATGATATTAATGACTGAAGGCAATAATAGCCAATATTTTATTCACAATAGAACACAGAACATAACAAATGTTTACACAAATGAGCTCATTTCAAATTTAATGCCTTCTACAGGTCTCAAAAAAGTTGGCATGGGGGAACAAAAGCAAGAAATTTTGAAAAGATTCAGCTGGGAGAATGTCTAGCAATGAATTAAGTTAATTGACGTCAGGTCTGTAACATGATTAGCTAAAAAAGAGATGTCTTAGAGAAGCAGAGTCTCTCAGAAGTAAAGATGGGCAGAGGGCTCTCCAATCTGTGAAAGATTGTGGAATGCTTTAAAACAACGTTCCTCAACGTTCCTCAAAATGCAAATCTCATCTTCTGCAATGCATAACATCATCAAAAGAGTCAGATGCCTGAAATCTTCGGGCCCTCATCAGCATGATTCTGTCATTGACATTACTAAATGGGCCCAGGGATACTTTCAGAAACCACTGTTGGCACAATCCGCCATGCCATCTGCAGATGCCAACTAAGCATGCAAAAAGGAAGCCATATGTGAACCAGTTTCAAAGTGGAAAAGTGTTCTATGGTCAGACAAGTACAAATTTGACATTCATGTTGAAAATCATGAATGCCGTGTCCTACGGGCTAAAACATTTTATAAAAAAAAAACAAAAAAACAAAAACAAAAAAAAAAGCTATTACAACAACATAATTTTGTCAAGCAACCTGACATGTACAGTGACGTTGTGAGGTATTATTACAATTTAAAATAACTTTTATATTTTAATATACAACCTGAATTCTGGAAATGTTGTGACGGTTTTTGAATAAAATTAAAACTAAAATAATTTCAAATCACATGAGCTAATGCTTTATTCACAATAGAACATATATATTTAAACTGAGAAATTTTACAATTCCATGCACAAAATGAGCTCATTTCAAATTTGATGCCTGCTACAGGTCTCAGAATAGTTGGAATGGACATGTTTAGCATGGTGTAACATCCCCTCATCTTGCAGTTTGAATGATGTGAAAGACACAAGTGCACAAAGACATGGAATGAACATGGCTTACTCAATGAACAAGATATCTCATCATGAAGGTCACCAAAGAAGGAGAAAGACTGTGGGCCCCTCTCTCTGACCACCTGACAGAAACCTGTCATCTAGTTTGAAGCATTCTTTTTATTTTTTTGGTGAGCCAGCTTTAATATGGTCACCACCTCAAGTAGCTCATATGCTTATAATTGTGATAGGAGTGCACGGAGGCAGCAAACTCCAAACACTCATAGCAATACTCATGCGAGTTCTCTTCAGAGATCGGCCATGAAGAGCGAGGCAAGCATCTCTTACAGGTTCACTCAACAAGAATAGTAAGTTCCTTAAACTTTCACTTTCAACATGCTTTCTTTTGAATGATACTGCTCTCAGCAGTGTGACACACACACACACACACAATGCGGTCTCTGTAGAAAAAGAAACTTGAAGATGTGTACGTCTCACGTCTATTTATAACCTTCAGGTGCACGTAATCAAATGACGTCCTACTGAGGTTATTTATGTCTGACACAACCGCTTCACAACTGGTCCAACAAATAATGTTCTCATCAGTGTATTAAAACGCAGCATCGAGAGTAGCTTTTGATAAGGAACCTTTGATCAAATAATTGCAGCCCTTGTGAGCATAACAGATTTCTTTTAAAATCATTTTAACCTCAAGCTATTTAACGGTAGTGTATTTTCACAAAGTTATGTTTGTGAATTATGTCATAAAATGAGATCATACAATGTTATACAATGTCGTGGCTGCACTTTTGAGTACTTGTACAATATAATTATAACTGTTAATCAAAGGAATCATTCGACATCATTATAAATATCCTTTAATAGATCACATTAGATGCTCTGGGCGCAACCAGCAGTAAAATATAAAAACTTAAGCTCTTTAAATTTCAAAGTAATCTCCCTTAACCTGTGTGCACACTGTAGTGTTCCATAACATTAATTTAACTTGTATGCTGTCTCTGTCTTATTAGATATTTTGTACAGTTTGCTTGGCAAATCAGACAATGCTTTCCTCTGTTTTGGCAGAATGATGTGTATGTTTCCTTTTATAGTGATATGATATTTTGATATGCTATTTTTAGGGAGATTTGTTTAGCTGTAAGATGTCTTAAGATCTGCATACACATTTACCCGTTGTGACAGCTAAAAAAAAGACAAAAAAACAAAAAACACATGTAGTACTTCAATTTCTACCAAAGTAGAGCAAGTCTCCCAAAACTCCTGTACTTGGGATGCCATGGGATGAGGACCTTGTCAATACACAAGTCTCACGTTGCTCTCTCAGCTTGTCTCAGAAATTACAAATGTGACATTGACCTAATTAGTTTTAATATTTATTTATTTGTATTTTTTTTACACATTTCACACAGTGAGGAGATTGCAAAAAGTATATTCTGATGAACAGACACCACACTGAATGTAAACAGCTTTGTTTTGTTCACCTTGATGTTTTATGGTAGATTTTGTAATCTGATCTAATCTCAACCATAATTAGGAAAAAAAAAAAACACTACACAGAGAACATTCTGATATCGACAGAGATTTTCTCATTACTGATGAGTCTGTAAGATGGCCTATTAAGAGAGGAGATGAGCAGGGATATGAAGTATTTGAGTAATTGTACTTTATTATCATATATTGTAGAATTTGGAACTTTTCACTCCTTACAATTTAGTGTAGACTTTCATTGTACAAAGAACATTTTGCAGGCCATCATTACAAACAAATCTTAACTTTTCTGAACTCACAAACATCAAACTTCACTCCTGGCTGAACATTTATTGCCAATTACACCCATTTCAGTGTGAACTGTATTTGGACACAACTATGCTCATTTGTCTTTGTGAAGAGACATCTCATCAGTCTCCACAACACAATCTTTGACCTCAAGCAACAGGTTTTAATTACAGGCATTGCTGAAGATGAATGACCTGGTTACAGTCAGTGATCAGTCAGTAAACAGCTAAACTCAGGCGTCAACTACAAAATCAGCTGCTGCAATTTAAAGTTTAAAAATGTCCCATAACAGCTTGACATCTGTAATGTGTTTCTTTAGAAATGTTAGAAAGGCTGCCATTAGATTAGAAAGATTTTTAAAAGTCAGTTTCAAAAGCTAACAAAGAGAAAATACAATACTTTATAATCTATTCAAAAATTTGGGGTCAGGCAGGTTTTTACTTCTTGGAAGAAATTAATTATTATATTCAGTAAGTATGTATTAACTACATCGAAAGTGCAGTGAAGACATTTTTAATGTTTCAAAAGATTTTTTTTTTTTTCTCTCCAAAAACTACTGTTATTTTTTTACTTTTTATTTCATCAAAGAACCCTGAAGAAAAAGTTTTACAGTTTTCACAAGAATAATAAAAAACAAAACTGTTTTCAACTTAATAACAAGAAGGATCATGTGACACTGAAGATTAATGGCTCCTGAATATTCAGTTTAGCCATTAATGGAATAAATTAAATTTGAATATATATATAT
>JAUMHE010000053.1:16427381-16440119 GCA_032359235.1 Enteromius mattozi | reverse complement strand
CACACAGCTTAAATACATCTAATATCTCTCTAATTACATTAAAATGACAGAATATTACACAGACATATTGTACTTAAGTGTAAGTATCTGTGTAACAGACTCTGTCTGTAACATACGTGTAACACTAGCTGTCTGTTACATCTGCATAATCACTAACTGTTCCATAACTTACTTACATGATGCGTACATTTTATTTCATGTACAATGTACAACGGCTACCACTAAGTACCTAATTAGGTAATTACTCTGTGTTATGACACCCTAAAATATAGTGTTACCACTTTTTGTAAATAAAGCGTTACAGTTTATATGTGGTGGACAGTTCCTGAGGAGTTATCATGTAAGTACACTAGTATTACAGTAACTCCTTACACTTTACACATCACTAAACCTACTCATCTCCACCCGCTGGATTAAACTGTTCCAGTTACTCTTATACATACTGTTGTTACAAAACATAGTTATATAACTCCTGTCACACATGAGTACTTAAGTGCCATAGATTTCTGAGTGGAAGAAAAAGTAGAAGAACAATGAAGGACACAACAGATGCCTTTGCACATACAGTGCTTACACCCTAATTACTGAAACTCAATTATGGAGATGATTCAATAGGTCAGACTGAGTAAGGAATAAACAGATCTTATTATCAGCAATGTGTAGCCAATATTAAAATATTTAAGAGCAGAACATAAGCAGGGCATTTTTCATTTACAAGGAATAGTTTCTTGTCTTGTCCATGCTTGCATATCACAGTTTATAAATTGCTCCGTCAAGTGTTCAATGACTGACAACCTTGTGTTTCCAACAATACATTGCACTCTAGCTGACCTTCCCTTTCTGTGAACACACGCTCCGGAAGCCATACTGCCTGTGATTTCCTTCTTGAACTCATCTGATCAGAAAGTAAAAGGTTTTCATCTCAGTTTTGAAATGTGTATCGTTACAAACTGCATATTGTTGAACATGCTATTTTTATATGACATCAGTCAGTATGTAGTGCACGTGCATTCTATTCTAAACACAAGCTAAATTTCATTTCTATTTCAAATCATTGTGACAGGTCAGTCAGTGCAAGCATGTTTCCCAGTGTTCCCAGTATTTATGAAAGCACTTTTTTAAAACCAAAAAACAGGGTGTAAAAATGTAACTTAAAGGGCAGATATATGTCAAGATATCTCTGAATGTAAATGTCTATGGAGAAACACTTCTGAAAACACAACTTCCAACAGATTACTTTTAAGTTCATTTTACAAAAAATAGCTCAAGGCTTTAATAGCTCAGCTCACAAATACTAGAAAATGGAAATTACTTTTACTGTCCCTTCAGAGCAAATCACACTGCACAAAGTGATGCTGTTCCCAGTGCTTCTGTCTGCTTTCCCAGTGTAGAAACATCCATAACACATTGACTTGAGAAGTAGTTTGTTTAATGACAAACTGACCAACATAAAGAGGGTTTATGATTTAAAAAAAACAAATATCTGCCACTGGGCACAGAAAAATCAACTTCATTCAGAGAGAAAACTATTTTTCATTCTCCACTGACTGATATTTGTTCTTGTTTTAGGCATAAATTCACTTAATTTTGTTACATTTCTCAGAAAACAGGACTTCACGTCTTTATTTTGCATCTTAAGTACCTTGAATTAAGGATGTTTAGATATTTGGATGGGAAAACAATATATATAGGGAAAAAGATATTAATTTTTAGCAATGCATGCTGTGCATTTATTGATTATGCATTTAGACTTTCTGCCCTGATTTAAGACTTTTTAAGAATTTTCATTTGTGAAAGGGCCACTTGAGACTTTTAAAAACCCTCAGAAACCCTGAACTGAAACCTGCACACATCATGCGACGGACGGTGAATACGAAACACTCTCAGGGGAAACATAACACATTTATAAATACAAACACCAGCCTCAGTCTCCTTCGGAAGCAAGTGAAATAATAACAGCATTAATATCACTGGCATCTGTCACGGTGTCACCAGAATCAAATAAGTGACCGTGTTTAGAGCAAGAATAGTGTAACTGGTGTAATATAATGAACTTTAGGTGTTATTTTAATTCAGTTACTTTCAATGGGAATTAACAGTGACATGTTCACACAAGGAATCTGTGCCTGAAAGTTAACAAAAAATATTTTATTTTATTTATTTTTTTCCTCCACAGGCATCAATTATTATTTTATGAATTAGTTTCAGCTGTTTTCTGGTCCAGCAGGTGAAAATGGCCCATTTAATCAATCTAATGCAGTGCTGGGAAAGTTACTTTTAAAAGTAATGCATTACAAAATTGCATTACTCCACCAAAAAATAACTAATTGCATTGCTTAGTTATTTTTCATGGAAAGCAACATTTTAGGTAACTTTAGTGTTACTGATTGGGCTGGGCTTCCTTATTTATTTCTTTTCTTTTAAGTTACACTTCTGGAATCTGTAAAAGCCCTTTGACAGCAAAAGTGAAATGAATAAGCCTCATGAGGAAGAGCCTTTGCGACTCGCTCCTGATTTCACTCACCACAGAGACAGGAGAGGCGTCAGTGAGCAGATGAGAAAACAAAGTCCATCACTTTTACAAAAAGGCTATATATTTATATTTCACCAAAGTTTTAAAAGCAATGCATTATTTTAGTAGCTACTTGGAAAAGTAATCGGTTTGTGTAACTCTTGTTATGTGTAATACACTTTCAACACATTTAACACTTCGGCTTCATGTCGTTGCAGACCGAATTTTCATATGCACTTTTTCCTAGTGCTGTTTTTGTTTACATAATATAAAGCATATATTTTGAAAATATTTACATACATTCACATTTATATATGTATATTCATATAATTGATATTATATAAAAATATGCTTAAAATATAAACATAACAATTTTCTTCAAAATATACTGTATGTGTATTTATATATAAATAATAAATATACACAGCACACACGCATATAAATAAAAACTTGTAATCACGATTAACACCGCTAGTTTTTTTCATATTCATTATCCTAAAAAATAATTCATCACGCACAGAAACCTTGCATGTGTATTAATCCGCTGCGGAACAATTCACAAAACAGGACTAAATCGAGTCTTCAAGCAGCGAGGATGGTTTTGTCATCCTCTCGTTTCTTAAAAAGAGAAAAAGAAAGGAAATATTGGGTCCATCTGATCCTGAGACATGGAGATGGAGGTATTAAGGATTACCAGGTTAACTTCAGGAAGTTAGCTGCTCAGTTTAAAGCTTTGCTAGAGATACTAGAGTCGCATACTAAAAAGCAGACCACTAGTTTCTATGAACTCAGTGTGTAAGGACCTTCACAGCGCTTTGTGTTGCGAGACGAAGTGGATCTGTAGATATGTTTCAAAGATTTGAATTAAACTTATGCGCAAAACTGGAATATCGCATAAAACATGTAAGAAGCAAACGAGCCAAAGAGACCAAAACATCACTTCCTGGTAAACTGTGGCGCTAAATATCGATAAGAATATAGGAGAAGCACTGAATATAATAATTTTCATACATGATACAGGAAAACTAGCCTGCTTGTGTCTCAGAGCGAGCTACGAAACACAATAAATGCGGTCAATGCTTCTGAAAGAGGAAAATGTTTGAAAACGCAGTCATGTAAGAGACAGTTATTATACAGAAATACTTAAGACGGCAGACTTTACTCATCCATCTCAGAATGATCATAACCACATATAGCTGTGTGAACGAGACCGTTCGACCCGTCTCATAGCGCATAGTCACATGACTTTTTCGATGCGCATGGAGGAATTTATTCTGTAAATGTCTTTCCATCGTAGTTTATGCGCATTTTCCAAATCGGATAAAAAGTTTATCCAACTCAAATGTTTTAAAATTTATGCGAATCTTGCCGTTTCCATCCAGCGTTTTTTATGCAATATTCCAAACTGCACATACCATAGCATAGCTAATCACTGATCTGGATTTTGGTGTTTGTTGTACGGTGACCCTGGACAGATTTTTTATTGCAGACGAATGTTTTGAAGCCGGTGTGTAAACGCAGGGCGGTGCAGGACTTACTCTTGCTGCTCCTGCTGCAGACAGCGCTCGCTGCAGTGGAGCCCGTTAGACAGGAAGTCCACCACAGAGCCCTTCCTGTTACAGCGGACACACACCAGGCCCCGCTGGGCCCACGCCGTCTCCTCCTTTGAGACGGCCCCCTCTGAGAGAGCTGCGAAACAACACAAGCTTAGAGTAAATACTCAGTCAATAATCAATCATCACCTGCAATAACAGACAAACCTGTGATCTTTTCTGATGAAGATCAATAAACATGCCATTATACACTAAACCTTGCTGCCTGCCACTTATAACAGTGACTCAAGGATTACTGAATCTTAAGATGTTCCTGCTTTCGTTTCCCAGATGAGCATACAAGACATCAGTAATTTCATCTGCATCTGCTCCACTGTTATCTTACAGAAAAGAGCTTTATACGTTCAACAAACTTAAATGTTCAAGCATACTTTCCAATTGCCTTTTATGAAGTAAATATTTTCAAATTAGCATACTATTAGTATACATTTAGCAGACACTTTTATCCAAATTCACTTACAAATGAGGACAGCAGAAACAACCAAAAACAAAACAAAATATACAAGTGCTATAACACAGTCCACAGTCCACAATCAGACTCAATCCAGAAGAACTGTGCCAATGTCTCCAAGATGAAGAAAAACACCTACCTGGAAAGCTTCCTGAAAAACTCTGGGCAAGTGTACCTCGGAACAGAAGCTGTTTTAGTTAATAGAAGTTAATTGACATATTAAATCTATTTATGGCATTATTTTTGAAAGCATCCTCATTTTACAGCATTTTTACACGAGTGTCTAAAACTCTGAACAGTACTGTAGCTTTCCAGGTAGGTTTTTTCTTCATCTTGGAGACATTGCCACAGTTCTTCTGGATTGAGTCTGTCTCAGTTTGTTCTGTTTCTTCATGTCATTCCAGACAGACTGGATGATGATCAGATCAGATGTTTGGAAATATAAACTGATATTTCCAGCTGACACGCTACCACAAAAATAGAAATAACCCACTTAAAACCATTTTTTGTTGCTGAAAACACTAGTGGCCTAAGACTTCTGCACAGTACTGTATTTTTGATCAAATAAATGTAGTCATAGAAAGCATAAGAGACTTCTTTCAAAAACATTAGAAAAAACACTTAATGATCCCAAACTTTGACCAGTAGCAGGACCATGTTATACACTGACCATTGAATTTGACAATAATGCAATGATGATAATCTTGGATATGTGAGAAAATCTACATCATTTAAACTATCATTTCTATATCAGTTCTTACTAAATCTGAATATTTGTGACATTAAATTGATTTCCAAGGTTCTTTTTCTGTAATGTTAATGTTTGCATTATCTTTTACATCAAATTTTTATATTTCATTAATGAATTTACATTAACATTGCAAAATTACAATTGCATGATAATCATCTGAGAGGAAACCGTCAGTAGGTGGCGTCAAGTGACTGTATTAATTAGTGAACATTTAAATCATTAGTTCAAGTGATTCATTCAAGATTAAAGCACAAGTGCTGTCTTTACAGATGGATCAGTGAATCATTGACTCAAATGATTCATTCAAAGGCACAGAGTCACTCAGTAACGGAACTGCTGTGTGCTGCTCAGAGATCAGTGAATGAATATTACTCGTTTATTGAACTAATAAAATCAACGTTAAATCGTGCTGATATTCAGGAATTAGCACTCTCTTAGTCACCTCATGGTGCTTAACAAGACTACATCATAGTATAAATACAAAAACTCAGTTTTTACAGCAGTATGTTTGTTTTATGAGTTGTCTGTGCTGTTTGCGCTCTTTTGTTGTAATTTCTCCACGAGATTCTTACCAGCTGCACGAGTTTCAACATGTGCAACCTTGTTACGGACAATACATTATTCATTATCAGTCGTCATTTACGCCGAATGTAATCAAATCAGAATCATTCTCGCCAGAATTGCTCATTTGCACTACACAATTTCTCTTGACTTCACAAAATTAACATCTGCTCTTACCCCCGTATCACATCAATGTTCATAGTTTGTGACAGTAAATTAAAAAGTTATTAATTACGAAGGTGATATAGTTTTTGTATTTTTGCTTTAACTGAACTTGATTTCAGGTGATTGTTTTGAGTCAGAATCATGGTGAATTTACTGTAATCACGGTGAAAACGAGGCTTTTCTCTTTTCATTTGAGATGGGAAGTCTTTGCACTCTCACAGTTCATTTCAGCTAGATGTAAGGGGTCTTTCAGGGTTATTGATCTCATCAATAGTGGGAAGATCACAGCAGTCTGAGTTACATTAATATCCAGCTGTTGTTACCACTTTATGAGCACAGTGAGAAATCTCCAGTTGACTTCTATGGGATGTTGTGTAGAAGTAATCAGACACAGTGTATGAAGACGGGTGTATTCGGGGGGTTTACCCTCTTGAGCCGTGGGGACGCTCCATGTGGTGGTGGCGTGAGCTTTCTTGCCCCTCTCCTCCTCCATCTCGTCCGTTATGACCTCCAGGACCCCAAACTCATTCACCCGGAACTAAAACACACACACCAGAGACGCTTACACACCATCTGCACTGCTAACCTACACACTTCCACCAGATCATCAACATTTAATATAGTAAACCTTTTCGGTTCATATTCAGTCTTGTGTTCATATATAGACTGCAAAAAATACATCTAAATTCTTAGTCTTGATTTCTGTTTAGTGTTGTCAAATAATTAATTGCATCCAAAATAAAACTTTCTATATATATATATATATATATATATATGTATGTGTGTATGTGTATATTATATATTATACATTATAAAATATGTTTATATATCAAATATATTTATATCTAAAATAAATTATATGACTATATGTTAATATTTTCAAAATATGCATAGTTAGTATATGAATATATATAGCATGTAAAATATATAAATATATATATATATTAGACATATATGCACCTATATACAATATCAAATATATTTTATATATACACATGTATTTTTACGTATATATAAACACTCATATATGCATGTATACATTTAAGAAAAGTATGTTATGTTATATATCAAATATATTTAAATATAATGTATATATATATGTAAATATTTTCAAAATAAATACTGTATGTGTTCGTATTTGTATATACATAATAAATATAAACAGTACACACATATACGTAATAAAAAGATTTACCTGACAGGTAAAATGACTAAAAAAGGGATCAATTTTTATTTGCTTTTGCTTTAAACAATCAGAAATATCTGCTAATGGTGTAAGAAAAATAATCTTGAGTAGGCTTTGAAGTAAGATGACTTTTCTTACCTCACTGGCAGATATTTGTGCTGGTTTTAGCAAAAACTAACAAAATTGTTATACCTTTTTTTAGACAACAAGACCTGTCAAGTAAACGCTCCTTGATTCAAGAATGTTTTTGTACTAAAGAACAAGACAAAAGTCCTCAGTAAGAGAAGCATGTTTGCAGTGTATAAGGGTGACATGTATTAACCTTGAGCTCGCTGCCAGGCAGTGTTCCCACTCCATCCTTCCAGTCCATCGCCCCGTACACGTCAAACTCTGGAGCTGTGCTCGGGCCTGACGACTCCATCACACCCGCACACACCTAACCTGCATAACAACAGATATATGAGCCCAATACACAATATACCACACTTTAGTGTAACATGTAACTTAATAAAATCAGCATTCTTTAGTTTTCTGGGGCCCAGATATATTCTTGACTGATTAGATTCATCCATAAACTAATGTAAAATCATTTAAAACACTATTTTAAATACAATTAGAAAGCTTTATCTAAAGAAATTAATAACTCAGATGCAATGCCTCTAAGCGCAATCTGAAATTTTCTGCTAAAATTAGCATTTTTCTCAGGCTCCTTTGTTTGTGTTCAGTTATTTCACTTTAATGGCAACCAAAAGAAGCAGTTCATGGCCATCAGAGTGAAATTACGGAGCCTTAAACAAGTCATTTGAGAAGAAAATCACTTCAAATACTACATTTTTAGTCCAGAGCAGAATTATTAGTGCATTAATACAGCACGCATCTGTAAACGGTCAATCTATAAGAATAAGAGCATTAGAAGAAGACTGTCTGTTTCTAATCTGTCCTTCAAATCAATGTCAACCCTTCTTTGGCCTCTTGGACAAGCACGACACAAACACTACCGGTCAGGCAACAAGCTAAACTGGAAGACGGCATGATCATTGTAATCTTTAGAGCAAGTTTCACACGAGTGTGTGTGTGTGTGTGTGTGTTAGTGCCGCATGAGGCCTAGCGCATGCGTGTCATTTCCGGATCCGCCAGCAGAGGGCGCTGCTGCCCGCCCTTCCTCCGCGGCGCTGGAAACTTTCAAGACCCTGTTCAACAATGAAATCAAAAAGAAATGCACGCAATATTGTCACATATTGCAACATTGTATCATCTCGCTGATTGATTTGAACCCGGTTCGGCATCAAACACCAGAATCAGAGTCAAATAACAGCCGCATATCTGGACACGAAGCGATTTTCGCATCTGTAGTTGGTATTTATAGGTATTTGTTATGTTATATAATTCAACAAAGTTGATTTTCTCAACACATATCTGAAATCTCCGTGCAAACGCTCTACTTTTTTGTGTGAAATGCAATAAATCGGCATCTATTTGCATAACAGTTTTTTTTTATTATTAAATAACGATTTAGATCAAATTCAGGGACGACGATGATGCTGCTCAAATGAAATGCATGTTAATTGTGCACCTTGAGTTTTCCTGCGCAGGCTTTTCCCGTTCAAGGCGTTTATTTCCAGGTTTGCGTGTATTTCTTGCGTGCAGCTCTATTGTATTAAATAGTTTCCTCTGAATGGGGTGAAATGATTCAGCTCGACGGCGACAGGGCAGTATTATTTCCCCCTAAATATCGACGACGATGGGCTGTGCTGACACATTTGTGAACGCACGGTATCTGATATTAAAACACTTTTCTTTAATGTGTTTTAAAGGCAGTTTCTCAAAATGGCGGAGCAGGAATTATATTGAGTATATAATTGAAAGACACGGGCCTGGCGAATCGCGACATTATTGCTGATCAATGAGATTTAAAGTGCATGACTGAGCTGATCGCAGAGCTGATCGAGACGTGTTTTGTTTGGCACGACCAGTTCCTGGCGTTTCCAGCAGCACACGGGAGCGAATGCACTACTGCTTTGCATTATTCTACACAGACTCATAAATACATGCTTTATTCCTGCCATCAGCCGCACATGTGCACTTTAATCCTCTCTATCGACTGCGTCTGTTTTCAGTGTCATTCATTAGCCTTCTTCTTTATTTCATACTCTCTTCCTGCTGCTCATATTATTGATGACACGTCCAGGCGTTTTCTACTTTAAATCTAACTTTCATTCTTATTCCTTCGCATTAAACCTCCCGCGAAGGTCCGAGACGGCGCGTAAAGGTTCGTTACAGAGTATAAAATGCTAGGCGAGCAGTTTATTCTATCGTGCGATTGTTTTAATTTGTCTGTTTCTTACCCAAATTCTCCCACGAGTACTGAGAAATTGGCCAGGCGGACTCCAGTGCGCATGCGCAGTGCAGCCGTCGCGCTTCACACTCGCCCATCATGACAATATCGAAAGTTTTGCGCTGGAACAATTCCGACGGGTCTCGACGGTCGCAGCGACCCGGCAGCCTCCTCAGGAAGCGGCCTGAGGCTCTCCTAACGAGCGCTCACGGGCTCCGGTGGCGTCAAACATCGCCATTGCTGTTTGGTTACTCAAAATAAATTCCTGCCTTCCAAAATGTAGAGAAACGTCTGAGTGAAGACGAACTGTGCCCTGAGAGGCAGAAGCGAAGGCTAACTGCTCTGCTCTCAGATATCTGTGAACTAAACAACACTAAACTGTGCTGTACAGAGCAACACAACAAGCCCAAACTGTGCCAGTGTGTGGATTTAGAGCAGCACAACACTACCCTGTGGCTGCTGGAAAGGACAACATTGAGCTGTGCATATATTACATTAAATATATTACACTACACCAAAAGAATTCTGAAGCAAGGCACTGCTAAAGTAAAACAGACTGGACTGTAGCCTGCCGTACTTCAGTATTAAAATGAGTGGGTTTCTGTAAACCTTCAGTGTTTATGTGCTTTGCTTGTGTGGATGAAGGCACATACCTCACTTTTATTTCCTGACTAACACAGGCTCACAACACATACATGATGATGCATAAAACACTGAACCACAAACAAGGATCAAATCATTTTCTCCTATCAAACTCAGAAAAGACAGAGATATTACGTATTGGACCACAACTGTACCCAGAACCTCTTGGATTACAGCTAGACGGATGTCCTGTTACCTCCTCTACAGTCAAAAATCTGGGTCTCTGCTACGCTACGAAACATGTGACCTGTGTCTGATGCAGAAAAGCTAATTCATCAGCTCTGGATTATTGTAATGCACTGCTAGCTGGATGTCCTGCGTCTTCAATAAAAAAGCCACAAATAGTTCAAAATGCCGCTGCTAGAATCCTTACCAGGTCAAGGAAAGATGATCATATTACTCCAACTTTACAGTCTGTGCACTGGCTGCCTATTAAGTTCTGTATCAGCTACAAAATATTATTACTCACCTATAAGGCCCTTAATGGTTTAGCTCCTGCATACCTAACTAGGTCCCTAAGGTCACTAAACTCTTTTGGTAGTACCTAGGATAGAAAAGTCCACTAAAGGAGGTAGAGCTTTTTCACATTTTGCCCAAACTCTGGAATAGCCTTCCTGATAGCGTTCAGGGTTCAGACACGCTCTCTCTTTAAATCTAGACTAAAGACACATCTCTTTAGCCAAGCATTCACATAACGCATCTCATAATATTTGTACTACAGTTATATCTGATTAAACACACATTATTATTATTATTATTATTTAGCTTGGCTTGGATGGAACAGCAGCTACAGTCATTATGTCTCTCTTTGTTTCTCTGTTTCTGCCGCAGGATTAACATCCTTTGGTAACTAGGAACTTTACAAACTTCGGGCTGGATCCAACCCTTAAATGACCCGAGATGACGAACACCAGAGAAGAGATGATGATTTCAACCCTCTCAGATATACAGAATTACCAAATTTTGCCATAAGTTAAATATATAAAATTTCTACAATATATAACCATATTGTAGAGACTTAATTTCCTGTAAAGCTGCTTTGCAACAATTAGTCTCGTAAAAAGCGCTATATAAATAAACTTGAATTGAATTGAAAATAAACTGGCAATATAGGTTACCCAACCAAACAGAGTTAGATTTATAATTATGTCATTTGTGCTAGTTATTAGTGCACTCCTCTTAGGCTTTAACTGTAATTGTTTACACTGTATCAAATCAAACCAGTTATTGTCAGGTAATCCGTTTAGACTAAGGATGAAACTATATTTTCTTATAATGACTGCGATCGCTGGTCGTGTAATCAGTGCGGTCTGGAGGTCTGCTGTGGCTGTTTTTGGTTTTAGTTTTAATTTAAAGGCTATTCACAATGACTCAGTCTCACGCTAACATAAGGAATTTCTATTGCAAATTGAGTTCAAAGGCCAAAGAGATTAATTTTCAAGGCAGAGGTGAGGTTGTATATACATTTCTGCAATCCCATGTTACCTTGCTTCAGGTTTAGTGCTGGACATTAGTTAATTAGTCTTCAGATGTCAGTGTTAATACAGTAGTCATCTTTTATCACCAGAATAATTCATTTAATAGAAGACTTTAATATCTACGTGCAGACAAAGTTAGTTAGAACTGTTCTTTTAAAGGGTCTTTATTGGCCTGAATGAAGAACTATTAACATGCATTACACATTTCCATCACACACATGGTTCCTGATAGTGGAAAAAGGTTCTGCTGATTATTAAAATGTTCTATACACTAGAATAATAAACGGTTATTTTAAGAACTGTTCAATGAAAGGTTTTTTGAGGAACCCACAATGGTTGTTCCATTTAGAGCCTTTATTTTAAAGAGAAGAAGCTCCAGGTTTGTGAAGTATGTTTAATCAGAGCATCAGTGAGGACCAGCGTTCACATTCATCCTGAAGGTGTTCAGGTCAGGGCTTTACAATCAGTCATGTTCCTCTGCACAAAACATCAATCATGTCTACATGGTCACTTAACTGTTGACAAAGTTGGGAAAATGCAGTTTTCTATCATCTCAAAGTATGTGTAGCACTGAGTAAGTTCTTTATTCATTACAAGGGGGTGGAATACATACGTTTGAATGAAAATGTGGATAAAAGTTTTTAATTTTCATACATTTTTTTAAATCACAGTATCACAAGTGAATGAATGTTAAATAGCTACATTTGGTAGAATAGTTTTGAGTGGATGTTGCCATTTTTGTCATAACAAAATTCCAGTAACTCCAGTATCTTCCAGTATCTACATCCCTACCCCATGCCTAAAATAAACAACTACATTACTAACTGTTAATAAGCAAATTAGGAGTTTACAGAGGCATAGTTAATGGTTTATTAAAGGAATCATATGATGTTGCTAAAAAGAACATTATTTTGTGTATTTGGTGTAATGTAATGTGTTTATGTCGTGTGTGTACCTACTGTACATCATTGTTTCTCCTCTAAGCCCCGCCTCCTGAAACGGGTCGATTTGTACAAAGCTCATCGTTCTAAAAAAGCGAGGTGT
>JAUMHE010000053.1:16407672-16421341 GCA_032359235.1 Enteromius mattozi | reverse complement strand
GCTAATAGACGTTTTTTAGACCAAAAATTGCCTGCTGGGCAGTTTCATCAAAAATATCTTAATTTGTGTTCTGAAGATGAACGAAGGTCTTATGGGTTTGGAACGACACGAGGGTATGAAAGAATTTTCATTTTTGAGGTGAACCAACTCTTCAATTGATTTGAACTCAATAGATTCACAAAAGCTTGCTTATTTTGGGAGATTTTAGAGAAGTCTAAGGCTATCATAACTTATTTATGATGATTCTAAAAAGGATTTCTTTCACAATTTTGAGTGTAAGTGTGTTGATCTGAACTCTGCAGGAGCAGGACTGGACACCCTGTTAAAGGTCAAAGGGCATGCTTTTTTCTGATCATTTATGCATTAAAGTGAAATCAGGGCTCTCTCTCATATTAAACACATGCTCAGAGCTTCACAGACTGGTAATAATGTAGTAATGTAATGCTGGCTGTCTCTTGCAGGCTCTGGGTTAGTGATGATGATTTTTGTTGGGCAGCTCCTAGCTTACAGACTCTTCAGAAGTAACTTTGTGCATCCGGCAGATCTTCAGAACTTCTGACACGCTGTGGAACATGTACAGGGATGACTTTTCTCAGTTTTGTATTTCTTTTTTTTACATCATGGGTATAGTTTGAAGTAGTTTTGTTATATCTACACAAAATGTTGTTGTGAACTGTCTACTCTTGCTGATAAACTAATTCCAGAAAACCATGTTATTTCAGAGGCCTTTTTTGATTAAATCTCACAAGAGTCCAGTGGATTTTGACTCGGATGCAGATATGATTGTTGGTGCTTACATACAAATATAGTTTTGCTTCACTTACTGTATACAGCAATGTCTTATATGTGTTAAATTATCAGAATTGGGTGTTTAAATCTGAAACACTGTATTATTTTGGCCGTCTTAGACTCATACAGACCAAAATCTGTAGTCTTCGATTGCGAGTTTGACATGTTCTCTGACAGCTGATAAACAGCCATTGCAAATTAATTTTCCCTTCGATGAAGTCCTGTAGTGTGTCTTCATTTAAGACAAAAACGCTCAGGACCTGATCACAACAAAAAAAACTATGCTTTAATACAAGTCATAATCCAAATGAATGCAAGAGTTTGTTTTTTGTTTGCTAGTTAATGGCAAATATAAGTTTATTAACAATAACTACAAACAAACATTTGTACGATTGCTTCATTAAATGAAAACTGCAACCTTTAGTTTCAAGCATTATTAAATGTTTTAATTTATTACACTTCAAAATTGTTTTCATGAGACAAGAATATGAGAGAATAATGATATATTAATTGTGACATATTTGCAGTAATTATGCTGATTTGAATTTGAAGACACAATATACATTTATATTTGAGTAATTTAGCAGACTCTTATCCAAAGTGACTTATAAATGAGGATAATAGAAGCAATCAAAAACAACAAAGAGCAACACCATTTGACAAGACTGAAACCCAGTTCAGACACTGTCAGTGAGAAGATCAGTATTGTTTCTCTGTTGGTTTAGAGTTAGAATGAGAGCACTATGGATGTATTGTTATAATCCTGAACAGCTGCTGTCCTCTAATCGGTTTGGATTAAATGCATCCTCAGGAACATGTTAGATCGGTCGAAAGCATTACCAACTCGAAGTGTGTCTATTATCAGGTTTATTCAGTGATCTCAGGGCACATTATTCAACAGATCCAGCACATGATCATCTCTCTCAGATCATATGCTTAACACACTTAAGCAGCTATATTCAGTGTTACCAGTTTAACAGATTTCTTGCTAGATTTGGCAACTTTTAAAAAAAAGCATCTAGAAACAAATGAAGCTATTTTTTTTAAATCTATGTATTTGGCTTTTTTTTTTTTTACCAACTTTTGAAACGTGACTCAATTCATAAAAAAGGCATGCATCTTTCCTTTTAACCACACAAAAAAAGAAACTATTAAACAAAATCTATAAAAATGCAAATGTAATTTAAAATACAGGTTAAATGCTTTCGAAAAAATATGGATAATTCCTTCATGTTAATTTTATGGACTTTATACTTAAATGTATAGCATTTAAATTACTACCAATACACTGCTTTAAACTGTTAATAATATGTTGTTCAAAAACAAGTAACATTTCAGAAATGCAATGTTTTAATGAAAAATAAAAATATGCAATAAAAAATATATTTATAGGTTTATAAGTGTCTCAGCAGCACAGGTGTATTTGTAGGAATACACAACAACACATTATGAGTCAAAATTATCCATTTTTCTTTTATGCAAAAAATCATTAGGATATTAAGTAAAGATCATGTTCAGTGAAGATATGTTGTAAATTTCCTACCGTAAACATGTCACTACAACATTTTTGATTAGTAATATGCATTGCTAAGAACTTCATTTGGACAACTTTAAAGGTGTTTTTCTCAATATTTAGATCAGATTCCAGATTTTCAAATAGTTGTATCTCAGCCAAATATTGTCCTATCATAACAAACACACAGCAACGGAGAGATTATTTATTAAGATTTCAAAAAATTGACTCTTATGACTGGTTTTGTGCTCCAAGGTCATATATTATTATTATTATTTTTACAAACAAGCAAAACAAAATGAACATATTTGTGTTTTTCTTCTTTTTGAATTTCAATGTGTTTACACACTGACAGTTTCGCATCATGGCTACATAATGACATCACCATCCAATGACATCACAACATCTTTTAGCAACTTTAGCAACAGGATGATGTTTCTTTATCAGCTTTACCTGTAAATAAGTTGGCAACACTGGACAGACTCGACACAAGGGTGACTCAACACTTCTCCGGAGGCGTCCTGTGTCTGGAGATTTTCTCCTGGTGTCAAACCTTCATCAATGATTTAATGAGATGATGCACCGGAGGAGAGGAGCTCTCAGTGCTGCTGCTGCCCCTCGGACCCTCGGAGCTCATGGTGACCAAACTGGTGTGTTACCTGCAGCTCTGGTAAGTGCTCGGGCTCTTCTCTTCTCCTCCAGACCATCAGATCTTCCTACAGAGACGTTTGGATATCTGAGCCAGGCTTAAAAACCAGTGCATTAGACGTGGCGTCTGTGTGTGAGTCTAAAGCTGCAGGATCTTTACTCTTTCCTGCTTTACGTCTGAAGTCTGTGTGTGTTTGAACCTGCTGCTGATTTTAATAGATGCGTGAAGTGTGAAGCTTGACCTTCATAGAGAACGCATTAACTGGCAACATCATCCAATTACTAACTACCCCTAACTTGGTAGTTCAGGTGTAGTAACTGTTTTTTTGGTATATTGGTTATCTTTTGTATAACCATAGTTTTATTAACATGTGTTGTTGTTAGCGGATGTCAGATATTTGGATTGTCAAGAGTGTTTCTGCATCTTTCTTTCTGAACATCAGTGAGACTTGCTTCAGTTTTTTGTTGCATATTGCAAAGACATTCAGACCCTTTTAAACGTAACCAGATGCATGAATAATATCAATATTCCTGGATTCTTCTTTTTCCTTACAGTAGTGGTTGTACAGATTTAAAAAATAACTTCTGCCTAAAATTGTTGAAATAATTACAAAGGTTAATGTATTTGATGATGCAAATGTAAATGTGAAGTGAAAACTTCATGATGGTATTTTTGTAGATAAAGTGAGGAGCATTTATTCTCACTGTGTCTGTAGCATATTATTACTTATCAATGCTTTATTCTACATGACCATATTTTTAATCCTTTAGTTCAACTCATACCTAAACTTAACAACTTACTAACTATTAAGCAGTTAATCAGGAGTTTACTGAGGCAAAAGGATAAGTATTTCCTGTTCTAAAGTGCTCTAAATGACACACATATCGAGTAGAAACGTCTGGAAAACAGCAGCCAGTAAAGCGCTTTACAGAAAACACACGATCACAGCATGTGTTGAGCGGGCCGTGACACCTCTGCTATGAACAGATAACATTTCAGTCTATTCTTCATCTGGCCTGTATCTGTTTCACCCCGAGAAACCAGAAGAGCAGAGCAGAGCAGAAAGAGACTTCTTTGCGTGTGAGACTATATGAGATGCACCTGATGTTCTCAGTGTCTGTGTCAGGAGAACACTGGACCACTTTCCACAAGAACGGTGCAATAACTGAATCATCTGACTGATATTTAATACATTACAGAAAAAAGATACATACATTTTCAACTTATTGTGTTTAAGTTGAGTGCCAAACTGATCCTGCAACCCTGTCACGACAGAATTTCCCCCCTATTAAAGAAATGGAGTGTTCCATAAAATTGTGACAGACAGGAAGTGACATCGTTTAGAGTGTTTTCTGCATTCATAAGAGCCTACAATTGTTTGTTAGCAGTCGTTCACTCATGTTAACAGATTAGAAAAAACGCATTAGTAAATAAACACTAAGTCTATAAATGCTGTAGAAGTACTGTTCTTTGTTAAACTTGATTAAAGTAGTTCACTGATTAAACGCTACAATGATTTAATGGTTTTACTGGAAAATAGTACAAATTTGTGGTAAGTGGTAAATGCATTTGTATTTATGTAATTATAGCTGTCAGAAATTATGTTAACAAAATTGCAAACCAAGTGAATGTTAAATCAAACGAAATCCTTCATCTGTTTTTGTAGTTTCCAGCTCTATCTTGCCTTAGAAGAAACGGTTCCATTACGGAGCTTAAACATCTGAAGAACCTTCGGTTTCACAAACAATTATTTCTTTTTTTGAGCAGAAAGAAGGTTCTTCAGATCCTAAAAGGGAAATGATGAGATGGTTGTTTGAATAAGCTTTGACTGAGTGGTTCTTCTGTGGCATCAATGAAAAGAACTTATTAAACACCTTTATTTTTAAGTGTACAGTCGCTGTAGACCTCAGTCAGGGTGACACCCTTCTTTAGTTTTGTCAGGAATAAAATGAGGCTGTGAGGGACTGAAGTATTGTTCTGAATTGTGAAACTTTCTGAATCCAGCATCCTTATGCTGTGAACCTGACTTCAACAAGTACACAAGGTCCTTTGGGTCAACATCCCAATCGACCAATCAGCACTGAGGGATTCATTCACAGGAAATGTCTGTTTTATGCTTACAACAAGCATTGAGTGCATCTTCACCCTTTATTCAGCTTTCATTTCCCTCTGATTATGGGCAGGGATAGGGTTCGAGCAAAAACCTCCTCATATAGTGTGTGCCCTAATTCATTACAGCCTTGTTTTCATCCACATTAAACTCAGTATGTCATCTAACCTGGCTAAAGTAGTGAAGCTAGTAAGTCGTGTGACCCTGCAGCTCATGCTGTGTCTCCAGATCTCACAGCTTCGGACAGAGCTGAGGTTTCTGTACAGATGATGCTGATGGTCACAGTATGTGCTGCCACAAAAATAAACCATCCTATAATGTTACTCTCTCGATCTGACCATGATGTGTCGTCAGTCAGTCGTAACAGACAGAAGCAGGTGAAGCTGGCTGTAAACTCATGCTGTGCTGTTCTTTGTGTGAAGTCACATGATCAAACAAAGAGAGGCTGAACTCTGTCAGAGGAGCGTCTGAACACTAGAGGGCAGTGTCACAGCTGCAGATCTGACCCTTCTGTCTCACACCCATCACTGATAGACCGATGCTGGGTCTTTATCAAAGCATGGCTCTGTGTTTGAGCTGCCCAAGATGTCAACTTCTGACCTCAACCACGACAAACCCTTGAGCCTAAGTACTGTATTAAACTCTAGTCCACAATCCCGCCAGACTTTCTCTGTGCTGCTCTGCTGTGGAAAGTGTTTTGCCCAAATATGCACCAATCAAGAAACATGATAAAAACCTGCTTCTGATCTGCTGCTGCTTCAGATATTTTACTTGAGTTGTCACATCTGTTCTTTTTTACGAAAAATGGTTTTATTGTGGCAAAAGTGTAGTAACAGTGTTTTATGGCGCATTGATTACCATTTGTACAGTATAACCACAGTTTTACTACAAATACCATAATTAAACCATGTTTTACCACGCACAGCTATATGCAAGCATACTTTACGGATCACATCAAACGCACTTCATCGAATGCAGCACCTACTCTGACTGTAGGTGATTTTAGACAAAGACAAAAAGCCCTCTTTTGGCATAAACCAGTTACTTACCAAAATTATAGATTTTTCTTTTATGCCAAAAATCATTAGGATGCTAACGATCATGCTCCATGAAGACATTTTGTAAATTTCCTACCGTAAACATATCAAAACCTTCATTTGGACAACTTTAAATGCAATTTTCTCATTATTTAGATTTTTCAAATAGTCATATTTTGAACAAATATTATCCTATCCTAAAATACAATGGAAAGCTTCAGATGATGTATAAACCTCAATTTTAAAAAAAAAACTGACCCTTGCGACTGGTTCTGTGGTCCAGGGTCACATGGCTAATGTAGTAATGCTAGTACCGTAGTGCACATAGCCCTAGCATCCAGCAACATAGTGAAAAACACTCAGAAATCACATTGCAACACATTAAAAACCAGCCTAGCAGCTTCAGCACTCTTTAACCAGTCTTTCTGTTGGTGCAGACATTGCACAGTTCAACTGAAGCTTAACTATTAATTACTAACTACATCAGTATCTGACCATCTCTTTAAAACCATTATTTATGTTTCAAAAAGAGCTATTTACTCTGAAACGTACAAGACCATGAAACCCACACGAGACAACAGAGTCCATGCTTGTGTTCTCTGGATGTTGTAAACGTGTCCGATAACAGAACAGTGACATACAGCTATGGAAATAAGCCTGCACTGTTTGATGAATGTCTGAACCTGGTGAAAACAGCTGGCAGGCGCTCATGTAGAGACAGACTCGCTGAGCTAATAGCTGTGATGGTAATGGAAACGTGCAGGCGTGTTCAATTGTGTTCTGAAGAGCGCTGAAGAACTAAAGTAAATAAATAATGGTTTCCAGTGTACCTGTGTGGTCAGCGTTCGGCTGAACGTCATATTTCCTTCCCTTCACTCTCAGCTCGGCCTAAAAACAGCCACAAGCCTGACTTTTCTCAGAGAGAAGCATGTAATGTAATCTAGACTGGGGCACGCTGTTGACACACAAAAGGCAAATTACAGGCAAATGGAGCGAACCTCATACCTGCTCCAAAATGCTGACATCTTACAGTTTCAGCTTTAGGTTTTCAGTGTTGGGTCACGTTAAACATGTGTGTTAATTAACCAAATCATCTGATACACTTGCTTCAGTGCTTTCACTGAATGCTGCTGACTTTACTGTGTGCATCTATGACAAAAACAGAACACTTTTGACTGGAAACTCTCTAAACAGGTGTGTCTGACATCCATTTGTGTGACTTATTTTCTGTTTATTTATATATTTTATAATTATAAAACAGCTGTTGTGAAATTCAGCCTCACTGCTTTATATCAAAGTTATTTTTCACATCAGCTTGACTGTTAGACATGAGGTGCCATAATTAATGAACGGAACCAAGGTCGTTAAATTAATACACATCAATAAGTTTCTGAGATACAAGCTGAAGTAAATCACTGGGGATTAATGGATGCTCTGTGCAACAGTGTCAAAACATCTCTGAGGGTGACACTAAGTCAAATTGGAAAACGTTATAGATTTCTTTCTTTCTTTTTTAATTTTTAGAGCAGCACAGGTTAAATTTAAATCTAAGTCTCCGCCCCACGTGATTCTCTGAAATAAATTCTATTTAAAGACGTCGCTTATGTATATTAATTACGTTACGTGGGTTGCCTAGTAACCTTTCTGGAGCGTCGGGTTACGTAACGTTATTAATATTCATAAATCAAGCCTGCTCCTTTAACAGCGTCTGCATTTCGGCCAATCAGCAAAGGCTTGTTGGGTCAGCGTGACATAACGTCATTAATATTCAATAGCCGACTCTTCACCGCGCTGGGATTGGTCAGGGCGCCGCCGGGGGGCGGAGCTGTGTAACTCTGGTTATTCATGTTGTTAGGGGAGAGTCGAGCGGTAGTTCGTCCGAAGTTACAGCGAAACTTTCACAATAATGCTGCGCTAAAGATGAGTCGCCAGCAGGACGAGCAGGGCGTCGTGTTAACCGCCTACACCAGCAACAGCGAGGCCTTACCGGCCATCAGCTGCAGAGAGCAGACGGAGTATCCAGGAGCGAGGTGAGGAGCCGCCGGTGTCCAGCTCTGAGAGCGGGGTGTTCTGTTCTCAGGGCTGTGTGTCGACACATAGTAACCAGTGTAGCGAAGAGCGTCCGGCGGGGTGTGAGTGATCTCCTCTGAGCGTGTGTACTCATGATCTCCAGATGCGGTTTATTAATCTGATAATGCTGTTTTACATGCAGGTTATGCTAAATATGTGGGTGCTCAGATGTAATTACTATTTTGTCATTTGAGGGATCTTGTAGTATTCAAGAGTGTTTGTGTTTTAATTGAGACGATTACCCTACAGCCCTTCAGATCTCTAACCCACAGTAAACCACCAGATTTGTCTACAGCATGATGTGGGTTCGTACAGTACATGTACAGTACAGAACAGTAAGATTTTTAATGTTTTTTAAATAATTATCATCTGCTCTTCGAAGAATGCATTTATTTGATCCAAAATACATCAAAAGCAGTAATATTGTGAAAGATGTTTACTATTTAAAGTAACTTTCTGCTGGAATAGGTTGTAAAATGCTGTTTATTCGAAGCTGAATCTGTAGCATCATTACTCATGATTCAGAAATCACTCTAATATGATGATTCGCTGCTCAAGAAACATTTATTATTATGATGATGAAAACAGCTGAGTAAACTTTAGCAGGTTTCTTTGATGAATAGACAGTTCAGAAGAACAGCATTTATCTGAAATAGAAATCTTTTGTAAAAACATGCTGTAACAAAATAATAATAATAATAAAATACTGACTCCAAGCTTTTGAGAAGAATAGTGTATAATGTTATAAAAGCTTATAATGTTCTTGTGTTTAATGTCTCTTCATGATCAATCAATATTCCTCATGTGTGAGTCCCTTTATAAATAAAGGTGTCTGATTTAATGTAAACGAAATGCTCCAAAATACAAAATTAAAATTCACTTAAAATATAAATAAATAAAATCTTTTATCTAACCGATGTGATTGTCTAAAATTCACAGACAGCTTTGTCAATATGGATTGTGCCACTTAAGCTTAATCATCTGTCATTGTGTTAAGTGCTGTTAAGATTATTATTAAAAACAGAATATATAGTAATCCTGGACCTGGTCAGGGCTGTGCAATCAATCCCATCTGATCCTCGTGTCATGAAGAATCGCTCTCTGTATTAAAGGTGCTGTATTTTAATTTCTTGACTCTACTGAAGATTAAAAATACCATAATACATTTGCAGATATTTAAGAATTTAATTTAAATAAATTATTAAACATTTTATAATATATGTATTTAAAATATAAAATATTTAGCACATCAATTTTTAATATTAAAATGATGACTTGTTTCTAACATACTTCCCTTCTTTCGTTACTGGAAGAATCAGTGTTTTCGAACGAATCTCTTGAATGAATGGTTTAATGACATCACTTACTTTCACAAGAGGATTTGCTTTATTTTGAACACATCAGTGTTTATATCCGCACTATAAGCGTTCATCCCAGTGTTTCTGAGAGAAGATGAGTGACTGTGCTGTTGAGAAGCTGTTTCTCGCCTCTGTGTCAGCAGCAGAATGAATGCAGATTAGATTGTGCTGAAAGATGTGATAAACATCATTTAAACATGCGATCTCACGAGTGTTTGAATGGAGATGCTGAACTTTTAATGATTTATCATGCAGCTCTAGTTAGTTATTATGTACCACACACACGTTTGTTACATTTCATGTTGTTAAAGTAATGTTTATTGCGTTATTTTACTGTCATGCATGTGTGCACCTTCGAATATATACCTCCCCCAGTTTGTGGAAAAGCTACTTGAGATGAGTTTTGATTCTCTCATTACCACTGTGTTTTGACAGTTAATGAACTATTTAAATATATAGGCTATATATATTCCATAAAACTATGAAATGCTGCTACTTTATCTGTAAAGTTCACAGCTGGTGATTTTGTGGCTGTCTCTGCATCATATTTGTACAGTTTTGATGCATCACTGAAGCCCCCCTGAGGTTAAAAGTAGTTAGTCAGTCGGTCGGTGGCTAGTTTTAACACGAGCGGTCCGAAGGCCTCGTGGAGCGGGATGCTGGCTGTTGTTTGTGTCCTCAGATGGAGCGCAGGTGTCTTCCTCGTTCAGCAGCTGCGAGCAGAAGTCCCTCGTGGATGCTGCTGGCCGGAGCTCAGCGGCTCACACAGCCTGAGGACAAGGTTTCTGAGTGTGCGTGTGTGTGTGTCTTTGTTTAGTGTTTGCGGGTCTGCTCCACCAACTGGCCTGCTTGCTCTAGCATCTGCGTTAGGCTGGTAGTTTGCAGACAGAGCGGTCGTTTAGATTCATCATGAAAGAGCCATGTTTATACTAGACTCTTTTATATTTGGATCTAAAACTGGACTTTTTGGGTGAATCCTACAAAGAATTGTCTGTAGCTATGTTTCCCTCACCCTCACAATTTTAGAAATGGCATAAAAAACGAGTGACGGAAACGCCAGATTTCAAAATAAACGTTTGCTCTTGTTCGAGGTGGTTTTTGAATTGTGTGAAAAAGGGTTTGATGTGAATGATGGAAGCATGATGAAAACGCATTTTGCAATAAATTCATCCATGCACATCCAAGAAGGCGTATGATTCTGCGCAATGGGAGGGCCAAACCTGATTAACCAGTGGACTGATTTCATGGCACAGCGTCTGAAATGTTGTTAGGGTCATTCTGAAGTGCTGAGCAAAGTGTATCTGTATAACTGACCACATTTACTGTGTTTGTCTGCTCGCTCTGAGGCACAAGTCTTTTATATTTATATTTATATATATTCACTGAGTTCTCCTATATTTATATTTAGTGCCAGTTTATCAGGAAGTGATGATTTTGTTCTCTTTAACTCATCAGTAGTTCAACCCAAATTCAAAGGAAAAGAGATTGTTTCCTATTTAACACTGTGTGTGTGTGTGTGTGTGTGTGTGTGTGTGTGTGCATTGCTATCGTGATGTTTCCTCATGATGTTCACTTGTTGCTGGGTGGTTCTGGGTAGTTGTGAGAAAGTCTTCTGACGTCTCTCAGAGCAGAAATCCCTCTTATTTCCTGTGTTACGCAGCAGAAACACTCGGTGTGAAATCATGAGACGCATGCCTGGGGATGCAGTCACGCAGCTGCACTGCTCTCACAGACACAGCGTGGGTCAAACAGCCCTAATAATAATCACGCTGGCATGCAACATTACTGTATTTTGCATTAGAACAATGAGAACTGGAGGGAGTGTACTTAACAGTCTCGCGAAGTAGGCATCTTTATGCAAAATATGATGGTATTTTGTTTTTGGAGTTATATATAACCCTGTCTGTTTTTGTCATATTCACTCTTACATAATGAACTAATAAAATAACTTCTCTGTTTTCTCGGTTGTGCTAAAACATAGGAAGGATTTACTGTTTTAGGCCTTCATTTGATTACACTGGTAAGAAATTTCTATTAAATTATAAACCCAGAAAAAAATTAATAGAATTTCTGAAGAAAATAAAACATTTCACATGCAAACATTGTAATAAGTTATTATTAGAGAAGTTCATATTAGACATTAAACTTAAACTCAAACCAGTAAAATTAAAACAGAAGGAAAAAAGGAAATTGTGATTTCACCCGGCATTAGAACAAAATACTCTTCCTTAGCTGAAAATGTTTTAATATTAATAGTAAATCCCCTTTGTTTGTTACAATAAAGCTTAATAGTTGTTTTCAGTAATTAAAATATAAAGGAATTTAATGTTTTATGCCTTCATTTAACTAGAAATGTTTAAATAAACAGTACAGAATTTCTGAGGGGGAAAAGATTGTCTATTTAAAGAGTGTAGTATTTATGCATTCAAATATTTAGACATGCTAAAATACAGAATTTGGTAACAATAAAATATTTACTAAAATATTTCATAGGGTCCTAAACATAAATTTTGTTAAATGTTTAATAAATTAATGTGAAAAGTGTTATTATTTTAATTAATTTGACATATTTATACAATTAATTTAAACAACTGAAGAGAAAATTTTAAATGAGGGGAAAAGATCAAATGGATTTCATAGGGTCCTAAGTATGTGAGTGGAGCTGTATGGCATGGGTTTTCATCCCAGCTTGGCTCAGCCAGTGTATGTCCTCATAGAAAACAGTGTGTGCTGATCTCCGCACACTCTCTGTCATTCAGAGGCATCGCTGTAGTGAACAGACCGTATCATCAGGTTGAGATCTGTCAGGTAAAGGAGGGATGATGAGGAGTGTGTGTGTGTGTGTGTTGATGGTTTAACCTCTGCTGACTTGCTAAACATCATTAGACTGTACAGTTGCTTAATAAATATTTAATTCAGTGTGCGCTGCATGCTTTGTGCTCATTATGAGTGATGATAATGATGAAGATGATGATGTTGATGTCTCTGGACAGCTCAGAACTTAACTCTGAAGACATCTCTAGTAACACATACAGCAGAGCGGGTAACTGTACAAACTCAACAAGTGTTACTGTAGCACTGACACACACCTCCACGTCTGTTTCAGAAAGTTCACCAGAACATAATAAAAGCTGAGATTACGTGTGGTGCTCGTGTTTCATGTCAATTAGAATATATCATAAAAATGCTGCATGTGCTTTAAACTCTTCCTGCACTGAGCGTGCTGAGACCTGAGACTTGTGTTTGGGCATTTGACGTGAAGACGTGATAAACTAAGCTGAGCATCAAACACAGTACAAAGGTCTCTGACTCATGTCTGGCCAAACTCAGATTCTGAGCTGTTCCTGGACTTCAGCAGGATTCAGAGTGTGTCCCACAGGATTCCTGTAGAGGAGAGGAGTGTGAACTCATCTGCATCCCCAAGAGTCAGTCAGGGCCATCATGTGCAGCTGTGTTGATTATGAAAAGTAAATGCCCGGTGAAAATTAGAATGTTAAAGAAATTGTAAGCTCAAGTTTTATTGAACGTTTCACACACATGGAAAGTGGATTTCTTTATGCAGACCACAAGACAAATGTCTGAACTACCCAAACAAACACATGCAAAGAAGGACAAGGGAAAAAAGAAATACTTCTTAGTTAACTAGTGAAATAACAAACCTTGTTCACTGAAATATAGGGTGTGAAAAAAACCTATTCACTCGTGCCATGATTTGGTTTGATATGCGATACTCTCAATACTTTTTGAACCCAAAATAGAGTTAAAATGAAGTGTTTTTTTAAATGATTACTTTTAATATGTGCGGTAAACAGTTAACAGAAAGTGCTGTTTATTAAAATACTTTTTTATTACATCATTCGTGAACTTTAATAAATTTAGACGACACTAGAAAAACATGATTCTGCTTGGCGAAAATATTCTGAATTATATTAAACACCTCCTTGACTACCTAATTTTATTTTTTTATTTATTTGTAATTAACAAACAGGAAAGCTGAAAATTGTGACTTGGTTGTGACCCACCAGAGTGGGTCATTTGAATCAGTGAGTTGTTAACTAAAGATTCACTCTGACCGGTTAATTTGAATCAGTGAGTTGTTAACTAAAGATTTGCTCTGAGTGGGTCATTTGAATCAGTGAGTTG
>JAUMHE010000053.1:16333745-16354237 GCA_032359235.1 Enteromius mattozi | reverse complement strand
GATCAAGCCTTTGAACAGAAATGACTCAAAAGAGTGAATCATTCATGAGCGATTGAGCATCGTTCATTGCCCAAAGAGAAGTATACGGTGCGTTTGGGATAAATGGATGCATTTTTAACTTGCATTAAGATGAGGTAACGAGACGAGCGTCACCCACAGTAACGAAGTAAAAGTACCGTTTTTTCACAAAAAATTTACTTAAGTAAGAGTAAAAGTATCCATTTTTAAATATACTCTAAAAGTATTAGTTACCCCAAAAATTTACTCAAGTAAATGTAACGAAGTAAATGTAACTCGTTACTACCCACCTCTGTTTATGAGAACAGCTCATCACCCCACAGAAGAGAGGGGCGGGGTCAGCAGAGCTCATTAGCATTTAAAGGAACATGCAAAAAAATGGGTCTCTGTGAACAGAACTGTTTTTGACAGGGTATATCAACATATCAACTTGTCATGGGCATCTGATGACCCCTTTAAGTGTGTGTGGGTGTTTTACCATGTCTTTGGTGGAGAAGTACATCATGAGTGAATTGGTGGAGAAGGTGCGAAACTTGAACATGACCGTAGAAACATTTGGGTTCCATCGAGTGGGTCGGCTAACGGCAGCGTATCCATCTCCATCAAACTGAACCGTGCCTTCAGTGTCCGCTGGCTGAGGACTACACACACACACACATTACACTGAGCTCCTCACACTGAACTGATGTGTGTGTGTGTGTGTGTGTGTGTTTGCTCACCTGACTACACATCCAGCACAAGCCCCGTCTCTCTCTCTGTAGTTCCAGAGGCCGATGGGCTTTCCATCCAGAGACGTCTCTCCCATACAGCCTGAGAACGTGGTGGTTTTCACAGCGTCTGCCTTCTACACACACACACACACAGAATAATAATACAATAATTCAAAATATATTCTTTCAAAACAAGTCCCATTCAGGCAATCCTTGCCATTGTTGCAGTAATATCATTGATTTCACAGAACTGATACTATTGAATGAGAACAGAACTGAATCAAATTAGTTCACAATTCGTGAATTTTGTGACACTGACACTTTAAACTGAAGTGACATGAGCTGTATAACCTCACTGGTGCCTTCAGCAGTGTTGGGGCAATGCATTATGGGTTGCCATGTTGAGAGAAATCAGGAGTAAGTTTAGAGGCGTTGTGTGTGATGATGATCTTACTGTAGTTCTAGACTAATTATCCATATGTGTTTACTCATCTCACCTGCACAAAAACACATTCAGTGTTATTCAAAATCAATAGAAAGCAATCCCTGTTGTATAAAGCATTGCAAAAATAAAAGTGACGTGACTGAATTTGGACTCTTAAGCATATTTATCTTGGATTTTAAATTGGATTTTATCTCGTAAGACATTACAGGTGTAATGCGGAGTCAGACTTGTTCGGATCCATTTGCAAGGCTTTTATTGGATAACAGGCAGGCACGGTCAAATCACCAACGTCAGGGCTTTCACAGACAATCAAAAACAGAATCAAAGTCCAGGCAGAGTTCGGGGGAGGCAGCAATGATCGAAGATCAGGGTAAACAAGGCAAGGTCATACACGAGAAATCCAGCAGAAAGGTAAGTAAACGCTCGGAATTGTTGCATGGGGACAAACAAGACTTCGCAAAGAACCAGTTCGTGGGATCTGTATTTATAGTGGTAGTAATAGGCAACACCTGGAGCCAATGATGGTTCCGGGTACGTGGGAAAACAGGTGAGGGTTTCCGCTGGTGCCGTTCGGGACGAGCCACAGAGGCGCGGCTCGTAACAACAGGTGAATATGCTGAAATATTACCAAACTTCTTCAGCTGATTAATCACAGCACATTAAGACTGGTTTGTATTACAAGTGCACTATTTAAATATGCAAAAATTAGATATTATAATATAATTAAACATGCAACACTTTGCATACATTTTCCGGACAGGATTCTGAACACTTGTTTGATTTGACATATTAAATATTGACATATTAGAGGTAGGCTTTTACAGAGGGGATTTGGATCTTGGACTCTTTTTAATACTCCACTATGTATAAAAATACTATCAAAAGACATTAAAAATACATTTCCAGCATGTTTAGGAATAACATTATCTATAGAAATCAGCAATATTAATGTTACATAAGCAAAACAGCATACATACTCAAAATTGTCAAGTGCATGAAAAAAACATGCTTTTGCCTTTACAATCTCGTCTTAAAGATGTTTATATATATTTTTTATTGGAAAACCAGATTGAAGCAGTAATGCAGAGAAAGCAGTGTTGTGCATGGATTAATGAAGATGTCTCTCTCACCTTCACTGAGCCCAGCATGCCGCCGACAAACAGGTAAGCGTTCTGGTCCACGTCCAGCACGGTGAAAGTCTCGGGTGATTTGGCGCTTCTGTGGGTCGGTAAGATGCCCGTTTTGGGCCCCTCCAGCGCACGGACGGAGATACTGCCGTTCAGACCAATTCTGGACACCACCAACACCAGGATAACACTACTTAGCTTCTGATAATCAGCAATACTATAACATACTTACTTTTACTTACTATTATTCAGTCGTGATTAACAGAAGGATTGTACTGTAAACTGTCAATAGTAAGCAATGCTTCCTTCCAAAAACTGCTGGTCTTTACTGCTGACTTTAGATAACATTTTAGTTTTGTAAAGAAAATCTAACGTAGGCAAAATTCACATCTGTCTACAGAACTAACATATGGAAAGGGATCAGAAACATTTAAGCAGAAATGTAATCAATAAAACCAGAACATCTTACACAATTTGCTATCTGTAAATCTATCTTGTAAGGATGTGTTAAGTGATAAAGGATGATAGAAAATCTGATGAGGAAATTATTATTTTTCAACAAAGCTTGAAGTGTATCTGAACTCTGAATTACCGTGAGGCCTCGATCCGATGCCAGTTTCCATCGTTGATGATGAGATCGGGATATTCGACACGGCCGACCCCTGAACCCACATCCCACAGGAAGTTCACCTTACCCTTCCTCATCTCAAGTGCCAAGAAATCCACCTACACACGATTGAGAAACCGCAGCTCTCATCAGACGTGACATTATGTGTGTGTGGAAGAGTAACAACCTCTTATTATACCCCTCATCATCTCTGTTTCTGACTCAGATGTGATATACACAGGCTGTGAACCTCAGGCTGACCTCTGAAGTGTTTCTCACTCACGTATTTAGCCGATCCGAGGTAGAAGAGCAGGTTATCAGCAGCAAGCGTCTTCACATGGAGGATGATGGTGTTATAGCGGCCCTTCTTGATCTCTGGCCGGTAGGTGCGGATACAGTCTCCTCCGGACGACACAGACACCTTAATCTAGGGGTCAAAGGTCATGAGAGGTCAAGGTAGAGAGTGCAGACAACACACAACAAATGTTCTTCTCTTTTCTTGTGGCATATTTTAGGATAAACAAGAGCATTTTAAAATTATGACCATTTTACATTTATTGATTTTGTGTTCATAGAATAGTGTTTAAGATGTTTTTAGGATTATTGTATATTAAGATGAACATGATTTAAAGACTTTGAACTCTGAGGAAGGTCCTGTGTGAGTATTTGTTGTTTTAAAATGCACTTGATTTTTTGAGCACTTAACAATGAAAAAGAGTTTGCATCTTGCATTTAAATAAATAAGACTTTATTTGTGACTTGTAATCAAATGGAGCCTTTTTTATGAATAATCACACATTCTTTCTTCCATGTTTTTATTTTTTAAAACAAAGGACTGTTTAATTTTTTTAATTGTTAAAAAGATCGTTTGTTAATGTTTTATGCCTTCATTTGATTACCAGAAAAAATACACAACACAAAAGACCTAAAAAATATAAATAAAGTTGTTTTATAAACTCATCTGATTAGGCTTTTTGATTGTTAAAATTTAAGTAAGCCATTAAGAAAGAATACCAGAAAACTAAAATAGAAAGCACAGAATTTGGTTAAAAAATAATAATAACAATTTGGTAACACTTTATTGTGATGGTCCCTTTTAAAAATTCTCTTGACAGCAAGCAACTTTGCACCTACATGTCAACTAACTTTCATAAGAGCATTGATAGACAGTTAATAGATCAGGTAACACTATTTTAATGTGTCATAACACAGAGTAATTACTTGATTGGGTGCTTAGTAGTAGCCGTTGTACATTGTACATGAAATAAAATGTACTTATCATCTAAGTAAGGTATGAAACAGTTAGTGATTATGCAGATGTAACAGACAGCTAGTGTTACACGTATGTTACAGACCGAGTCTGTTACACAGATACTTACACTTACACATCAAGTACACTTAAGTACAGTCTTCATACACTTTATTTTAAGTAGCTTTTGTCTGTGTACTTGAATTTATAATTACACTGTATAAAGTCTGTAACACATACGTGACAATCTTTTGGTTACACAAGTATCTGTGTAACAGACTCGGTCTGTAACAAATGTGTAACACTAGCTGTCTTTTACATCTACATAATTACTAACTGTTCCATAACTTAGTTTCATGATAAGTACACTTTATTTCATGTAAGTACAACAGCTACTACTTACTACATAATTACTCTGTATTATGGACACCTTAACATATCACCATTAATAGATTAATATCTTTATTATGACAGGCTCCCAACAGACAAGTTACTGACTAGGTTTGCAAGTACAGTACATGTCAACTTATTCTAACCCTAACCCTATCGACCTACTAATACTCTAATCAGAGTTAACTGATACAGTATGTGCAGTATTATGTATAGTCAACAGAATGTGTTAAAGGGGCCATCAAATTAAAATAAAACCAAAAACAGGGCCCTAAATATGTAATTGTTGTTGAACTTCAATCTTTTAATAAACGGATGTTGAATTGTATAAATGTCATGATTTGAATGAATCAAGCCCGCTTCTCTTGGAGTATGATGGGCAGTACTCACAGAGTTGGCCTGTTTGCGAGCCTGGTTGATCAGCTCTTTGATCTGAGAGATGTTTTTCTTCAGGTTGTCCTGGAGCTGCTGAATGGGCTTCAGTTTCTCCAGCAACCTGTCAGCTTCATTCTCCAGTTCCTTGACTTTAGCTCCGGCCGCATGAACTGCACACACACACACACACACACACACACATTAACACACACGAGAGCGTGACTGAATACAACAAACAGCGCATTAGAAACATGCCGGACAGCGGAGCCGTGAGTAACGGAGAACGAAAGCCTCTAACAGGAGAGCGCGAGAGACTATGAAAGAATTCAGAGACAAAAGAGAAAATGGGAAAAAAGTGACGTTATATATCTCTCATTTGCAGCGTAGGGAGCGAAAGACATGGAGCTGTTATTTCAAAAGAGAAGATGAGAGCAAAAAATGACAGAGTTTCCATCTGTAATTAGCTAAAGCGCTCATTAGGATAACAAGCTTAGTGAAGCTTTCAAAGGCTGCGTTTAATCCTGTTGGGTTGAAACAAAGAATGGAGAAATGGAGCGATTGGGAAAACACTCTCTCTGTGCATGCAGCGCTCCGGATAAAAGCACCATGCTGAAGCCTCGGGGAGCGGAGAGAGCTCTTAAAATCATTCGCACAGATGAAAGAAGAAAATCGTGTATACATACTTATTGCTGTTGACGTTCAAAATCAAATGGGGGGAGGAAAAATACCAAATAAGCATTTAAGTGATCTTGTAACACAAACATTTCAATTAAGAAATCAAATCTTCATGATCCATGCAGCTGTTGTCTCTATACAGAACGATTATTGCTGGAGTTGGATGGAAGTCGTACTGTTTTTCTCCGGGTCTTTGATCAGGTTGTTGGCTTTCTTGACGTCATCCTCCAGCTTGCTGTGGTTCCTCTTCAGGCCCATCAGGTTGAGGTTCATGTCCTTCAGGCGGTTGAGGACATCTATGGCCGTGTCGTTGGCCTCCGCCGCCTTCTGCTTAGTGGCCTGGATCTTGGTTGCCAGATCTGCCGTCATCCACACAACGAGAAAACACAGTTTAGCTGCACGTCTCAAACATTGTGTTCATAAAGCTGAAGAACCGCATTCGTATGAGGAATACACACCAGGAATGATCTTATTTCTTTTCTTGCAGCAAATTTTTAAACATATGTGACCCTGGAGCACAAAACTAGTCATAAGGGTCAATAAAAAGCTAAATAAATATTCTTTCCACTAATGTATGGTTTGTCAGGTTTGGATACAACTATTTGAAAATCTGGAATCTGAGGGTGCAAAAATATTAAATATTGAGAAAATCTTCTTTAAAGTTGTCCAAATGAAGTTCTTAGCAATGCATATTTCTAATCAAAAAGTACATTTTTAATATATTTAAGGTAGGAAATTTACAAAATATCTTCATGGAACATCTTAATATTCTAATGATTTTTGGCATAAAAACAAATGTGATCGTTTTGACCCATACAATGTATTGTCGTCTATTTCTACAAATATACCTGTGCTCTTATGACTGCTTCTGTGCTCCAGGGTCATATATTTATAGAAAAATCAACAAGAGCATATTTCAACATTTACTGAGTTGCTACAGTATTTGTTGTTATTACTTGTACTTAAGTAAACCTTTAAATGACTTTTACTTGAGTAATAGAAACAAAGTACTAGATTTCTAATGTAATTTAGTATTAAATGATATTTAATATGAAACGTAGTGCAGTAAAAAGTACAATATTACGCCTGGAATGTTGTGAAGTAAAGTTTTCTAAAGAAAAACAAGTACAGAAAAAAAGTACAGACAGTTGAAAAGTACTTTTAAAGCTTAGTTAAAATGCTTCACTGCTGTCTGCTTTATCTGTGTCTCTCTGCACGAGGACATGAACACATGAACTTTATCTCCAGAGTCACTTCATCTGCTTTACTGTGTCTTTCGTTTGAGCAAAACTACCATCAGAAACTCAAAGGTCTTCAAAAAAAGAAATTGTGACAGAAATATTTAACTATTATACTGTACAGCGATATTAACATTTCAATGTAAAAACATTATTACTACGACGACTAATACTAAAATATATGTATAATATATAGCCTCCGCCTCCTTCAGCTTGGCCTGGATCTTGGTTGCCAGATCTGCTGTCATCCACACAACAGGAGAACTCAGCACACTCAGCTGCACGTCTCAAACATCATCTTCACTGAGCTGAAGAACAGTGTTCATATGAGGAATACACTCAGGTCTCATTCTGCTTCATAATCCAGTAAATAAATAAATAAAAAATAAAGATAAATTAAACATAAATTAAGATCAATTTAAATGAACCTGTTTAATAAAGAAATATGTATTTATTTTTATGGCAATTAAGCACATTTTACTTTTCATTACATTTCTATTATTCTCAATGATTCTCAGTAGACTGAATCAAGATATATTTACATCAGCACCACTAATACTGCCATAATGCAACAAATCAAACAAACCAAAAACTTTCCAGTTTCAAATATATTCATCAGCTATTACTATGGTTATTATTATATTTTCAGTCATGATGGTGAACTGTGTTCAATTAATCAATTTCACAGTCCTAAACAAATCCTAATGGTCCTCAAACTAACCAGGTTTCAGGTTTCAGAAAGAAATATAATTTCTTTTTTTTCTATTATGAAGAAAAACGCTTTGTAAGACCCTCTCATTAACATACATTTTTATTTTAAAACAATGAGCTGTGACAAATTGTTTTACCCCTCTAACACCTCTTGAATCATTTTAAGAGAATCTTTGTTCTTCATTTTTTACTATTTATTATTCATTTTATTTTGACTGTTTTGATTATTTTATAATTTTTAAGTCTATTACACATAAAGCACCTTGAATTATTATTGTGTGATATATATACAGTATAAATAGACTTGCCTTGTCTACATTATTTTACTATTATTTTCATACATTACAGTATTTATTCATATTTTGAATTTGCTTTTTAATTTTGAAATTTCTATTTAGGTTTATTGTATTTCATTTGCAGTTATTCTTAGTAATTCTAGAACTTCAACTCAAAGTTTAAATTGTATTCATCTAACATTTGTTTAATATTATTTAAGCTTCCAGTTACTGAAAATAGTTTTTAATAGTTTCAGTTTCTGTTAACAACACTGACTTGATGTTTTACTGACTGCTGTATTTAGAGGTGTGAAGGTAACAAGACACATCCAGCGATTCCCTAATTTCCTGTCTACTAAGATGCCTTCATCTGGGAGGCTTTTTAAGGGCAGGACAGAGTTGCCTTTTATGATAACCCATAATTCTGTGTGCCAAATGTGGTGGCTGGTGCTGAAAATTGTTTTAGATCCTCAAAAGTGACATTGTGGGATTCTAGATGCCAGTCTCAAACCTGTTGTGACAGAGATGCTCACACACACACACACACACACACACACACACACAGACACACTGTGCTCAGTGATAACCTCGTCCTGACAGCACCTGTATCAAATGTGTCACACACACACACCTCTGTGTAACCATAGGAACAGCAAACATCAAACCCCATGATGGTTTAAAGTGGAAGATTCAGTGTTTTCTGCAGTCAAGCTGGTGAGGATGACCCTGACACACACACACACACAGACACACACACACAGATCAGCTGTCAAAGAAAATATGACAGTTTGAACTGCCTTGGTTTCCTGTCAACTCAGGTCTTCACACACACACACACACCCACACTCACTCTCCCTCTCTCTCTCTCTCTCTCTCTCACACACACACATACACCGACCCACACCGACAGACAGACACACACACACACACCGACACAGACAGATAGACACACACACACACACTCTCTCTCTCTCTCTCTCACTCACACACACACACACACACCGACACAGACAGACACACATACACACACTCACCATCAGGGATGGCGTTGAGTTTCTCCAATGTGTCGTTCAGGCCTTTCTGTAAGTCTTTGTTCTTTTTGTTGGCTCCTTTCAGTCTGGACTGAAGGGCACCCAGATTGTCTCCATTTTCTAAAGAAAAAAAAAAGAAAAAAAGAAAAGTTGTTGAAAAAACAATAAGGTTTGTGAGAAGCCCCAGGACGGTAATCTGATGTGGTTTTCACCATTGACGTCACTCTGCAGCTCTTTGGCCTCGTTCCACAGACGGTGACTCTTCTGAACCGAACCCTTGGCCTGGTCTTTCAGAGATCCTTTGGGTCCCGAGGCCTACAGACAGGACATCACACACACACACACACACACACACACACATCAGAGCACTCATGGCACTCATGCTTCAGGCCACACAAAACCTGCTGCTAAGAACTATAGGGACATCTTCTGAACGACTGTTTTATTGAGGAAAAAAACATCAATGCAATACAATGCAAGAAAAATGACAGTCATTTTAAAATTTTATATGTAAGATTTTTTTTTTTTTTTGAATAATGTCTCTTCTACTCTCTAAGGCTGCATTTATTCTTTCTTAATTACAATAGTAAGATTATGAAATATTATTACTATTTAAAATAGCTGTTGTCTATGCACATCTGTGTTAAATATCTATGTTAAATGTATTTCTGTGATGTGCAGCATCATTACTCCAGTCTTCAGTGTCACATGATCCTTCAGAAATCATTCTAATATACTGAAAGTCACAAAAACAATGGTCCTAGTTGTGTGGCGATAAGCAAAGTGATATTCTCTATGAAATGTAACAGAGAAATGTTGTAAATGTGATCCGATCAGCATGCTCTGGTCATGTATTTCCATGCTGAGAGAGGGAGAGAGGATTGAAAGCTCATTTTTAGTATTGTTGCATATTGTCAGGTTTGACACTCTTGTGTGAAGAACCCTTGTTCAGTTTTAACCTTTCGCTCCACCGTTTCAGCGCCAGACGTGAGAGGATAGTGAAAGAGGGAGAATGACAGGAGCGAGGGATGATAACGGGAGAACAGGAGGAAAGCTTTGATCTCTGAAGCAGGACAAATGGAAATGAATTGAACAGCTTTAAGACGAGCTGTCTGAGGTGTGGAGTGAAGACATCACAGACGGCTCCTGACTCAAGCCTCACTCCTGTGTAATGGAGTACTGATCACAAATTACCTTATTTTAAATCTAATAAGTACTATTCTAGATCACATTTTATATTAGGTGGCCTACTTGCATCAAAAAATAAGTACAATGAATTTATTGTGTTCATATTGTATTGCAGAACACTTCTGCTGTAATTGAGGTGGATACAGGTGTCACGATGTCTGTCCTGTCCTGTCTTTCTAGTCAGCCTTTTGTTTTCATTCTGTGTCCTCGTGCTTTTCCTTGTTTATAGTCCCGCCCCTTTTCATTAGTGTTTGATTCAACCCAGCTGTGTGTCCCAGGTGTTCTGTGTTTCCCTACCTGATCCCGTTTGTATTTAAACCGTGTCTTTTGAGTTTTCCCCTGTCACTTGTTGAATGTTGTTTGGTTTTTTTACTCGTCGTCTCGGTTCCTGTTTCATTGTGGATTTCATTAAAAGACTTTATGTTTTCACACAATCCTAGTCTCTGGCGTGTTTCTGTCCGCCGAGAGGCTGGTGAGCCATGACAACAGGTAAGGTTAGGGACAGGTTTGGTGGTCTGGGTAGGTTTAAGAGTGGATTAAGGTGTAAGGGATGGGTCAACAGTGTAATTATAAATGTAATTACAGAAATTAATTACAGATGCAATGATATATAGATATTTTTTAAAACTGTAAATACAACGTAAAAACATGTATGAACACAATAAGTGCACTGTACCTAATGATTCATTAAAATAGGTTTATAGTAGTTAAGACTAGTTAAGTAGTTAAAAAGTGGGACCTTATTTCAATTACTATTAATGCAACTGATTGCATTTGATTACTTTTATTAATTCCTCACAAATTAGCCTTACAGCATCACTCAACACTGATTACTGCAAGACTTTCAAAATCCACTTGAATTAAGATAATAGTTTCATTTTATAGCACCACCACAGAATCAGACTTCAGCACCTCTTTGAACTTTCAAATTTGCTTTTAACTTTAACATATGCAATAAAAAATGTTGACTTTTCTCCTTCAACACAAAAAGACATGATTTGAAAAGATTTGCATGTACTGTAAGTAAACAAACAAACAAACAATCAAATGTAAACAAGCTGCTGCCCGCATTGAGCATCAGTCATTTATGCAGGCTGATGTGTGTGTGTGTGTGTGTGTGTGTCTGTGTGTGTTCAGGCTTTTGTGGTTTACGAAGACACAAATGTGTATAATGACATAGATACCACAACGTAAACATGGTTTACGAGGACACTTTCTGTGTCCCTGTAAAACAAAAGGCTTAAAAAACATACTAAACAATGTTTTATGAAATTCAAAAACTGCACATCGTTTCCTGTAAGGGGTAGGTTTAGGTGTAGGGTCAGTGTAGGACAATACCGCATACAGTCTGTACAGTATAAACACCATTACACCTAAGGAGAGTCCCCGTAAACCACAAATGCAGGTGTGTGTGTGTGTGTGTGTTTCCTCACCAGCTGCACAGCATCAATGCTGGTTTTCTTTGCCACTTTGGCCACCTTATCAGCCTCATCGATGTAGTTCTTGATGTTGGTGTAAGCGTTGAAAGCAGCGGTGGCGTTGAAGGACAGGTTCTTTGCCTCAGCTAGAATACTACAGAACCCACATACAGTCAGATCAGTGAAAGAAGACTAAATAAACCAACACAGGCCCACTGGAAAAACCTGCCTGTGTGGCCACATTTCCACAAACTCATACTACATTGCTTTAACACATTTCGTGACACGTTTGAAAGGAAATGCCCAGTGAGTGACAGTCTCTGTCTGAAATAGATGAATGTGAATCTGGCAGTGTTTCATTACATTGGTTATTGCATGCATAAATAAGTAGCACCTACAATAACCCCACACTGACCCAAACCAACAGTTTTAACAAAAGCATGCAGAAGCAACCATGCCATTTTATCTTGTTTCTGCAAGTGTTTGAGCTCTTTTACTGTGATTTTTACGGGACTTTTCAAACCAATCTGAGTGCTTCACATCACAAGTGCAATGCAGTACCGGGTGCGCTACTGAGCAAGTTTACTGTGTCAGAAAAGCTACAAAGAGCTAGACGCTAATGAAAGAATATATTACATTTCAAAACTCATGCACTATGGTAAAAGTGTTTTGATCTCACAACACAGTATTGTTCAAGAAACCATCCAAAAATATGGCTACATTAAAGTGCCCCTATTATGCCATTTTAAGGCTCCTAATATTGTTTTGGGAGTCTCCTACAGGTTTCCATGCATGTGAGGTGAAAAATATGCATTTAATATCACCTTTTTCCTAATATCCTAAATTTTCCAGAAATTCTCAATTGATTCGTTTGAAGCAGTTTTAAGATTCATTCTCTCTAAAGCCCTCACTTCCGTGAGCATACTCTGCTCTGATTGGTCAGATCTGATTTGTCCAATCTGTTGTGATTGGTCTACCCTGTACAGCACATTGGAAATGACAGGTCCATTGCTATAGTTCTGTATTCTGAACGCTGAATGGAAATATAAGTATCTATTATTGATCAAACTGACAGGCTGTGATTCAGTGGAGCGCTGGTCTAAATAAACTGAATACTGAACCATCTTCAAGAGCGTGTTGTGTAACTCCCCAAGATTAGGGAAGCAGTGGTCAGTAAAATTATTTGTTTTGTGGGCGGGGTAACGTTTCTTTGTGGCTGGCCAACGTTGATCATAAATTATGCAAATGTGTTACTCTGTGATGTGTAGCCATGGGATTCAAATTACTAATGACTAGTTTAGGCTGTATAGAGTCGATTCTTTATTTTGGGAGACATTAGCTTTATTTATTGTGCACTTTCAGATTTCCAACTTCACAGATGGTTTACATTCACATACAGCTACATCACACACTGCATGAAAGGCAAAATTGGAAATGGCATATGGGGGCACTTTACTTAATAATCTTCCCTTGTAATCTTAATTGGTTTAGAAAGGAATAAGAACTGCACACACACACCTGTCGAGTATGGCAGCAGAATCGTTAAGCTGGCTGGCGTGGTCCTCCGCTCTCAGCAGCAGATCAGGGATGGAGTCGTCCAGACCACGCCCCAACCGTGCCACCTTAAAGTCCAGCTGATCGTGCAGAGGGCCCAGCTCTCTTGCCATCTCCTCCAGCTCCTGCACACAGCAGTCAGTGAGCCACGGCTCTGAGGATACGGTACTGTTCAGTAACATCTCTGCAAGAAACTGACCTCTTTGCCCCGGTTGATGCTGTCTGAGAGAGAGTTAGCTTCATCCAGCATCTTCTCTCCTTCTGCCAAAATTCCCTCCATTTTCTTTTTCTGTTCACCGGCCACATCCCTCTTTCCCTGCTCAGACAAACACACCGCTTCAGACACGACTCGGAGTGTTTTCTACAGTAGCGTGTTTGTGAGAGTGTGCACCTGCAGACGCTCGAGGTTCAGCTGGTTGTTAACGCCCAGTCCCTCGGCCTGTTTGGTTTTGTCGTGCGCGTCCCTCAGCAGATCCTGAGCTTCGTCCAGTTTCCGCCTGTAATCACCCATTTTGTCACTGACCTCCTTCTTCAGGTCCTCTGTGGCTTGGTGTGGGTCTCCAAACAAACGCTTCACTCTGGCCAAAAGAGCCTCTGCGGCGCTATAAAGATGAAGAGAGAGAGCGAGAGAGCTCTTTATCTGTGACTCATGACCCTTTAAGAGATCAAAGCAAAGCAGAATGACCAACTACACTAGCATTCAGTTGTTTAGGATGAGTGAATTAAATCCACCCACTTTCACTTCGTATGTTCAGACACATGGTGAATAAATCACAACAATAGTGATGAATCTGTGCCTCTGTACACACTCTACCTTAACAAATACATTCCGATGTTACGATCAGAGCTCAATACTGTATTTTGTAGGACATTCATTGGATCTCTGAGGAGATCTCAAATATGTACATGCTTCAGCGCTGCTCTCAAACTGAATCCAGCTGTAAAGCAGCTAATGAAGAGGAGCTGGCAGCTCTGGAAGCGGATCTCTCCTTATTCCCTCGGTCCTCCACTAGGTGTCTCTCTCTGTTCTCTCACTGCCGTACACACGCTGGAATCCATTACAGAAGTAATTTGATTAGGCTGGAATAATATTCCTCCCCCGCCCAACCTCGGGCAACTTTTAATTAGTTCATTAAGATTTTACATAAGAAAGAGAAACTTTCTTCATTTGAGCTGTGATCCAATGAACCACAAAATACGACCGAGAAACATAATGCCACCAAAACAATTATTCCAACCTGTGAGCTTGAATGGCGTCCTCACCGCTGCAAAGCTCTCGGTGCTCGGTTTGTTGTGCTACTTGAACTGAGCAACATTCATACGATCTCTCCTTATGAACAGTACACTGCATTAAAACACTTTTTTTAAGCACAATCATATACTGCATGATTTGTCCATTACAGAGCGCAACATAATAATATGAACCTTGCTAATCGACAGAACATGCTTGAAAACATCAACCCACATTATCATTTAAATATTCCTAACAGCTGAGTTGATGGTGAAGAACTACATTACCCATGATGCTGTTCACAACATTCCACCAATCAACCAGTTCCAACCAGTCGCAGTAATCAAATTAAGATCTCTTTAGCTCCGCCCACAATGATGTAACCAGGTCAATCTCACTACGCTGTCGTAAAATGTACATATTTGCATACATACGCACATTTTCATGTTTCTAGACACAATCAACAACTAAATAAATAAATAACCATCAATTGTTTTGTTTTTGTTTGGTTTACTATGATTTATAGTTAACCTTCAGTATGGTCCCCAATGACTTGCATTTTTTGTGTCAGTATACTATGGAAATCAGCGGGGACCATCAACTGAAGGTGTATCTAACTATCCCTTTAACAAAGACTTTTACAAAAATCCCTATGGAAAAAATGAATGGGGAAGACTTTCTGAAAACTGAAAAAGTGGGCATCCCTAACACCCAGCATATAATCTGGTTATTTAAGTGACATAATCTGGTTATGTGCAGTGTGTGCACAGTTTGTGTGTGTGTGTGTTTTACCCCAGTTCTTCATCAGCGATGTTTTTCTTGCCGGAGAGCTGGCGTTTGCGTAGTTCTGTGAGCATGGCTTGGATTTCGTCATTCATCTCGTTCACGCTCTTCTCACGAGCCCCGTCCCTCGAGCCCAGAGTCGAGTTCAGCTCACGTGCTTTGTCCCGTAAAGCTGGACAACACACACACACACACACACACACACACACAATTAGACTTGCTTTAATGTGAGCAGCAGAAACTTTACACACAGACACACAATCACAAAAATACTGTAAATTGTAAATACATTTGAATCCATGAATCTCATCCTAATTAAATGATGAACGACACAGAACACATGTAACTGTCCCTTAGTTATTTTCACCTCCGTCTCGTAGGTGTGACCTGCTTGGGTTTGGTTCAGAGAAGTTCAGATTTGACTCAGCAGAGTTAATGTTCTTTAATCAAATTCAATTAGGTTCTGAAACTCCAATCAGTTCAAATGAGGGAGGGGACGTAAAAGAGCGAGCTGCATATTCTAATTTAAATAAAAATCATTAAATTGAGATGAAAATGAGCTATAATTACACACGTTTGTGAAATTCCTCGAGAGTTCAAACGCAAACAGTCGACGGACTACAAAGAGCTCAGTGTATACCTGCCAAGCGAGCCGAGCTGGAAATAATTGCATAGCGAGTTTCAAACGTAGCTCGGGTCTTTGGGGTGGACAGAATCATTTGATTCCTACTCGTTTAGCGCGCGAGAGAGGATGAGAGACGAGGCGCTTTACTGGAGCAGGGAGCTCATGCACAGAATGGATAATGAAGCTCTTCCACTCCACGCTGACTGATGTCTGCTCTCCTACACTTCTGCTAGCAGCTTTTTGGAAGCGGTTTTTGGCCCCTTATCAAAATCCAGAGGACCAAAGTGCAATATGTTGGCTCCATGTGCCAAACACGTATCCAAGGAAATAAATTACACTCTTTTTTGCATTTAAGGCTTTAATCTGCTTGCATTCGGTGGGTGAGAGTGTCCATCAGAGTGTGTGCGTCTGATGTTTAGATGTCCACAGGAGAAGAACACCTCTCAGGTATTTGGATGATAGGTGTTCGGGGAATTAATCTTGTGATTTGTGTTCAGAAACTCATAATCAGATTTTTTTAAATATACGTTTTAATAAACAATGCCGCAAAATATACCTGTGCTGCACAAACATACGTACAGGGCATAAATCTAAGATATTAAAACACCTGTAAAAGGCCTGTGACTTGCGAATATTTACCTGTAATACATAGTTTGGTTTATTTTAAATATATTAAATACATTTAAGTACCAGCCATGAAACTGTATGAGAATTACTTACATTTAGTATTAAGAAACAGGCAGAACAAATTGGGAAATATTTATTTGCATTTTATTTTATATATATTTAGTATTACTATTACTAAATGAAATTATAATAAATAAATATTAATACTAATATTTATATAGTATTTGTTTTAAAACAATAAACTATTGAGATTTTATTTTGGCAGAAAGCTGCAGAGAAAGTTCTCTTTATCATCCATTCTCATTACACAACTGAGATGATTTTTAGATGTTAGCTTTGATCCAAAACAGCACCTTAAAAATGGTGAGACACTGAAAAACAGTCAGAAGAATCAACTAGCCTGTGCATGTTTGTACAGAAAAGAAGGCAAATGCTGAAGAATCATTTTGGAGTCATATGAGTCCCTGAATCTGGTCATAATTAATGAAGCTGTCTCATGGATCAATATTGAAATAACTTGTTGTGAATACTGACACTATTGTCTTGAAATCAAGTTTGCTTCAAAATGTATTATTTTTACTCTTCTGTTCATTAAGCTGATTAGAATGTGCATTGTATAAAGTGCTACACAAATAAATGTGACTGGACTTGACTACACACACACACACACACACACACAGTCAGTGAGTGAAGTATCTGTTTAAGTGATTATTTTTCCAGTAATGAATTTTGTCTCTTTTAATTAAGGCATCACATAGTGTTAGCTGAACCTTCATTAACTAAAGCCGCTTCTCATTTAAAGCCAAGTACACTGATACAAACACACTCATTTACAACGCATCAGGCCTCACACACACACACACACACACACACACACATACAACCATCACCTCAACCTCAGCTAATCTCACACTGATCCCATCAAAACCTCACTAAAATCTTCTCTTGGGTAGACTACTAACAACTGGAGTCTGTTACTGATTCCAAATTACTGGAGAAAAATCATAGTTACCTAGAATAATGTACCATACTGATATACAATTACAAAGAAAAATAAAATACATTCTATTTGTTGTTATTGACAACATGTAGAGTATTAAGAATTATATTACATCAAGCTTTCTGAAACTTTGTAAATGAACCAAAGGAGGTTTGTGAGTTGAATGAAAAGCAAATAAATAATCAAATCATAAAAATGTATTAAAATTATTTTTACTTTTTATTATTGTTTTTCTTCTTTTCAATGTAAAATAACATCAAAATAAAATAAAAATAAAAACTAAAAATCATTAAATAACTTACTAAAGATTATTAAATATTTTTGTAACGATTCCAGCTGGAAGTGCCATCGAGCTCCACCAGAGGACACTCCCACCTTTCAGTTACACCCAGGACTCAATCTCCCATAACGCACCACTCCCCCTCAGCTGCTGGTCATTACCCACGCCCACACACTCGTTAGCTTTAGCATAAAAGGCAGTTTCCCCAGTCAGTGAATCGCGAAGTCTTGATTTGCCATTGCTATCATTTCCGAGCGTATTACCCGTGTTTGTTTTTGCTGTGTTTGACCTTGGACTGTTTACCTGTTGATTGTTAGATTGCCACCTGCCCCGATCCTGTGCCTGTGCACCCCGTCCTTGATTTTGCTCTGTCTTTATTGCCCTGTTCGCTGTTGTTCTAACCCTGCCTGCCGACCATGAATAAACTACTGCACTTGGATCCGCACGCCTCAGACTCGCTCATTACAGATTTAGATATTTTATTTGTATTCTTGCATGTTATATGTCATGTTTAAAACCTTAAAAGTACTTCAGATAAATATATTAGGTGAAAGAGGTTCGGGTGACAAAAAAAGTTGGGGAATCCTTGCATTGCACAAGAAACTACATTATTATTATTATTATTATTATTTAATTTAATGTCTTTGAAAGACAAAGAATGAATGATTAAATCCTTTGAGCGATTATAATAAAATGTTCCTGTGTTGAAATGCTACGGAAAAACAACACTTCTTAAAACTGAAATAATTTTTGTAAATCCAGTGGTCAAGTGCTGTGTGGCCTCTCAAATTTCTGTGTAATTAAATCAGCTAATGACTGATGTCTGTGTGAGAGTCCACAAAACTGGACTTTCTCAAGATATATGAGCAGTAGATCATTTTAGAAAGAAACATGTAAAAGAAGTTTGGGAGAATCAACAAAGAACACTAGTATAAATAAATGTGCTTCACGATGCTACAGAACAACCTTTCAGTCTAAATGGCTTCATAAAGAACCTTTAACATCTGCAGAACCGTTCTGTTTCACAAAAGGTTCTTCAGATTATAAAAAGGTAAGAAAGAGATGCTTCTAAGAGCCTTTGACTGAATGGTTCTTCTGTGGCATCGCTGTGAAGAATCTTTATTTTTACGAGTGTATGAAACATATGTAATCAATAAAGCAGTAACTGTAGTCTGAGTATTGTATAATGTAAATGAATCTATTTAGTTCCAGATGAGATGTGATCGGTTTGTGTTTGTTGGTACCTTCAGCAGCCAGAAGTGTGTTCCTGACGTAAAGCTCCAGGTCCTGGGCTCCTTTCTGGCTCCGCTCGGCGTCTGCCGCCGTCTGCTCCCCGTCCGCAGACACTTTAGTTGCCTGCATGTACAGAGAGAAGACCAATGAAAGACCAGAAACAAGACACATAAGATCCGACACCTCTGGGGCCAACACAAACAAGAACTCAAAGAAACGCTGCTAAACCGCAACACTTCCAGTTTGGAGAAATGTTTGTAAGGTCAACTCTTCCTGAACCCAGCCGGACAGAAGAAGAGCGCAGAGGTTTCTATTGAGCTGACTCTCTGAAAGAGCTGCTTTACAGCTGAACTATAACCAGCTCATCAAGGACTTCTGCTGAGAAGAAGGCAAAAGGTTCCCTTCGGCACAAATGAGCAGAACAATTTAATGTTCTGCCTTTCTTTCATGATGAAAACAAAGCAGCAAGGTCAGCATCTCACAGCAGTGATTCACAGTATATGTGAAATACAGCTTAAACAAACACAACACATTTACACAAGAACCAACGGAGCACAGCCTCAGAAAACATGCTGCTTCATCTCACTGCAGAAAAATAAACCTAGAATTAAAACGTCTGTATTCATAGATGCACAGTCTATATAATATACTAGTTATGATTTATAGAACCGGTCACAAAATGTGTGAATTTGTTTATTTATCAAAAATATTCTTGCCATTTAACAAAATAAATTTTCAGCATCATTACTCCAGCCTTCAGTGTCACATGATCTTCAGAAATCATTCTAATATACTGATTTACTGCTCAACAAACATTTCTGATTATTATCAGTGTTGAAAACAGTCATGCTGCACAAATAAATATATATACATTGAAAATTAAGATGTATTTTATTTTTACTTTAAAATACTTTGATAAGGAACAGCATTTCTTTGAAATAGCTTTTTTGTGATTTTTTTTAATGTTTTTACTATCACCGTATATTTTACTCTGTTTTCTGTAAAAAAAAAGTGTACTTTTAACTTCTTTTTTTTTAAATCTTCCTTATTCTCCAAACCTTTGAATGGTAGTGTATATTCATTTCCACAAAGATATGAAGCAGCACAACTGTGTTCAAAAAATACAGCTGAACATCACAGAAATAAACTACACTTTAACACATGTTCACAGAGAAAACAGCTGTTTGAAATGGTAGTAATATTTCACAGGTGTACAGTGTTTTTGACCAAATAAGTGCATCCTAGGTGAGCAGAAGAGACTCTGTGCCCCAGATGACTCTTTTATTTTACTTTGAAATAAGCAATACTTGTAAAAATGTAGAGTCACATGGTTTCTAATAATACCTAAAAAATATTAAAAAGCCACACATTTTGACTCAACGAAGGTCACGAGGAGATGTTTGCAGGCATGCAGTTTCAGCTGGCACTGAATGTGATGCTGAACCTCGATGGTTTACAGTGCTGTGAGGACTCACCCGGCTCAGCAGCTCGTCCATCTCAGTGACCAGACTGCCCAGGTTACTGTCGGCCAGCTGCAGCAGTCTCTCCGGGGCTCTCTGAGGGGACAGCATGTGCTGCAAACACACACCATTGTCATCAGCACACCACTGACACACACACACACTCACACACATGTAGTGTTTCCATGTTTTATGGGGTCTCTCCATAGGTGTAATGGTGTTTATACTGTACAGACTGTATG
>JAUMHE010000053.1:16314513-16329715 GCA_032359235.1 Enteromius mattozi | reverse complement strand
TGTGTTTTTCCACTTCAATTTTGAGTGTGACTCCAAATCCAGACCTCCATGGGTTAATAAATTTGATTTTCATTGATAATTTTTGTGTGATTTTGTTGTCAGCACAAAGTATGTAAATAACAAAGTATTTAATAAGAATATTTAATTCATTCAGATCTAGGATGTGTTATTTTAGTGTTCCCTTAATTTTTTTGAGCATTGTACTACATATTTTACCTTTAGTTCTTTGTGCTTCAGCTGTTTGTTTTTTTCTTAATGTGTCCATCTGTCCAGGTGCCTCAACTCTCGATCCAGAAATGTGTGGGCGCTACAAGCTGTCTGTGATGGTGCAGGACATGGCCGGCAAGGCCAACGCTTTCTTCTCCACTGGAACTGTGTTAGTGGAGGTGACTGGGAACGCATGGGCCTCACCTGACCCTGTGAGACTGCAGGAGAATCTGCCTGGACCATATCCCATCCCAATCTCACAGGTATGACGAAAGCAGAGGACTCTAGCAGCACTGACGGCATGAGATAGATATCCTGTGTGTGTGAATATATATTAACATAGGGGAGTCTGTTTTATATTGCATGCATCCTCTTCAAAGGCGAGTGTGGCAGCATCCCACAATTGCACATGGCTTTCATCATGACATGACCTATTGCTTGATGTTCAGAATTTATATTAGTCACGACTCACTGACATAACATACAGTCACTGTCTATGAAACACCTGGTGCCATGATAGTGGATGTGGGGCATCTACTTCCTACCTCTTAGCACTTATGTTTAGTTAATTTTGCACCTCAAAGGTTAAATCTTTTCTGGAAAGTCTTGCAGTAAGAAATGTTTGTAACGCTTTAGTATAGGGACCAATTCTCACTATTAATTAGTTGCTTATTAGCCTGCCTATTACTAACCTATTGGCTGTTTATTAGTGCTTATAATAAAGTGTGGCCAAAATGCTTGAATACAGCCAGTGATATTTAATTACAATTGCACAGTGTGCAGTGGAAAGTAAATATGATATGTGTTTGCAGAATAATCTTTTACAGTCACAAGTTATTCGTGGGTTCGTGGCAAAAGATCCTCCTCTCTCCTTCGTGGGTGCCTCCTACACACACCAACGCCATTCCACCCACTAAAATTCCTGGATCACACACATACACAAAAGCTTTTCTTTCCCAGCCAGGGCTATATAGAAGGATGGAAGATTTCTATATTGCTTTTTAATGTAAAACATAAAATTTAAGGGACAGATTACGAGAAATAATCATGATTGCAAGTTAGTTCCTGTGAATGACATTTATAAAAGAATATGTGCTTTTGTAATTTTATTTATATATTAGTAGTAGTGGTAGTAGTAGTAGTATTTATCACATGGATACTTTTTATGAGAGAAAAAAAATAATGTTAGTGATGTCTTTTTAGTATTGCAATTATAGTATTGGTTTAAATATTTGCAACTGAATTTTAATATATAGCTTAATCTTAATATAAAACTAACATATAGGAACATCAGATTGATATTACATTGTGTTATATTTAAATTAATTTATGTCAAAGAACTATTGATGTAAGTCAGATAAGGAACAATAATATGTGTGCTATGTGTGTGCTGGGTCTGACTTTTTCTTTTGACTGATTTTTTTCTTTTTTTTTAAACGGGAAAAGCCTTTTCCCACCCACTCGTGTGTGCTGTGATGTGCATGTGGGTGGCTGGAGTTACACTGGTTATGAAACAGATTAGTGGTCATGGAGAACTAAGAGTCTGCGAGTCGTGCATTTCTCTCATAGCAACACTGCAAGACAGTGTACTCTCCTCATTTCATCCTCCATTTTTCTATTTTTAAAACAGCATAGAAAAACCTAAAAAAGTTTATCTCAATCCTCTTAACTCCATGTATTCCTACAAAACACTTTTGGTATTTCAAATAAAGAGCTTTATTTGATCATAATGCTTAGTGGATGACTTGGATGTCAGCTTTGTTTGTTTGCTCTCACTCAAATCCACCAAAAACAGGGGTGACACAATTCAGAAGAGCAGCTGAACCGAGCAGCAACCCATTCTTCATCCCCATTTCATCCATATTGTGTTTAGCTGATGCCACAGTAGTGCAATCAAATTTTTCTCTCCTTTTCTGGTTCAGATTGACCCTACATGACAAATCACAGCTCAAGAGTCACAATTTGCTATTTGTGACTGAGTGTATATGAGAGACAGATAGGCTGACAGCAGAAGCATTTTGAATTGCCGTGTTTAAATTAAAGTCTGTGGAGGATGTTCAGCTTCAGGCTGAAAAACATGGCATTGTTCCAGTAAATCTGTGATCCGTGATACTCTGTAGTTTATTTTGCAAGATGCTGGAGTGCTTTAAAAAATGCCTTGCTTAAACACGCTTCGGGTTGCTGGGATTGCACTGTGCTGCATTTTAATGAAGTAATAAACATAAGTTCAGGAGAAGCCTGATCCTTCTGACCTTCGCACAAGTGTTTGTAAGGAACCACCTCATTGTGTCCAGTTGAGTCACCACTACTGGAGCTCTTTAAAATCAGGTGGATTCTTATTGACTAGCTTATTACCTGGACCAAAAAAAACAAAAAACAATCTGACAGTGATTACAGTGATACTGATCCTATTGAAGCTTGTTTCTGCTTTGCGGGGGAAAATTAATAAAAGGTAGGTACTACAAAATTCTGTCCATATTTCTCACAATTCTGTGTATATCACAATTTCTAATTCTAATATATAAAGAAAATAAGTCTAAACTGTGAGAGAAAAAGTTGCAATTACTTTTAATTGATTTTTATGTATTTAATTATTTTGGCAACACTTCATTTTTAGGCGTCCATAATACAGAGTAATTACCTAGTAAGAACTAGTGCCGTTGTACTTAAAACAAAATGTACTTACCATGTAACTTAGTTATGGAACAGATTGTACTTACAGTTTGTAATTATGTAGATGTAATAGGCTGCTACTGTTACATTAGAATTACAGAATATTAGACAGACATAAGCTACTTAAAATAAAGTGTATCAAGAGTGTACTTAAGTGTAACTATATGTATAACAGTAGCAGTCTATAACATCTACACAATTACAAACTGTAATACCAGGCCGTTCCATAACTTAGTTACATGATAAGTACATGTTATTTCATGTAAGTACAATGACTAATACTAAGTGCCTAATTAGGTCATTAATCTGTATTATGACACCTTAAAATAGAGTTTTACCAGTTATTTATTTTAAACAGAAATGAAAGTGTAAACTCTTGAATTGCAAAGAAAAAAGAATATCTTATATCTGACTTTAGGTTATAGGTTATATCATTTTATGTTATTTATTAAATCTCAACTTTTTTAACATGTACAAGCATAAATATATGGCTGCATCATGGATGAGCTGTTTTTTACACTTTGATCAGAGATTGACTCCTATGACTCAGTGATGGAGCATTTCCAAACCAGTAACACTTGAAGAGTAGGAGCAGGAGGCTACAACTATCATCATAGACACAGTAGTGACTGAGAACATGTGATTCATTTAATTGTTAGCCAGCTGGAGTGTCTGGGACACCTGCATGATGATAGAATGATATTTGACAGATGTGAATAAATTATTTAGTCTGAAAGGGTGTTTTTGTGGTTTTTCTTATGATCATAAGAAAACAAAAGAGAACAAAAATAACAATGGGCTCCTCAGACTCCTTATCACAAGAATATTTTTTTCAATATCCAACTGTTAACACTCTCTCTTTCGTCAGTCCACAGCACTGAACATCAAAGGCATGAACTGATTCGTCCTAAGAGGATTCTATCACTTCTGTCAAAAACAGGCCTTGGAAACTAAATAGATGACATCACCTTAGCTGGTGTTTTTAGAACAGCAGGACGACACACATTAATCTCTTCAAAGCTCTGCTTTTGACGGTTCATAACAGTGTGGGCAGGTCATCTTTAGAGAGGCCCGCTAATGTATACAAAGTGCTTGAGTTTGGAGAGCCATCTCCATAACAAACGGTTGGAGGGCGAGGTATTGAGGAGATACACATGTCTTCCCTCTACAGGGTCCTCTCCTTCTTCGGTGCGTTTCCACACCCTTTCCAGGAGCATTTGCATCATTTGTTGCAGGGCAATGGAAAATCCCTCCATCGCAAGGGCAGCTGGTTTGTTTTGGCAGGTGCCGGCCTCACTGCACTTATCAGCAGTGCCTAAACATGCAGGGTTTTCCTCAAACACTGTATCTCATCCTTGTCTAAATCTGATGTCCAAGACATTTGGATGGTGCTGGTGCCCTCACATTGTATGAGGAAAGCAATCTTAATTCTAACATAAGCCTAACATCAGCCTAGTTGACTATAAAAGTTGACTACAGTGGTTTTGATTGGTAATGTTGTGTGTGTGTGTGTGTGTGTTTGCAGGTGAAGTGGAGTGGCAGTCCAGTTGAGTATAGTCTTGAGGGAGAGTTTCCAGAAATGCTCTTCACTATCAACAGGGAAGGAATCATTTACCTGAATGCTCCTCTGGACAGAGAAACACAGGACCAGGTAAAACTTCTCTCATACTTTTATAAAACAAAATATGCACTGTCTAAATGTTATGAAAAGAGAAGCTCTAATGTGCAATAGGTAAACCTTTATGGGATTTTGATGTTATGTTTTTGAATATTTAAATGATAAGTAAACAAGAATGAGAGTCTGGTGTTGCTCCAACCCCGTTTTTATACCCCAGTATTACTTTTTGATGCTAATTTTGTATCCCTTTATATTTATTTCTGTAATCAAGTAGTCCAGCTGGGATGCTAATGCTTGAGCCGAGTCCTGCACTTAAGGATGTTTTTGACAGCACACCAAATCCTGTGTCATGCTTGAGGATTAAGTGAACTAGTAAATAAATATTGCGCCTAAATATACCATTCTAAATCCCAATCGTTTGTTACTAATCACAGAGTGTTGTTACATGACTTCACTCCTGGCTCTATGTAACTATATAACTCCCTCTACTGCAGCAGAACAATACAGTTGCCTGTGCTGTGTTTGATTATGGTTGCTTTCACAGATTTCAGTTATTTACGATAGTGACAGCTCCATTTAATAACCAAACTCACAGCAGTAAATTTACAGGACTCATAACCAGTTGTCTGTACCATATTATACAGTGTAAGAGAGCCCCTCTGCGGCATGCTGTGGCTTTTCATGAATGGTTTTGATAATATTCAGAAATGCAGCTATGAGCTTTGTGTAATCTGAAGGTTTAAATCCAGTCACCGTCCTGTACCAGAGTTCCTCCAGATGGTACAATGTTTAAACCTTCACTTCATTAATTCATGTGTAATGCTTCAGTTGAAATCTTGCCGTGTCCCATGTGATAAGACTTTGCACTTTTAGATGTCGCCGTCTTTGATATTTACTTTAATCATTGTCACTACTCTTAAAGGTGATCACAAATTTAACACAAGCTTGACGTCACTTGCACATTCATACAAACAGCAGCCTCTATCACGAACAGAACATTTCGAGAGTCACACTACATACACCTAAATGCAGTTTTCAATCCCACACACTGACAATGTGAACATATCCATGTCTTATGATGTTGCAGTGTAAATATCTCCCCACCATCAAATAACTAGTTACTTTTCTTCGTCTTCGAATTTATAAGTATATAGACAGGTATAATAGACTCAGAGAAACAAACATATTTTCCGTACGTTCTTATTTAGTTTTTAATAATTTTTCTATTCAGTATGTAGTACATTTGTGATTTCAGTGAGCGAGCCTGATTTGTTTTCATTTTATACTCCAGACCACAGATGACTACAATACATCAGCAGATGACATACAGATTTCTTTGCAGATGATTTCTAAAATTTCCTTTTAGTTTCATATTGACATAGTGGTAGAGAGGCCAGATGGCAGAGAGATTGCTAAGCCCGTGGAGCTGCGAGTGATGGTGGGGGACGCCAATGACAATAGGCCCACGTTCCCACAGATGCAGTACCACACTGTGGTCAAGGAGCTTGCGACTAAAGGTTAAACACACATACGCACACACTATATAAAATCTATTTAAATACTAAAGCAGGTTTAGCTAATGCTTTGACCTTCTGCTCGCAGGTACAGAGATTCTCACAGTCCAAGCAGCTGACAACGACGATCCGAAAACCGACAACGTGCGGATATTTTATCGCCTGGTTGGCCAGATGCCTGAGACTCCCCGGAATTTGTTCAGAGTGGACCGGGACTCGGGAGTAATCACAGTTCAGGCGGACAGCATGGAGGGCACCGCTCCACAGTACACACTCACCATCACGGCAGAGGACGCTAAAGGTCAGCGCATCCCCAACACTGCTCACTGCTAAATTAGTCTAGTAGAATGGCACCACGTAATTGTCATTTTGTGCAATTTTCTCTGATTGGTTTGTGTGATTATGTGAGATTTCACATTGTGATGCTCAAACATAATTTCATTTAACACTTGAGGTAGTTACTGTAGTTATGCAACATGATGGAGCTGCTATAATTCATCTCTGTAATTTTATTGATCCAACTAATGGCTCTCAAAATGTCACATCTTTCCACACACTAATGTGACTAGTGTGTCGGCTGACATAAATAATTTGCCATGTAGAATCTGATATGCTGTCACACAGTAACATGAGATCTTGCAAGAGTTTTTATGTCACTTATAATAATAATAGCAGTCAATAAAACTAATAATATTGTTATTAATAGATAATCAATAATGTTCTCTGACTTGTTTTCTCAGGACTAAATAGCTCCTGCACAGTCATAGTCAAAGTTCTGGATGAAAACAACAACCCACCGATCTTTTCCCATCATGAGGTATGAGCTGTGCACTATGGGTACTTCTATGTCTCTGTTATATAGCATTTTCTGTTTTGCGGTTGAGATCAGTTCCCTTCAGACACTGTTAGTGTTTCTGCTGTCACCTCAGCTTTTCTCTCTTTATTTCTCTTTATCTGTTTGTGTGTGTGTTTGTACAAGACCTGTGTTCTAGAAAATGTGACAGATGAGATAAAGAGCTTTCAGGGGGAATCCATGCTTTAATCTCAGGCTTATGGACATGTAATAATTTAGCTGGGAGTGTTTCTTTTTTTAGTTTTGAGCTCTACAAATGGACAACGTTTACAGCTATAATTGGATGACACCAATTAAGTTTATTCAGATGAATTCTGCTTTTTACCATAATGATCTCAGATCTTTCATTGCTTGCCTACAAGCCATTTTTCTTTTATTTTTAATATGTCTTGCACAGTTGAAGAGCAGAGTATTGTTTCTACCTAAAGAGTTACAAATTTATTTTGTAAGATTGATCTCTGCCTGAAAATATATTACATTTAGGAATGAATAATGCATAATATATCAATTATCAGCCAACTTTATATTATGAATTTGGCATTTATTTATATCGGTTGATATGTACTTTCTTTACTTTTATATTTAGGTTAAAGGGATGATTCACTCACTCTAATTTTAACCAGCATGAGTTTCTTTCTTCTGCAGAACACAACAGAAGATATTTTGAAGAATGTTGATAGCAGTTTAGGTTCGCATTAGCTTCTATTGTATTTACAGTACAACTGTTTGGTTATCAGCATTATTTATCTTCCATAATACATCAAAATATCTTTTTTTTTATGTTCCACATAAGAAAGAAAAAAGACATGACAAAAAAAAAGACAAAATTACATGAGAGAGAATAAAGAATTTTTTTTTATTTTTGAGTATGTGTGATGGCGAAGACAAAGACTTTAGGTTTATAAATTTCTGAAACTATTAATTTAATAGTTAACCATCAAATTAACCATTAAACCATAATTTTTAGCAACTCTCAAAATTAATTTCCTTTTTACACTTTTTTAATGTTGTGAAAAAATCACTTGTTAAAGTAATGTTTTTAGAAAAAATAGTGCAGAATATAGTCAATTTTAATCTATAGAAAAGTTAATAAATATATTAAATATAAATTATGGAATTATTCTTTTTAAATTATCAACCAGAATATTTTTTTAAATTTATCTAGATTTGCCAGTTAATATCAGTACATAACTGCATTAAGTAAACAAAAAGAAATATAATAGACTGCTGTGATTTTAATGTGGTGCATAAGATCAAATGTTTGCAGAGCATATCTGATTCTCCTATTTTTAGAAAATATTCTTATCCTGAGGTGATGTTCTAAATATGACCACTTGCTAATTTGTAGCGCTATCTATTTATGGTACATGAGCGCATATGCAGAACAGCCTTAAGTGCTTTTCTTATGTCATCATCTTTGTTCACTGATGCAGTCGAGCTGAATAATAAACAGTGAGATGCTGACTGACTACAGTGACGGGAAGAGATGAGCAAAAGGAGAGATGGAGAACAGATGCAGGATGGAGGCAGGCAGTGGTCCCTGATTTCTGGAAAATACCCTGTGTGTTTACGCCTACGTGTTGTGAATAATACAGGAGATGTACGTGGGTGCAGACAGAGTGCTGGTGTGAAGATGGAGGGCAGCAGCAGTGGAGGGGTAAAAAGCAGTGCTGGCTTGAATTCAGTAGGTATATTTAGATCCGCTTTGAAAGACCAGGAAGACGTGCCCTGTTCTTCATTCTGGAAACATCCATAAAGCTCCCCTCATTGGCTTTGTGCCATTCATTTTAATTATGTATCCCCTAATCTAGTTGACAATGAATTTTAGGTACTAGGATGCAGCCAAAACTTCTTACAGGAATGATGTTTTGATGAATGGTGCTGTACTTACATTAATGAACATACAGTACACACAAACACACATTTTCTACTCTCCTGCAAGACACTCCTTATTTTAGTTTTCTTATTTTTATTTCACTCTCTATTAAAGTAAAAACATTTTTAGAAGGTCATGTATGTATGTCAGGAGTTTAGCTGTGAAGTGCTGCGGGGGTGTTGACAGTCCTTGGTTGTGAAAGAGTGACTAGCATCTGAATACAGCTCTCCTAAGACTCTAAGTTATCAACGTCAGCAACACTATACCAAGTGGCCAAGGTTGTCTAGTTAGGTGTTGTTAACTCCTGCTTGTAGATTTTGTAACTACACCTCTGAATTCAGAAAGCATCTTACTCCACTGAAAAAAGTAGGATTGAGTACAGGGGGCCTGTACAGTTTGCATTATTATCATTGTTGAAAACAGCTGTGCTGCTTAATATCTTTGTGGAAACCACGATTCAATGATGGGGGTGAGGGGCAATATAAATGTCTTTTCTGTCACCTTTTATCAATGTAAAGAGAGAGTTCTGCACCAAAAATGAAAATTATGTCATCATTTACTCCAAATTTGTTCCAAATCTGATATGAATTTCTTTCATTTGTTAATCACAGCAGAAGATATTTTGAAAAATACAGGCCGAATAAATAATGACAGTTATTGATTGATTGATTGATTGATTGATTGAACTATCACTTTAGTTTTCAAGGAAATCTTACCAACCTCCAAATTTTGGACATTGTTTATTGCTATTATTTCATGATATGTCCTTAAACTGGAGGACACATAAATGACACATTTAATACATTTGCTCAAAGTGTTTTGCTTTAGAAACTTAAATATAATTTAAAGGCTCTGATTTTCATTTTTAATTGTTTAATTATTTTATCAGGGACAGTCCACATTAATAGTACATACAATATGCAAAATGTGTCAGATTTAGCCAACACTGGCTAATTTTCACCAACAATTCCTTTTGGCAGGTTGATTTTAAACATGTTAAATCACTGACCATAAAGTTGTCACAAATTTTCTATTTTCTAATTACATGCTTTTTAATGATTTCTTTATTCTCTGTTTTTCTTTATCATATTTACAAACAGTATCTTAGAAATCTTGATCACACTTTAGAATAGAGAACAAATATTCATGATTATCTTAATTTGCTGCTTATGTGTAAGGTAATTAAGGTAGTTTTTAAGCTTAGGTATGGGGTTGAATTAAGTGATGTAAAATATGGTCATGCAGGATAAGGCATCAATAAGTGCTTTATAAGTTCTAATGAACACCCCAAATGCTAATAAGCTACTAGCTAAGAGTCATATTTGGTCTTTAAAGTAATGTGTTCATCTTTCATTTAATTTATTTCTCTGTCTCTGTAGTATGGACCCTTCCACCTGGCTGAGGACTCCTCAGTGGGCACCACAGTCACTGTAGTATCAGCATGGGATGCGGATGAGTGGGGTGGAGACAGCTGGCAGGTGGACTACAGACTTGAATCTGGGAACGAGGAGGAGGTTTTTACTCTAGTGACTGACAGAGAGAACAATGAAGCTGCCCTCATCCTTGATAAGGTATCGTCTCGGCCTGCATATTACTGCCAGTCAAACAGATAAACATCAAACCAAGTTGCACTTGTTGTAAAGAATCTGCTTCTAAAGCACAAGCATGCTTTTCAATAAAGGGATTGAGAAAAGTTGAGGATTTAAAAAAAGAACTCCTAGTGGTCTGTTCTTTTTCAATGAATTAGGAAAAAAAAAAAAACTTGAATTATCACCCTGACATAATGTGATTGTTCTTTGTTTATACAACTTTTAATCTGTGATCTGAAATTGATGTTCTGTCGGAAACTTCTAAACACATCCAAGTGAGCCACATGCAATTTTGTGAAGTGCTTACAGAATGGGACTGACACTGCAGATACTCATCGTCAAATCGTCAAAATGTATGATTGTTCATACTCTTCAGTTACTATAATTATCTCTGTGTTTACCTTCGCTGAACAGTTTCATTTATACTAGCTGGTATTTTTATAGGCAATGTTAAGTACATGATGAGGTTTAAGTGTTAAGCTGTTCACCACTCAGCCCTCAAGAGTTTAAACACTACCTTTCAAATAAGATATTTCACAAAAAGTGTTTATATACTGTTCAAAAACTGACACCGTTGTGAACTAAAAATGTCGTAAAAAATAACCCAGTTGGTTAAATTATGGCTCATGTAAATAAATTACCAGAAAATGTCTAGTATAATTTTTTTCAAATGCCACTTGGTTTGATCAAACACACTGAGATGTATACATATTATGCGCTTATGTAAAAATACTTTTTGAGGTCATCATATGAAAACAAACAGTTAAGTCATTATTTAGCAGGCCATTCATCCAGGGCTCAAGGCCTGATCCACACCGTGACCCACATTCCCTTCAGGTGATGCAGTTGTTCCACTGATTATTGTCACTGGTTCCCTTGATCTTGGACTCGGTCCACCCCTTATGTGATATACAACAACTTTGACCCATTCCTGGCATCTTATATTCATGTTTTGTCAGAATACAAGCTGTGAGTTGATGACATTTCAACAGAGGGTTTCTGAATCCTGAATATTATATATTTACTAATATGTCAAGGAACTGAGCCATTTGTTTTACCATGTGTTCATGTGTGTCTTGTCGTTTACTCTGCGCAACTATCTCTGTTGTTGTTCTGGGGCTCAGTAATTAAGTAGATGTATTTTATTCTCAATTAGCAAGCACTAATTACAGTATGTCATGTTTGCAGCATGGGCAATTGGCACTCGAGACTACAAATATTTTGTATTTCTCAGTAGAAGAACTGTTTTTAGATAAACAACAATAATACATGGAATTAGCTATTTCCTTGAAGCATGTTAGAGTATGTTTTTGCAGTTTTACAGTTAGTATGATCAATTTTTGGTGTTCGTTTTATGCAGGGATTGACTGAGGATTTGAGAACTCGTGTTCTGAGTGGAGCAAAAGAATAGAGCTTTTAGCAACATTATTAGAAATTAATTGAATTAGGAAAAAAGTAACATGACAAGAAGGGTCTCATTTTGCTCATGTCATAAAGTTGAACCTGCAAGTTCAAGTTCAAGTTGTGTGGTTGTGGAGAAGTGGTTAAGTCTTAACTGGCCATCAACTATCAAGTTTCTGGTTGCCGTTTGATTTGTAGATCCTAGTTGTACAGGGCACTTTTGTTGTGGCTGACTGATTGGTTGACTGAGATAACATCTGGAATAAGGGCAAAGAATGGTCAAACATCAGGGTCTGGTCAGAATGCTGTCTGCTCTTTAAAATCCAAGTGAATTAAGTGACTTAATTTATTAAATTAAGTGAAGTTTGAATGTAATATTACTAGTGGAAAAAATGGTAATGCTGTTCATTTCCAGTCATAGCATAGCATTAATCTTTCTCTATCTGTCTCTGTTTTTCTCATTTTATCCTTTCTGGGAACATAAATACAGTTTAAGCATTTGCACCATGACTGACATCATCATTTGTTCTCAATTATAGTCAAGATGATTTTTGTTGTTGATGATCTTTCAACGAACCACTTTCAAAGGTGAAGCATTTAGAATTAAGTTAAATGAGACATCAAAATGTAAAGACGATAATTACAGGTATGGACAAACACAGAGTGTTTTGACATTGGTAACAGTGTGTCATTACCGCCCACTCTCACGTCAACATTTATCTGCATTCTGTTACCTTTTGTATTACAGCCTTGTTTTCTGGAAGACAGCCCAGTGTATGACATAGTGAGTGATGTCAGCAGGTCGTGGTGCGCATCCACAGAAATATCTGACCTTCAGTTTGATGAATGACATCAGAGCATACAATGGGTCATTCAGAACCTCATTTGAGCACATTTTACCTTCAGAAATGTATTTTGACACATTGTGATGACTAGTGAGACAATCTCAGTGTGATCTTGTCCTGACCTGTTGAAAAAAACAACATATGGTGGTAAGGTATGGTTTAAAGCATGGCTGCTGGTTTGACCTGGTTTACGCTGGTCATGTGCTGGTCTTAAGCAAGTAGTTCCTGCTCATGACCAGCTTAACCAGCTCAAACCAGCAGCCATGCTTCAAAACATACCTAACCAGGATATGTTGTTTTTTTCAACCGGGTGGTCTAGTGAAAATCAAAGGACTTTTTATGTTCATGATTACAGAGTGACTTTATTTTTGTCTAGAAGCCATCTTCCAGGCATAAAAAAAACATACTGTAGTAAGAGTTTGTTCATTTGTGTGCAGGTGCTGGACTTTGAGCGGGAGAATGAGTACATACTGGTACTGAGCGCTCAGAACCCAGTGGCTCTGGTCCGAGGCAGATACGGACCAGCATCCACAGCAACTGTCACCATTTTTATCGATGACATCAATGAAGGCCCCGTTTTGTCTCAAAGCCATTATGAAGTCACTGTCAGAGAAGGGGAGGAGCCAGGACGTGTTATTGCCACAATCAGAGGTTATGACCCTGACTCTCATCCAATCAGGTAAGGAGATATTTCACTCATTAAATTAGTACAGCTACCAAATGTATCTATACATTCATTCCTGCTCAATTTCCAACTGTCCTTCATTTTCGTAAACTACGAGGGATTCTCCAGATGAATAAATCTCAATTGACACAAATACCACATTCTCAAAATCTAAACCACACGGAGGAAATGTACTATTTGTTTAAAAAAACTAAAGCTCTTAAAAGGCTTTTAATCCAGAAGTGTACACCTAAATATAAACACACAGAAGTATTATTTTAATATATCGAATGTGTCTTACTGTCATTGTCATTTACTGTGGTCTATTCAGGTTGTGGTTTGTACACGATGTACAAGCAGGTGTTATCCTGCCGTTCAGATGTTGCCACATTATTTCATGTACCTGACATGACTGATTCTGTTTCCTTGGCTAAACAGCAGGGGAAGTAGTACATAAAATGACTGCATCTGGTGTGATTTGAGAGGACTGCCTCAAGAATAGTTACTTGTTCATATGGGTTTCAAACATACATTTTCCACTGGAAGGTGGAAAAGAATCTTTGTTTTGATCGAATTAAAAACAGTAATATTGTAAAATATTATTACAATTTAAAATAACTGGTTTCTTTGCAATATATTTTAAAATGTAATGTTGGTACCTGATGGTAAAGCTGAATTTTCAGCAGCCATTACTCCAGTCTTGTGCATCACATGACCCTTCAGAAATCATTTTAATATGCTGAAAACGTAATATTGTCTTTGTAGATGAGTATTTGAATTTCTGGAACCCTGTTTTACCCAAGTCATCTTTTTTTGTTGTTGCTTCATTAGGAAAGACAGTCATATGTGATTCAAATTCTCACTGTTGTTTCTACAGGTATTCGCTGAGAGGAGACACTAAGAAATATTTCTCCATTGGGAAGTACTCAGGAGAGCTCAAGACGGTCCAGGCTTTGGACAGAGAGGAGAACAGCACCTACACCATGGAGGTGGTGGCTGAAGATGGGCGTAAGAGATATTTTGCCCCCCCTCAAGCTGTGCATTCACTGTGGAGGGCTGTCAATTCATGTTGTTTGTTTGAATAAACATGTCCATCAAACTGAAGTTATTATACAGAGCAAGTACAAGAAGAAGATGCTATCAATGCGAGACATCTGGGGAAAATCAACATCTCTCGGCTTTCTCTCTTTCAGAATCATCAGTGCTGCCGAGACACTTGACATTTCAAAATTCTGTGATAGGCTCTATTCAGTATCAAATCTCCTTTAAAAATTCTGGGCCACATCCACACGCTGTGAGAGAAATCTCAGACATTGTAACTAGCAGTAAATGAGTCACCAGCTGAGATGTTGCGGTGTGTGAGCAGTGTGTGTGTGGTATAGAATTCTACATCATTCCTCCGCACCTGAACGTAGGGCGCAGATCAAAGGTTTGATGTGTGAAGGTCACACGGTTCACCCTCCAATTACCTTCTGCCTCCATCAGCACTCTCAGATGAGAGATCAGTCCAGTCCTGAATGCTCAGTCACAAATGTATACGGGGGAGAAAAAAAGAGAGATATGAGACGAGAACAAGAGATATGACTCACAACTGCCTGTCTTATGTGGTCTCGAGTCTTGAAGCAAGGTCGAAAATGAGAGGGAGGGTATAAGAGGAGGAAGAAATAAAGAAATTATAGATGATAGACAAAAATAATACACAGACTTCGGTATCCGAGAGCTTCTGACCTTCAAGGAATCGTATTTTACTCTGCGCTGCAGAAAGAGACGCATTAAAATACAGTAAGGGTTACAAAACTGTAAGAAGGAAATTATGTCAAAAGCTTTACAGATACAGAATATTTTATATATGTGCATAACTCCTTCAGTATGATCTTTGATAGATTATTGTCATAAACTATAGTTAAAAGGTGAAGAATGCAGTTTCTGCATTACTCATGTCACCTAGTGTAATAAAAAAAA
>JAUMHE010000053.1:16282361-16314413 GCA_032359235.1 Enteromius mattozi | reverse complement strand
AAGGATTATTCATATGCTTAATATTATATCATATGCAATATTATATCAACAGCTAACAAGTGCCAAATCTTAAGTTTAGCTTACCTATTAAAAAGCTTCACAAGTTCTGCATTTTAATTGAAACACAAACGTTATTTAAAATGGGTCGCATCTTTAAAAATACCGCCAAATGTTTGAGTCATTCGGTACCACAGGTGGTCTGCCAATTATTGTTTAATCTCAAACTATTTTGCGTGAAATTGTGTGAAATTCTATTTTAAAAAGATTATTACACCAATACAAATTTAAATTAACTTTTACCTGTTCTATAGTTAAGAGGCTAAAATTCAGGTCAATATATTAATGTCTTTGTTATATAGGTGTCATAACATAATATGTTAATACATGAAAGTATAAAAAAACATGCATGTTTTTGCAGGACAGGCTTAAAATGCAAGCACTCAATTAAATTCCCCCTAGTTGCAGTTTAATTTATCGATTTTCTGGGGCCTCGCTGATTCTGGCTGTTATTTGCAAGATAAATTAAACATTCCTTTTCAAATAAGTTTTTTTGTTATGTTTTATACTGTAGCTCTCTCTTGGTTAAATGCAGACTGATGCCACTGAGCTTTGCAGCACTAATCTCAATCTGCACAGCCTTTGATACAGCTCTTGACCAGTATTTAGCATCAGGTTAATGTCTGTTTTAAAACATCTCCTGCAGTGAAGAGAGCAAAGAACCAGTGCAAGCAGCAGCTTAAACTAACAACATTTTAAATCCGCTGAACAATGGCTGAAGCTGCATATTTTTTAAGAACAGTATATTAATAAATCATGGCTTGATCTCCTGAGCACAGTATAATAAAGCTTTTGTGGCATGGCATATAGTGGGGATTCTATGTATAGTTAATACTCTTAAAAGGATAGTTCACACAGAAAAATGAAATTTTGTCATCATTTAGTCACCCTGATGGCAGTCCAAACCACTATGACTTTTTTCATCTGAAACAGAAGATATTTGGAAAAATGTCTCAGTCTCTTCTTGTGCATACAATGCAAATCAATGCTCACCAAAACTGTTTGGTTACCAACATTCTTCAAAAAGTCTTCATTTTTTAGTGAGCTATCCATGCAAGAATAGCAACTATTAACTAACTAATACATTAATGTAAATACACATTCAATACAGCTCAAGATTAATATGTTCTACCACCTCTTCTCTCCTTCAGGTAATTCCTCTTTGTCAGCCTCCACGCTGGTGACAGTGCACATTCTGGATGTAAATGACAACAGCCCAGTTCTGGTGGGCGATTACTCCTGGAAGTACCTGTGCACACCTCGCTGGGAGGATCAGGCTCTGGTTCTGGCCTCTCGGGACAGCGATGGGCCCCAGCATGGAGGAAGGCTCAACTTCTCCCTCCGCAGTGACGCCACTGTCCGCCGAAACTGGAAGCTCACTCCCATCAATGGTTTGCCTCTTTCTTTACCCACTTCCATCCCCTCTACATATTGAATAAGTTCAATGTGAAGTGACAAATCACCCCTATCGCCCAAGAACTACTTGACCCATCTTTAAAGATCTATTTGTCTGTCAGTCATTATAAAATGTCAGACGATCTTCATGTGCCCAAACCATCTATTATCACAAGAGCGCTGACATGCCCGCTTACATTGACCTCCTCTAGCAATGACGTCAATGTGGATAAAATTAGAGATTTGAAAAGAAAAGAAAATTTGACTGCAACATCCGTGCAGTCAAATTGAGACGTCATCAGAACTGGGTGTAATGCTTTCCAACTGCTGAATCACACACACAGTGCAGGTCTGGGGAAAAGAGCGTACTGACAAAGAAGGAAATTGCCCTCCATGTCTAGTGTCTTCAGACGAATCTGTGTTGGATGTAATAAGCGTAATGGCTTTCTTCCTGATAGCTTCAGGCATCATTAATGTGCCAAGCTCATGCCGGTGAGCAGGTTGACTTAGTTGCAGCGTCTGAGTCACGGACTAGAATCCAACAGATTTTGATTCTGTTGTTCACTCCTTTTCTCCCGTGCTCAATTTTTCTTCTCGACCTTTGTCATAGTATTTCTCAAGGTATTTTTTTCCTTGTTGTTAATGGATAAAAAGACCCCCTCTAGTGACATGGGGTAATTATGTTGCCTTTAATTTATATGATCTCACAGCTGGGGCCAGTTGGTTGAGAGACTAAAAGTGTACTTCCATTGACTTTTCATCTAATTGATCTTTAGACACCCAACAGTGAGTTGCCTTTTTTCCACACTCACCTCTCTCTTCCTTTTTTACTCATCTAGCTTCACATGCTCCATCATGAAAGTGTGTCGAGAATGATGGTGAGGGATGACGTAGTCTGGCGTCTGTGGGTCTCAATTTATATTTCACCCTGAATACACGTCTTTGCTTGTGTAATGTTTGTGTCCACTCATGACATAAGCACATCCTCTTGAACATCATCTTCTCCATCATGTCTGTTGGTGTTTAGTTACTGAGTTTGACCTGAATTTGCCAGGACACATCATCAGTAAGGTGTACATGAAATTTTTTAAAGGAACACAACTCCCCTAGAGTTAAACAGTTGAGTTTTACTGTTTTCGAATCCATTCAGCTGATCTCTGGGTCTGGCGATAGCACTTGTAGCTGTAGCTTAGCATAGATCAATGAATTTCCCTTAAAAATTAACAAAGAGTTTCTATATTTTTCCTATTCAAAACTTGACTCTTCTGTAGTTATCATGTACTAAGACAGACGGAAAATGAAAAGTTGCAGATATATTGCTGATATAACTAGGAACTATACTCTCATTCCGGTGTAATAATCAAGGAACTTTGCTGCCGTACCATGGCCAAATATAATTTTTGGGTGGGATGCTAATGGTCTAATCAGATTCAATAATCTATGCTAAGCTGCAGCTAAAAGTGCTACTGGCAGACCCAGAGATTTGCTGAATGGATTCAAAAACGGTAAACCTAAACTGTAACTCTAAGGGAAAATTAGCCTATTTTCAAAAAAAGTGTCACGTACCTTTAAAATCACATCGTTAAGTGTTTTTCATGGTAATAGTTTTAGGATATCCAGCTGTTTTTAGTGCTTGAAGTACTGCCAGGTGCTGTATATGGATTACACATGCCCAAAATATGAAGTCACATATATTTGATTTTCTTCATTTGAAAGGTGATCTAAATATTTAAGGCTTGAAACAGATGGAAAAATTAATTGACACTCTTGTGCTGCAGTTTTCCTAGTCTCCATGCCAGTTGCGTGAATAGAAAACTGAATAGGCCCAGTAGATAGTTGTAGTGTACTGTCTATATTGTGTAGAATAAATTTCTTTAAGTGCTTCTACCAGAAAGCTTTTGAGGTGGAGGCCATGGGCAACATATTGGTCACCTCTGACAGGAGAGATACCTGTGAGAGATAATCCTGTACTAGTTTAGTACTGGTGACCCCTTTAGTCCCCTGTTGACTAGCACATTAAAGGACTCTAGTGTCAAAGGACACTAGTGGGGCTTCTTGGACCATTGATAAGTGTGAGCAGAAACTGATAACAGCCCCTTGTTTACCGGAGTGAGTTCTTAGTTTTGCGTCACACGGCCAAAACCCGATTGGGCCCAGTGAGGAGTTTTTCCATAAGATATATGCAGCAGCTTTACACTTGACTGCTTGACTTAGCTTAATGTTCTGTCACCTAATTATTTTTGTTAATGTCAAGGGTAGATATTATAACACATATTAATAACTAGGCTAGATAAAACATGTTTGAACAGACAAACTTTGGTGCTGGCTTGTCCGAAGTTTAAAATGAAGTTTAAAGTCTGAGGGTTATATTTTATACAGCTTGCTAGTTGGCACTGATAGCATTTAGTATGCTGCTAGCATTGTCTTAGTATGTTACTAACATATTTTAACACATTACTGGAATATTTTAGCATGTTGTTCAGCTGTTTTAGCACATTGCTAGCTACTAACTCGATGTTAGCATATTTTAGTGCATTGCTAATATTTATATTGTCAAGCCAACAGAGCGATAACATTGTTCTTTATAACTAATCTTTTAAAGAAATGTAAGCTGGGATATCATTTTTTTTCACAGACACTCACACCAACTTGTCTTTGAATGTCCCATACCTGCCCCCAGAGGTTTACATCGTACCTTTTACCATCTCAGACAGCAGCTCTCCACCCAGAAGCACTTTCATCAATCTGCCAGGTAACGCACACGGACTAACATAGAACTGAATGAATGAAAAGAAAGCATGTTTACGTAAAGAACTAAACCATGTACGTCATTTCATTACATTCATACATTGCATTCACTAGCTGTCTGAACACAATGTTAAATGGACTCGCTGGAGACTGTAATATTCACTGGAGGTCACAAATGACATTTTTATATTTAGATCTCTCACAATGTTCCCCCCGCACATAAAGAACGCAATTAAGCCAAATTTCCATGATAAAACAAGCAGACTCACGTCATTCACATTATTAAAAAAATGTACAAATAAGCTTAATGACTGTTCAGTCAGAGGATATTTGTGAAACAATTTAGCACTAATGTAGTCAGTATCTGTAATGATGGAGCCTTGTTTTCTCATGAAGCTTACTGGTGTGAGTTTGTGAGAAAAGGTAAGACTTTCATGTGAAATTAATGTTTATTTAATTTTTGCCTTCTTTTGCATATTCTCTGGAATGTACATTGTAAAAAGTGGATTAATGCAGCTGAAGTTTAATTCATTTAAAAATAAATAACACATGCATACAGGTTAATTCAGAATATTGGTCTAATAACATGAAATAACGTTTAAATATGATTCATTCCTATTAAAAAAAATTTGAACTGGATAAAAACAGATAATTTTTATGATGAGCATATTGTATGTGCATATTAAGTATTAAATATTATTATTATTAATCATTATCAATTAAAATGCTAAAAACAACAAGACATAATCTAAAATCATGTATACGAATCATGTTTAATTTAATATATCAACACTACTAGTTAATTTAAAAAGTTTATAAAACAAGCAGGGTTGTTGTACTTACAGCAGAAATAATTATCTTTGAGTCAAAATGGTTGAAAACCAATGCTGCGTGTTTTTGTATCTGCTTGGTCACGCATTCACATTCATTGGTTTAATAGATTCTCTCAGTGATGCGTGACATGGCCACAGGTGCAAGGCTCCTCTCTCTCTTTCCCTGTCACGGTCTCATCTTGTATGACTCTCCTGCTAGTTTCCCACGAGACCTCACCAACGCAATCACCCTCACCTAGTGCTCCTTAAATATTTCCTATTTTCTTTGCCCCTCTAATGCATTTAAAACAAGCTCAATGTTCTTTGTTTCTCTCACAGTGACGGTTTGCCCATGCAATGTGAGGGGGAACTGTAGAACAGCACCAAAACAGCTTCAGGGCATGCCTACTATTCAGTCAACAGTGGGCATCCTGCTTGGAACTCTGGGAGTTATAGGTGAGAGATGTACAAAGCTCATTCAGAACATCCTGAAATGACGGCAAACGGAAGGGGATAACACAATTTGCAGTTCCTGCAATCACATTTTATGTTCTTGTTTACAGGCGTCATCCTGATTGTTATATTCGTGAGACTGTCCTACCAGAATTCAACACCACCAAACAAAGGCTGCCAGGAACGAGTGCCACCTAAAGTCTCTCTTTAACTTCCGAGAGCTTTTATATCATTCGGTCACTACAGTTTTAGCATCAGCTCTGAGAGATTTCTCCATTTATTGACTGGTTTGCTAACTTTTAATACCACATGATTTTGGTTTTAGTGAACAGTAACATATTAGACAATATATAGATTAGTACAACTGTGAAGAATTTAAAACTTCTCTCTACATGTGATATTTCTATGTTATTTATTTGTTTTTATGCTATGTAGTCACGGTCTTTATTGAAATCGTACAGTAGTTTCTAATAAGCGGTGATTTAAAAATGTGGGATCAATAAATAAATCTGATAATTAATTTTCCCTCTCTGGGTTGTGTGATCAATGAACTGAAATAAAGAAATAAAAAAAGATTTGTTTGATCACTACACTGAGATGAAGTTAATTAACTTTATTAAACCTTCATAAATATTATTTTCTTTATATTTCAGTTATTTTTCTGAATGCAATCTACTGTAATTAGAATGTCTTGTTTGCGATCATACATGCAATTAAAACGATAATTACATATTTTTCCCTTTGCCGTATGATTGATTTAGTTCAAATGTAATAAGCAAGCTCTATTTGGTCGCTCATATTAATAGAGAAGAAAATAGACAGATTGAGAAAGCAAGAAAGAGCTTAACCTCAACATTCATGTTTTTTCAGGCCATCTTCAGGCCAAGCTGTTTTAGAGATGGAGAATAATAATCCCATCCCCCGGGATAATAACCAGGCTAAAACAGTTTCATATTTAGTGAGACAGGAAAGATTACCCACAATCCCTTTTAGCCAGCTATCTCCTGTTTATGTTGAGATGACACTGGCGAACGTGACCCAGATGACCTTACAAGTATGCTATATATAGACATTCAGTGCGCCAAAAATAGCCACACTGCTGCGTGACGCCAAACAGCAGTTTTCCTGCTACGACTGTAAACCAAGCTTGTTTGGCATCGAATGTATAGCAGTCACTATGTTCGTGTTCCCAGCCTCAGGTGCTCTTTTAAAATATAAAGGTAAGTGTGTCACATTGCCTCATGCTCCTTCTGTCATGTTTCTGCTAAACCTCGCCATGAAGACATGGTTTACAGGCAACAGATGAACAGTGTAATCTCTCAGGATCTCTTTCATGAGCGTTCAGCTATTAAAGCACATAATCATAAAATCACATCCAGGGTTGCTCATTCCGCCGGGGCGTAAGGAAAGAACTGTAACGTCCAAAAACAACATGCTGATTATTTACCTTCAAGCAGAGTTCCCGATACAGACGTTTTCAGGATGTTCCCTAATGTAATCTTAAAAATACAACATGTACGCAAATACTACAAAATATGAATTGCTTTTGGAACTGTCAACACATTATTTTGCTAAGAACAACCCCATGAGGGTTATGAATGGTTATGGTTTCGTATTTTTGAAGGGCAGCAGCCCAAAAGAATGTTTACAAAAAGACCCAGTCATTCGTAGGTCAAGCCTAATAATACTGCGAAAGGCAGGGTCTATATTTAGATTCTCTGGCCTTGTTTTAGTTCTCTTAGGATCAGATCGGTACAGCTGACTAACAGACTAACAACCAGCTGAAACTGTGAGCTTTAGCTTTTAACCTCTGCCAACATTTATGTACATTTATGTATGATTTTATACAAATTATTAAAGATTAATAAGGGCATATTTTTGTTTGGTTCCTATAGAACAATAGTTCAACAATATATGTATAGAACAGTACTATGTTATGAAAATACATTTATAACTGACCCTTCACAAAGCCCTGCCCACATTCATTACATTTGACAAGCCATGGTGCCCTCACAACACACATCATTCTCACACGGTGAAAAATACATCATGGAGCAAAGAGGAAACTGATAATGTGTCAACAGACAAGAGAACAGCTTTTTAAAGTCTTATTTGGTCATTTGTGGTCAAATTTGGTCAGTAATTCAAACTTAAATACTTTTTTGTGAATTTTTGACATGTCATGACAGATCGCTCTAGTACCTCAGTTCAAGCTTTGACATAAACTGATCATCTCTTCCTCTTTACTAGTTATAGTTTGAAATAAACATAAACAAACATCAGAAAACATCTTGTTTCAATTGCAGAAAGATGTCAATACACAACATTTTTCATGTTAAGCCCACCGATGTTAATCTTTACTCCTGTCTTTTTGGTTTGTTTGTTGAACAAAATCAGCAGATTTGTTATTATGATTGGTCACATGGCCTTTCAAACTAAGGCCTTAAAAGTGTCAAATTGTACACAAACATATTTTGACAAATTCCATATGTCAAAATATGGAGTTAGTCAAGGCTTGCTGACAGGCTTGCTTGTGCACCCACAGCATTGCACTTGTCAGTAATGTATAATGGCCCTGTTTGAAGCTGGGATGCTGGTTTGAGTTGGTTAAAGCTGGTCATGTACTGGGCATCAACTGGTTCGACCAAATAACACGCTCGGGCATGGATCAAGACGCCTAGTGTGCATGCACCCTTATTCTCCCTCATCCCACACACACAAGTCTTTACCCTGGCAGTGGCAAATAGCTTTGGTTTTATTTTAAATTTTATTACATTCATGTTATAAGTTGAGATTTACAAGAAAACTGTTATGTAAATGTAAAAGAAATTTATTTTATTGTTATTATTAATTATTATTTGTTTGAAGTGTTTGCAAACCAAATGTCAGTGCACTTTTGTTCATATGGCAGTACTTTTTAATGAAAAAGTGCACAATACACTACTTTTGAATTCATTATAAAATTGTGTGCATAATGTGATTAATCACAAATTAATCGTAGAAAATTAATTGTGATTAAAAATTTACATTTTCAACAACAACAACAAAAAAAAACACCTCTTAAAGGCTTTTGTAGAAGCAAGCTAAACTGGCATGAATGTTTTAGGAAATGTGTATTGATCTTATGATTACTTTTGTGAAGACTATCTGTAGGGTTTAGGAGGAACATTCTTTTCAGACACAATAGAGCATTAACCTTTTACCACCACACAACAGACATTTCATTTCCAAATTGCTTTTAACTCCACTCACTGAACATTCTCCTCTTAAATAGTGTCACTAAACGTGCTAGAGGCAACGTAATATCATTTTGCAGAAATGTTCGCAGGCACGTTTTTCCAATGAGCCTGGGTTAATATATATATATATATATATATATATATATATATCTTTCAGCACGAGTCCTGCAGTGATTTGCCAAATGTCTCAGTCAGCTGTAAGTCCTGCTTCTATTCTTGGCCAGGACGAGTGCAGCTGTGATGTCTACATGAGACATATAAACACGTTTCAGGGTGATAAAGTACCCATGATGCTGTTGATCTGCGGAAAATGACTTTGTGGAAAATATTTGTCATTTCCAGAGCTGGACAGTGTCCCTTTTCCTACATTTCTCACCACTTTTGCAGTGAGTGTAAAGGTTCACAACGCATCGGCAGCTCTTATCGTTGACTGTTTACACATGTGGAGGCTGAGACTGGTGACCTGAAAGCGATGCCGCAGTGAGTAGGCCAGCATGAAGATTGGCCATTCTTGGCCCTGCCAGCTTCAGCAACACCCTTCCACACAAGCCATGTGCTCACACTTCAGGATTGAACATCAGCAGTGCACTGCATCTTTCTATTTATAATCCTTTTTAATCTATCCAAAATGAGCCAAGTGTTCGCCTGCCTGATTAATTTAATAGGGCCTCGGCCACTTAGCCTCTCTCCACTTTTCCCTGTCGACTCATCTTGTTTACCGCAGCTGAGATTGGAAAAGGCGAGTGAAGGTTAGCCGTCTAAATCGGAGAGGCCTCCTTCAACCAGAAAAACCTGTAATTGTCTTGATCTGATGCATATTTAATCTCGCCACATTGAGTGATGCAATCTCCAGTGGAGCTTTGTGAAGGGGGGCAAGCATGAAATCCAATTTAGTCAGTGATTCAGATTCGGATCACCCTATTACACCCTGCAGCACAACCTCATGTGGTATATTCATCTAGTTGTTCTCTTCAGCATTAATATTTTCATTACACAATAATACTGTGCTTACATACTTGAGACTTAATGCAAAGCAGTAAGCATACTATGCATAGGTAGCAATGTAACCTTAAGGTAAATTAAGGCGATCTGAAATTAAAACTGGGTGGATTTCTATTTTTTAGCAGTCAAACTAACATGAAAATTTCCAATGTTATTACCTATTAATTTAAAATGTTAAGAGTTTCAGCATCTGTATTATGACTATTGTCAAATGTAATATTTCAATGAATTATTGCATTGCAAAGGTTTTGTGTGTTTGTTTTATCAGCATCTAAAGCAGTGAGCATCACATTTTAAAATACAGTTTAAAAAAGTGAAAAGTAAAAAAAAAAAAAACCCACTAAATATGATAACATGATTATGATTCCTGATTTGATAAAACTATCATATTCACCCTGGTCCAGTTTTAAATAGAGTAACTTGCTAGTATGAAAATAAGTACGAAGCCCCTTAAGGAACATGGTGGTGGGAAAATTCTGGGTGAGTGGAAAAAATTCGCAAGAGAACGCAAAAGATTTGAAAAAAAAAATTTTCCTTCCACACTGAATTTTTTCCTCCGTCCCTTAAGGAGCTCCATAAAAAAGTAACTGGTCAAGGTAATTAAATGCCAACAGCACAACTTAAAGCTGCTATAGTGATCAGTGCCCTCTGTTGGTCCAAACAAACACCTATGATCTCTGTTCAGTAGGTACAGTTTTTGATTCAGTAGTTACAGTAGTTACCATGATCCTAATTTGGTGTTCCCTGTCAAAAATAACCAGCCTTTTAAAATTGCATGTAAACCTATGTTATGCTCATCAAGCAAATCTTGGATTCAGTCTTTTTGTTATGTTTATTTATTTATTAGCACTGATTTTCTTTTTGGAAATGTCTGGTCATAGGACTCACTGATCTTAGGCCACCTATGTTTTTGAGTGAACCCTGCTAAAATTATACAGAAAATGTTTTTGGGTTTTTTTGATGGTAGTTTAACATAGTCTGAAGAGAATCACATCCTCTGTTCTGCACTGTTAGCACCAGTCAGGTCCATGAGATATTTACTCTGCGACATGCTGTGAGTACTTCTGAGTTTCCATACTGTTAGACTTTGCAACTATGTGAATGCCAGATCTAAATTTAACCACCTCACTGGTCAGCACTGATAACAGAAGTAGTGCTTACTGGCACACTGCAGGGGTTGTACTAGGTCCTAATCAAAGATGCAGATCACAAGAAAAACACAAGATCTTCTCCATTAATTTCAACCGATCAAAAAAATATTTGAGATTCAGGTACCTCTCAGATTTGTGCATCTCTCATCGGTCCCACTCCCAAAACGTCATAATACACACAAATGCCTTGATTAGAGGGGAAGTAAATAGAGTAGCAGATTTATTACACTGGCCTTAGTTAATGTAATTATTTTGTGATTCTGTGATGTTTTTGAAATGAAATAAAAGGACTGTACAGATACATATATATATACAGGTATATACGAGTTTGGGCAGTTTTCAGTATCAGTATCCTGCAACTTGCATTGTCATATTAATTATATATCTGAAATCAAGTATAGTCACTAAATATGAATTTGAACCTTCATGAATATGAATAGTATTAATGATATTCAGTTGTACTACAGTTCATCCACCATTACTTTCATGTTACCTAACAGCATCAGTTGCTTCGCTTTATTGATATTCACAAATTTTCTGTATCTGTAAACAGGCAGATAGATGAATACAAGATTTGTTTGTTTTTTTAAGCTTAAGATTTGTTTTTCTAAAGCTGTGAATATATATTTTTAATATCTCCATGTATGTCCAAATGTAGACATTTCATTTACAGTAATCAGCTAATATAGTCAGCTAATGAGATTAGGTTTTCCTTTCCAGCAAAACTCAATTTAAAACCAAGAGGCAAATTAGGTTACGATAGGTTACAATTTTCAGTTAGGGGAATATAAGCAATAATTGAAATTTAAATAATTAAAACAGTAAGTCAGTTCTGAAATTAATATCAGAAATAGAGAATTTAGTGGTATGTAATAAAAGAGTGTAAACTATACCTACAAAAAACTAGGTTTTAAAAATACCGTCCTGAAGCTGCAACCCTCCCATGAATGGATCATGCTACTCAAATATGTAAGAAATATGCCTCAAGAACAGAACAAAATGATTTTTCTAATGAGGGAGTCATTGAATCATTTACTTAACAGATTCACTCAAAATGATTTGTTCAGGAAAATACACCACTGTGTCTTTGTTTGAAGAATTGCTGTGGATCCACTTGGAACTGATTGCTTGTGTGATATTACTTCAATGCCGCTATTTGCCAAGGTTTCATTCCCAAACTCAAAGCTGTTTAAAGTGTTTCAAAAAGAATGTGTGCCTTTAATTTGGCAAATAGCCTACTATGATATTAAAGCAAAGTATCACCTTTTAAAGGAGACACTATAAAAGTATTAATAACTGTGATAGCTAAAACACTCGACAATATAATTTTGATATTTATGAATTATGGTACAAATGCATTACTGTCAGGCAGATTAATATTGCAGCTATGGGGTGTTGACTATAATAGAGGTCCTTATCAGTGGCTATTAATGTACTACAGTTAAAAAGACTCACTTCAGAGCCACTTCAACCGTTATTTGTTAGGCTACACGTGCAAGTGCTTGAATAGACTGAGGGTTGGAGTGGCATTATAGGATAAAAGCCATGACTGTTAACCTCAGCATTGGTTTGTAATTTCCTTTTTTCTATTTTTAAAATAAAATCACATTTTCTTGTCTTGTCGGCCTGATGCTCAGTATTATTATTATTTGTGTCATAAAGACACTGCCGTCTTTATAGTTAAAATGATAAGATTGTAGATGGCATTTACTATGATTTAGGCGGCCACGTGATTTGCTATTTTCAGAAAGAGGTCCTGTTCCTTAAAAATGCCTGCCAGCTAATGGCCCTAGTTATCACTTAAAGAAAGCTACAGACTTTGGGGCTAATAGAATAGACCTTTCTGTTATTGCATTACGATGTCAGCTAGTTGCTGCTCAGTGAAAATGCTGCCTGGCCATGCTAACTGCATTAAAGTGAGTTTACACTGTGGAGGATGCAACATGCTTTACATATCAGATGGTCTGTCTTTGTCAAGATCTCTAAATGCCAGCATGTTGAACAGAAGGGTTGACTGTACAACAGTACCGCCTATGCAGTAACAGTATTTCATAACATTCATGCAATCTTTGATAGCTGCTCTTTACATTTTTTACATAGCTCTTTGAAATACTTGATTTTGTTTGGTCAGTTTTGGCACTGAGCAGTCAAATAGTTGTCCATGGCACTAGCTTTTTATTCTGACTTTTTCTTCACAATTGTAAGTTCATATTTCATAATTCAGGCTTTTCTTTTCAGAAACTAATATACTTTTAAACTCCAAAATAGTGGAATACCAACACAGTCTCACAAAAAATTTGTACGTATTTTACGAAGTGGCAAATTTGTATAAATCGGTATAATTTCTATGAATTTGTATGACCTCACTCGTACGCTTTTGTATGATTTGTCTAAACCCCAGTGACAGGTAGGTTTAGGGGCGGGGTTAGGTGTAGGTCATTCGTACAAATTCATACAAATTGGCAAATCGTACGATAAAATACGTACGATTTAGCAAAAAACTTATGAATACGTATTAGTGATGAAGCCTGTCCTCCAACAAAGTGACTTTATAGGTTGTTTGTGTAATAGGTTGTGCATAGGTTGTTTGTGCAAGTACCTTATTACGACCTATAGTTACGCTTTAAAGGTACACGCCCTCTGGCGGGCGTAAAAATAATGACAGTGTCGTCATGAAATGACATATGACTGTGATTACCAATCAAAATGAGCATTTTGTTTAAATGCAGTGTGTACATTTTTTACACCGAACTCATGGTGATTTGTACAAATGGAAGATCAGAAAGCTCTCCGATTTCATCAAAAATCTCTTAATTTGAGTTAAATTTGTGGTCTTACGGGTTTGGAACAACATGAGGGTGAGTAATTAATGACAGAATTTTCATTTTGAGGTGAACTAACCCTTTAAAGGAAGGAAAGAAATGTTGAATAAAGTTTTCTTTTTGATTTTTTGTGTTCTTTGTACATGAAAAGTATTGTTGCAGCTGCATAACGTTAAGTTAAAACACTGATGTCAAATTTTATCAGTGTCTTTCTTAACTACGTTTCTGGGCCTTGAACGTGGTGGTTCCAATGCTGTTTATGGACGGTCTGAAAGCTCTTGGATTTCATAAAAATATCTTCATTTGTTTTCCCGGAAATTAACAAAGACATAATTAATAAGTAATTAATGACTTAATATTTCATTTTTGACTGAACTATCCCTTTACGTTTGTGGCCAGCACTAGTCTGGTATGGCCCTAAAGAATCTCTTCTCTGTGTATTATCAAAGTATGCCAGAGTTTTACTCTTTAATGCATAATAAAACTGAAAATCATTCACTCAACAATACTTCTTTTTTATCCTTTATTCTGTCTTAGTGGCATTCAGCTTTAGTTAAAAGCAAACCATTTATTCTCTTTCTAAGACGGATGACATAAGCACCAACACCTGTGACATAAGCGCCAATCACAGTGTGGCTGTTGTGATTGGCTTGATTCTACAGTAACATAAAGGCATGATCACATGGCTGGGGAAATAGTTTGCCGTGATTCATAGCCTAGCTGAAAGCAGTGAATCAAGGATACAGCTTATGAGAGAGCACAAAACTACCCAAACATAATAGCTTCATTACTTCTTGTATTCCACATTAGTAGGCAGACATTAGTTTTGTTTAAACCTTTTTATAGGCAGTGCTGCATAGTGAATACCCTTACTCAAGGGGTGATCTTAATGTTAAAAAAATGAAATTATACTATTCTTCTGTACCTTGAATAGGAAGTTTGGTTTTTCTGTGGGCACATCCGCTGCATTGTCTCGGTTGTCATAGAAACAGCTCAGCTCTGGGGCTTTAATTCAGATTGATTCTCTTTCTTTTCCCTTTTCAACGACACGCTATTTTGTATGTCATTCTCTTTTGTACTGAAGATATCCTGCTGAGCAAAACTAGCACTTAAATAACTGCGTTTATCCACACCTTTTGACAGTGCGCTAAAAAAATGTCCTTCTGCAAAATGAAAAGCTTCATTCCAGACTGTCTGCGAGACATGAACAGCTACAGCTCAATTATTACGTGCACCATGTAGCACAGAACAGGGCTGAAGTGCTCAGGACAAATACAGCTCTGTCCTCAGATCAATATGTGTATTTTTCACTTCATATAAATACTTTTCATCCGTCTTTCCTGAGCGAGCCAGATTGTAGAAAGCAACAGCTACACCTACACACACTGGCCACTCTGTCTTGCTGGTGGTAGTTCAGCTTTCTGGGCTCAGTCTTACTACAGTCATATGCCCGGTCGCCCACACGAGCCGCTCACTGTCTGAGTCTTTACTAGGTGGTGTGAACACGGGCCATCACGAGCAGACATACAGTATAGCTGCTATGTGTGGGATTACATCCACTACTCTGAATACATGTGGGCCAAGTGCATTATCACTGTGATATTTTCCACAGTGGTCATTACGCACTGATTCATTCTTTATTATTCTGTGCGATTTGGCTTTCTTAATGATTCAAGATGGAGCAGTAGTATAACGCTGCCCATTAAAAGTTAATTATGTCATGTACTGCATGAATTAGAAATTTTATAGAAAGAATAATGGGAAAGTTCACCCCAAAATAAAAACTGTAGCATGTATTCACCCTCAGCCTTGTATAATGAAAGTCAGTGGGGTCCAAAACAACATGGTACCCATTGACATTTTTTATACAGTGGTGACGTGAGGGTGAGCAACTAGCAATACAACTGTATGCTTTAATTATATAATACAACACCTTCTTGTTGTCGTCCACAACAGTGTTGCTGTTGTCTTTAAAGAGATGTTAAAATTAAAATTCTGACATACGAGAGCTTTCTGATAGACAACAAGGATATTACCATGATCAAGGCCTAGAAAGGTAGTGAGGACATCATTAAAATAGTTAATGTGACATCAGTGGTTCAACCTTAATTTTTTGCAGCTACGAGAATTTTAATTTTTGGGCAAACTAGGCCTACACCTTTAAGTGAATAATTATCATTGAAAAAAGGTGAAAAAAAATCAAATATATAGATCAAAGACTTTAAAATATTTAAAAATGTTGCTTTGGCGATGAATAAAATATGTTTAGTATATATAGATATTTATAGATGAAGTATTAAAATTACTAAAAGTAAGACAATTAAAAAAAAATATTTCAATTAAAGCTAATTAGATAAACTATAAAACAACTAAGCAAAAAATGCTATAAAATTACTAAAGCAAAGCAAAATTAAAACGAGCAGCATAAAAATAATACTAAAAGAACACTGGTTCTCAGCGCTATTCAGCCTCTGTAATGATCAGCTGTCTGTCCATTAGAGGCCTTGAACCTTGGCTCCTAAAAGTGACAAGTTGAAGGCTTCAACTCAGTTTTTCCATTTGCTCAGGCCCTCCTTTTAAACAGTTGACCTCTGACCCTTTCCTTTACGAGCAGGCAGGCTGAGAGCTCAACTGGGGAGTTTCGTTTTGTCTCCCACCGTGAGGGAACTATCAGTGGTTTTAATCTCGCTGTGCTCTTCCAGGAACAACGGCCCCGATACGGCTGCATTAAAAGTTTAGACAGGCCAGTTGGACAGCTGCTCAGCTTAGATCTCCTGTAAAGCCTCCCTCCTAAACCCTGGAGACCAGCAGACGTCCTGCGCTCATCTACTGTATATGGAGGCTGCTCATCTGCATGGACAGTGGTGCAAAGGTCTATAAAGCTACAGGGACTCCAAAGTATGAAGCTAAATGATGAATCCATCAACTGTCATTGTAAATAAGTTGATTCCATGGATTCACTATTAAATAAATTGTATTTAATCTGGTGAACAGATAAATATCTACAAATGCTAGACATTATAATGGAAAGGTGTTATTGCATAGGTGATAAAATATAACTAAACAGATAGTTGACCCAAAAATTTACATTTTGTCATCATTTATCCACACTCATGTTGTTCTAAACCTGTATGAGTTTCCTTCTTACAGTATATTGAACATAAAACAAGATATTTTGAAGAATGCTGGTAATCAAACAATTGATGGTCACCATTGATTTCCAAATTCCAAATTCTTTAAAATATCTTCTTTTGTGTTCATCTTGAGAGAGAAATGACATGAGGGATAGTAAATTATGTCAAAATGTTCATTTCTGGTTGGACTATTCCTTCATGAAAAGGAGGTTTCTATTACTTTCGTTGTGAATGAACACATTTACTGGCAAACAATGTAATTATTATCTAATTATTAAGGCTTTTTACTCTAAAAAATGACTCTCAAAAGCATGAATTAAACAGCATCAATAGCTTCAGACTGAGTGCCGCCACCTGGTTTAGTAGGAAATCAATAATAGTTTAGATAATTGAAAAAACATTCAACAAATTGAAAATGCAGAAGTCAACTTCATGTTGTATTTCATTTTTGAATTGAATTCATTTTTGTACTTCAAATTGTATTTTACGTTAATTTATTTATGTATTTGTTTATTTATTTATTTATTTTTTAAATATAATTGCAGACTGGCTGCCTTCATAATTTATTGTTTGACTGATGAGCACACTAATGCATTTATTGAATGGTAAACTGCTCCTTAACCTGCATTAAACCATAGGCTGTGTCTATCTTCATTGAGATCAGCTGTTTCTCAAATAATCCTGCACAATACCTTTGAATGGCTGGCCACCCTGCATCCCATGCATGAGACTGCTTTTAGGTCACCTGTTATTTCAGCCGTTACCAAGGAAACACTGTAGTTGAAAAACAGAATAAGTGCCAGGAGTAACCCTTCTCGCACCCCTTGATTTCAGCTGCGAAAATTGCCATGTACTCCTGTATCATGTTAGCAGGTGATAAGATGGTGGCTATTTTGTTGAGCACGTTCTCTGGAAACTTGAAAATATTGATTGCATTGACTACACAGATAAACACACAGTTGACAAGAGAGCTGGATGGAGATCAGCCAGAATCCATTTTTAGATTGCAGACAGCTTAATGTCATTTTGTTTGTGACTCAGAAAAACAATAGATGGCATTTATGATTAGTATGTTTTATTATTTTATTATACTCTTTAAATTTATTTTTCCTTATTTATTATTTTTTTATTTAATTGAATTTATTTTTTTTATTATTATTATTAATTTGTGGCTTATCTTCTTAAAAAATCTAGCATTCTGTCCTGTTAATTTTTATTTAAATTTGATTTACATTACTGAAACCACATGAGTCAGAATGGATAATTCCCCACTAGTATTTGCAGCTCTTTGTCTAAATAAGTACTTCGAGCAGTAATTGAATGGAAAGAATGTGAGCAGCTGATTTGCCGTTAAGTTAAAATTGGTGCCGTTACGGTTAGGATTGTTGGCAAAACACACGTGCAAAAGCTTTTCTCGCAAGGTGGTGCTTTCCAGCAACAAAGCCCTGCCAGACATGTGACCTATTGGCTGGAAAGCATGCAAGTGCTACTGTCAACACCAGTGCATAAATAAAGCTAAAGATAGGGCCTCACCACCATCGCCACCAACCAGCTAAGCTTTTTATAGGGATGCTTTGATTTATAAAAGGCAGAGGGGTCTATTTTTTGACTAACCGGTCTTCTGATGGAAACTTCTGATGGAAGCATGACTGACCCCCATGGCCTGAGTGTGACTGGGGTTTTGGGAGATAGTGCTTGGTGCAGAGTGAGTGACACTCCAGCCAAAGTCTGTATGTACTGGAGGCCGTCCAAGACGAAATGCTATTGCAGTGAAGGACTCCTGTGGTGGAGTTCCTCAAGGAAAACCTCGCAGTCAAGAAAGATGACAATATGACAGTGACAAGCATGAGATTCATTTGTACAAGTTATACAGAAAAAACTTTCACCCTTGTAAGGCAATGTAATTTTAGTATATTGGGGGGGAAAAAATGATTATTGTTTTTTTATTATTATGTTCTAATGTTATCTAATGTTATTATTTGTAACTATTTTTATATTTTATAAATGTTTATTTATATTTTACATTTTGATTTAAGTGAAAGGTTTTGTTTTTTTTATGCTGTTTTTTGTTTGTTTTTTATTAGTTTTTCTTTATTTTAAATATATAAATATATATTTTTATTCAGTTTAAGTTTTGTACAACAAGTTAAGCAAAATGAAAATGTCTAATGTGCTGAAATGAAACAAGTCTAGGTTTAAATATAAACAGTTAAAACTGTAAGGATTTACAACCGCGCAATCTGCGATCTCTCTCTCTCTCTCTCAGTATATGTATATGTGTGTGTGTGTGTGTGTGTGTATCTTTGTGTGCAAGTAGTGTGTGTGGGTTTGTGTGCAATTAAAGCAGCACAAAGTCTGTGTGAACCGGAAGTTAGTAATTTTACTTATTGTAAATACTTGAAGGGAGGACATTGCTTTACATAGATGCCTTATTAGCGACTGTTTCTATGGGCCACAATACGTAAGCCGTCCGCCATATTGTTACCGTCTTGACTTGATGTCATTCACCATAATCACTAAATATTTGAAATATGGCACAATCCTGCACAGCTGATGGTCTGCAAACCCTACAGTATGGTGAATGACGCCAAGTGGACCAAGGTTGCCAGGTTTTCACAGCAAAATCCACCCAAATGCTGCTTAAAGTTATCCCAAAACTAGCCCAATCTCTATTCAGGGGGATTCCCGGTAAAAAACGCGTTCAGGTGGGGTAAAATAACATTGTTTGGCGAGGTTCCCCTGATAAAAGTTGCATTCCATGTGGACTAAACATCACGATATTGGGATCCCTCCAACCTGCGGACACAAAAAACATCCAGCTGAAAGAGTGTTAAAGTAGCTCTATTTCGTGGAAAAACTGCAGACTTGGCAACACTAAAGTGGACTGTTCCAAGATGGCGGACGCTTCTACGTCAAACTGACATCATCAGAGAATGTACGTAATTTTAAAGGGGAGGAGCATTTTCAGATTCGAAATTAAAGATTATGAAGGCCAACTTTTTTTTTCTTTTTTTTTTTTTGTGGATAGACTTGCACGGATGAATTGGTCACCACAAAAATAACAATATGAGCTTACAAAATAAATATAGTCAATTTTGATTTCATGCAGAACGGTGATTAAACTGACTTAGAAGTACCTGTGCATTAAACGGTTTTACTGTATACATTCCAGCCAATCAGAAAACAGTATTCAGACAGACCGTGAATAAACAAATATACTTTCTACTTATTTAATTTATTGCCTATGCCCGTCATCTAATTTACTTCAATGATTTGTTGTAAAAAATGTTATCTGCAATGGCAGACACAAAGCAACTTACACTGCATTGTTATTGATGGCTCTAACATGCGGTGTAGTAGTTTCCAGCCATTTATTTGCTTAAATACTATTTAAGAGCAAGATTTTGTTTTTCATTTACATTGGCAGACACTTTCAAAGTGACTTTTACAGCCTACATTTGTATTCAAGGTATAGGCTATATTTTCCTGGGAACTGAACGCATGACCTTGTGTTGCTGTACTTTGATCCACAGGAACCCATTATATATTTCACACACATAAACTGAACCTCTTACTGACCTTTGGAACATCAAAACATGTTTAATTAGTGGTTGAGAATGTGAGCACAGTGTAATACAGAAGTGACCCGTGCGGTGGGAGACTGACCATTCTGACACATCTGTGTTGTTCTTTGGGTGAAAGGTTAATGTGATGGCATGTTCAAGAGGGCGGCTTTTCAACTGACAGAAAGCAGACATGGTGGTCACTTTGTTCTTCCCATCACTGAGCTGGCCTGAGTGAATTCAACAGTCACAGAATTACAGAAATAAACTATATTCTTCATATAGTTCAACAGAAGCAGCAGATTTGACATGATCTGAATTATATTGAATTGAATTGATTTGAACTGAATCTGAATCTGGAAAAAAATTTAATCAAAAGGTTGTGAGCCAGAGACGAATTGAATCGTGAAATTTGTTTCAAAATCCAGACCTAATAATCTGAAGTAATGCATTTTTGCATAAATCTTTCCAAAGTATTTATAAATGTATCTCTAAAGGTAGGGGAACACCCTTGAAGTGTCATTTCCAAACTATTGCAAGACATGTCATACAGCCTTGAATATCATTTACTGCCAGTAATACCTACGACTGCTTTGCTGTTTGGTTGCTATGGTGATACTGATTCAAATGGCTGGACTATGAATCAGTGAATCAATATCATTCAGTCTACATGCCATCAGAGTGCATCCAGGCCATGTCACCATAATCATCTGGGAAAACCCCCAGACTGACTGAATCTTGTGTCCGGGTCTGATATAGTAATTCTCATCAATGAAAACTGTGTGTGGGAATCAACAACCCCTCTTAGCAGCTCTGCCAGCATTACTAGTACATATATGAAACAGGCATGCCTGTGGTCCTGCCAGGATTCTCGCTTCTCAGCAATGCTATTTTAGCAGGACAGGCCCCGCCAAACCTGTAACCATAAACCCTGCTGGAAACTGACCCAGTCAGTCATTTCGGAGAGTATATGTGGACCATCCCTGACCCCCAACATAGGAAACACTATGATGAGTTATTGATAGCCAGATCAGTAATCATACATGCTTCCTGCGTATATAGCTTCAGTGACTAATGGTGATAGTCACACTGAGCTGTGATTTGACAGAGTATGAATGCTCAAGATCAAGGTTGAGAAGATAACTCATACTGGTCTCAGCGAATGAAACATATGAGAATTTTAATTAAATCTCTCCATGACGTGTACCTGGATAAAAATACCTGTGGGACTTTGCATTTCACAGAAATGCAGAGGATATTTCAGTTTCCTTTTATTTATCTGATGTGAAAAGACAAAAGATTACTTGTTCAGAGGTATATAGATGTGAAGATTGTTTGTTTGTAACCATGGCAACATCAGCCTGTGAAGTGATGTGGTGAGGTGAATTTAACCCGGCCTACATTGACTGCCCCCTGCAGTTTAACACTCAAACTTACCATCTCCTCACGCCAGTCTGCAAAAAGCTGAATACAAAGAATCACTTAAAGTACATTCCAATACACATATGTATATGTCCTAAAATAATGAACTGTTTTTGAGTGTGTACCAGAGCTTTGCATCTTTAACAGTCCGCTGTGCTGCATAGTAACGTGCATCTTGTCACTGTTTAAACTGCCCTGTCAATCATCTTGTCATAGTTAACATCCTCCACATTTCATTTCCCACCATATTGGAGAGAAATGAAGTAGCACATCGATCTGCCAGTCGCTGGTCTTTCATGTGCAGAATTCTTCCCATGTGTTTGCATAATGATGCATTTAAAATTAATGATCCAACGTACCTTTATAAAAGTTCAGTGTTGTTGAAACTGAAATATACCGTGGAAAGCAGAAAATAAACATTTTTCAGGTTTGTTATTGATTATTAGTCACTCAGGCTGCTTTATCTAAATCTCTCTCAAGGGATAGTTCAGTCTGATCAAGTATAGCAGATTTTGGTTGGATTTTCTAGCTTTCAAAAGTTTTTTTTTTCAAGAAGCATTCTATTCTACAGTATGAGGATGATAATTCTACACCAATATTCATTACAAAAATAAAAAGTCTCACATTTAATATGGCAGGTTATGGGGATATAGATAAACCTCTACGACTTTCTTCTGCGGTACACGAAAGGAAATATTTTGATAGTTTTGGTGACCATTAACATTGTACGGATTAAAAGAAAGAAAACCAAAATAAAAGAAAATGAGAAACGAGATGTCTGCCTTATGTTTTTTTTTATTTATGGGTGATCTGTCCCTTTAAATCTCAGTTAGCTTTAGGTTGACTCAGAACGACTGACTGACTACAAGTCAATTTATCGATATCACAGTCTTGTACAATCACTATATTGCAGCTGAATAAAGTATTTGACACTTTAAATATTTATGAATTTAAAAGAATTTAAAAGTGTATGCTTGTCTGATGGTGTATTCTTTAGCCTGTGAGATAAACAGGATCAGGAGCATGAGGCTGCATCTAAAACACCATAAAATATAATGACATTTATTTTTGTGACCATGTCTCTTATTTAACGACTAACAAGGAGCAATAGCTTGGGTTTGTGATTGTATCTTCAGCCTGCTTTGGTTTCCCTCGGGCGATATTGGTTATTTCTCAGATTGAGACAGTGGTTGATATTATTGATATACACGCTACCAAAAATATCAGCTTGCTGCTATTTTTAAGGCATCCAGATGCAGTTTACATTACATGACACATTGATTGCAGCCATACATTTTGTGCTTGCTCAGGTATCCTTGATCTGTACACGGAGGCTATTCTGGGAATTCTATTTCTGCAAATATGTTAAATATATACTAGACATCCAGCCTCATTCATTGTTAATGAAGCTGCAAACAGAAACATTTCCATAAATCAGACTGCTCAAATGACAGATAACAGACAACGGAGGCAACAGAGATATGGCTCCACCTGGGATCACTTAGCAACCAAACGCATGACATCATCACTTCATGCACAGGATCAGATACTATGATGTCATCAGGAAACGCATGACCTTGGAGAAAGGAAGTGTGTGTGACGTTCCTGATGTTATAAATGCTATAGGATATAGGTTTGATGTTGTTATTTGTATTAGTACAAACGTATAAAATAATACAGCGCGCTAATATAACATGTCTTGTCTATTAAATTCATTGTCTGTTGAAGTACACTGAAGGTTTCTTACAGTGCCACGCTTAACCCTCTTCACTTTGTAGCTGTATGCTGCCATCTGCTGGATAATAATAATCACACCAGCAAAATTATTTATTAATGTTTATATTTTATCATTATTTACATTGTAGACACCCTTCAGAAAAAGACGTGTGTTTGTAACCTTTAAAGTGAAGTAAATTTTAAAAAGCACAAAACACATTCATATAGTTTTTAAGTGCCAGCTGAGTGCTAGAAAGCTAATATGAACCTCCTAAACACATTGTCTTTACAAACGTCTCATTCGAGGAAAGACCAAGAGCAAATGTCAAGACCAGCTAACTGCAGCAGTAGACGTGTTCCAGACTTGATTATTGCTCATGTTTTGTGTGCGTATCACCGCAGCACACGGCTGGACAAACAGTGAGCACCCCTCAGTCCTCCTTATTATCCTTTCTCTCCCCGTGTAATGAGCCTTGGCCTGATTACCTGATGGAACAAGTGTGTGCTGTTGAATATTCCGCACTAAGACACTCAGACTGCTCCCTGCAGGAAAACAGTGACTCACAGATCGACGAGGTTAAACATTATCTAGCCTCTGTCAATTCTAACGGCTGCAAACAGAGACCGAACTGAAAAAGTGCTGTGTTACGGGAAAACGTGTTAAGCACACATGATAGTTTTTGGTAAAAGCTTAAAAGCTTATGGGGTGTAAGTATATGTAGTATTGTTAATAAATAAATAAATACGTAGTATATACTGCGACTGACAGTACTGATTTCAAATCACTTTCAGGTTATTAGTGATTAACTTTGAGGACAGAACTGCTTGCTCTGCAGTTTATGAAAATATGTGTTTGTTTTTATTAATGTAGGAACAGTAATACTGATTTTATCATTGCAAATTGTGTGGAAAATACAGACTTATCTTACACAATTTATGGATTTGTATAAAGGCATGTGTAAGAGACATTAGGCAATATAAATCTCGGAACTGAATTGATGTGTTGTTCAGTGACACAGCTAGCATGGGGTTAAAGTTTGTATGTTATCACATATGAAAAATCACACATGAAGAGTTGGGCTAATACTAGCCAACTATAAACCTGTCATCACAAATTATTTTACAGCTGCAGCAAGGCTACCGTGCAACGTTTTTCAATGTAAACGGAGTACCACCTATCCCATCTACAAACTTAATGGAAATTATTGTTGATGCATTATCCCCATATGAGGGCGCCACAGAGGTTCCCTACTCCTTAATTCCTCTTTGAAACGAATTCCTTATGGGAGGCAACTACGTGATTGAAAGAATTAGTGTGAATAATATTATGGTGCTGCAAGTTTACTTTTTTCTTTAGTAGACATTTGGCATCTTATTGTGTTGATGAATACAAAAAACAGATGAATACAAACAGTGGACAAAGAACAGAACAAAAATAATTGTAACTTCACCTAATTCATAGATGCAAACTCCTTACTTTTCAAATAGATCACCTATGCTTAGACAAAGGTATTTTGGCTTAGATTCAGTGAAAAAGTGTGTGTGTACCTGGAATTTATCATCTTATGGGGACCAATTGTCCCCACAAAGATAGGAATACCAGTAAATTTTGACCTTGTGGGGACATTTGTCAGGTCCCCATGAGGAAACAAGCTTATAAATCACACAGAATGAAGTTTTTTGAAAATCTAAAAATGCACACAGTTTCCTGTAAGGGGTAGGTTTAGGTGTAGGGTCAGTGTAGGGCAATACCACATACAGTCTGTACCATATAAAAACCATTACGCCTATGGAATGTCCCCATAAAACATGTAAACCCAACAAGTTTCGTATAGTATTTTCTTTACTTTTTCTTCAAAAACCAAAAGGGGTAATATGTTATGCAATTGAGATCTGAGGTGTGGGAACGGTGAAGAGAGAGATGGCAAACATTTCACTTTTTTTCTGTGTAATTAGACTTAAAGGGTTAATTCACACAAAAATGTAATGTCTTTCATGAATTATTCACCCTCATGTTTTTCCAAACCCATAAGACCTTTGTTTGTTTTCGGAACACAAATTAAGATACTTTTGTTAAAATCTAAGAGCTCTCTGATCCTCCATAGACAATAATGCAACTGCAATGTTCCCAGTTGCAGAAAAATAGCAAGGACATGGTATTCTCTCCAGTTAACCTCTTCAGCTATTTTGGAGAGAATGGAATCTATCAACATTGTTTACATTAGTTTACTGTTATTGTTTACTGCACGTTGTTAATCTCCTCATTATTTAGTGTCTAAAAACCGGAAGCCTCTCCCATAGGCTACTTCCGTGAAAAAGGTGGATAACTTGGGATTTTAACCAAGTATGTTCAAATTAGATTTTTGTAAAATGTTGCAACAAAATGTTTTTTTTTTGTTGTTGTTATTTTGCTTTTTGTTTGTGAAAATTGTTTTGGACATTTTAATGCATAAATACAATGACAAATCAAGTCAGTAACAAAGACACACAGATTATTAAAATAATTTTATTTTGTACATATTTTATAATTTTATTTTGACCATAAAAACTAAATACAATATAACATTTATATGAAACCATGCCAGCACACCCAAAAGAAAATCCCTACCACCTTATCTGGATGTTGTCCAGGAGTCAAGTCTTAATACAGCTTTGACCTGTTAGAGATCTTCCGTAACACTCCTACAGCCATGCCAGAGATTCCATTAGGAATTACATTAATAATAGGAACTGTTTTTAAAGTGTGAGCAGTGTAATCCATCAGTCACTTCAACCCCCAAACATCACCCTCCTATTACTGAAAGAGCATTTATAAGGCTTCACTCACAGTACAAGAACATTCACTACAGTGACTGCAGCGCAGTTTTGATGAAAAGAGACTTACAAGTAAACAGAAATGCTATCTACTTACATTACTAAGACATTTTCATGTATTCATGCAACTTTCAGCGATAACGGAGCGCCAACCTGCCACCGCCAGGTCTGTATTCCTGGAAGCACCATGAGCCTTACTACGAACAGCTTAAATAACACCACACATGCCCTATATCAAACGTTAACAATGGGTTAAATTTCAGGATTCTGGATTACAGGCCCTTTCCTATAGCAGTGAGAAAGCAGACGACATCCATGCAGCTTATCAGACCCCATCAGCTTGGATCCTTTGGAAGCACAACTACCTCAGGCACAAGCCTGATCGAGTTGGATCTAAAAATGTAGAGCCTCGGATTCAAAGAGATCAATGTCAAAGTCAAACTGTGTTTGAGGTCATCGGCCAAAACCTTTAAGCAGCAGACAGAGAGTAACATGACTGAACAAACCCCACACCCTTATTATTCACATTTCAACCTCAGAGGTGATTCTAGAGCAGTCTTGAAATATAGTTGATCACAATTGGTGGTCCAGGCTACTTAAAAGAGGCCCGCACTGTCCTGCCTTTCAGCGGCTGTGGTGGTCGGAAGTTGTTCTCCATGCGCATTCGGTCGTCTTCTTCCTCTCCGTTAAACAGCAGCAGCCGGAACTTTCCCATCTAAGTCCAAAAAGCATAAAAAGAGACAGAACCTGGCAAAGTGGCACGCTGCACTGCAAAAGAAATCAACTTTGGTATCAAGTCTTATGTAACAGGCTTGGTTCTCCACGCTGTGAATCTCCTGAGCTTTTGCTACTTATAGCTCATCAATCATTTTAATAAGCTGTACAAGATCAAAGTCTTGTGGCCTCATGCCAGACACACTAGGCCGCTGTCACGACTATGCCGCCGACATGCCAAACTGCTCATGCTTACTTTAATTCAATTTCCTAGTTCAAAGTCTGAGGGACTAGACAAGAGCCAAGACCAAATCCACTGCAGTCTTTCAGATGGACAAAGACTTATGGATCTAAAAAGCAAATCTAGTAATATGACACTTCAAAGCAAAGGACATACACATTCAAAAGTTTGCTGTCAGTAAGAAAAAAAAAAGTTTCTTATGCTCACTAATGCTGCATTTATCAAAACAAAGCGAAATCGTATTAAAAAAAGTTTTATAATTTAATTTATTTAAAAATGTAATTCACTAATGTGGTAGTAAAGCAAAAGCATTTTTAGTAATCATTGCTTTAGTGGCATAATCCTTGATCTAATATGCTGATTTGGTGATGTTCCTTATTATTAAAGGTTTTAGGTATACAGTATTTGTGCTGCTTAATAGTTTTGTAGAAACTGTGATGTATATTTAATATGATATATGTAAAGTTTAAAAGAACAGCATTATTTGAAATAGAAATTCTTTGTTCCATTATACATGTCTTTCAACCAGTTTAATGCAACATTGCTGATTAAAAGCTCATTTCTGTAAGTGCAATGTATGCAGCGGGGGTTACAATTACTTCTATAGGGTGTCGAATCCATTGTAGGATCTCAGCTGCGTTTTAATGTTGACAAGATATGTACATATGTACAACTAAAACTCCAAACTAACACTCATTCAGAGTTTTGCTCACTTAATCAGACATTTTTAAACATAGATAAGTCTGCAGATAACAGAACAAAACTGGTATATATGTATATTTATATATGTATATATATATACACACACACACACACACACACACACACACACACACTAGTTAACATTTGAAGTGGATTAAAACATTTCATCAAATTTTGGTTCTAGAACAACTGAATGGAAGGTTTTGATCCACTTCAAACGTTGACTAGTGTATAATATATATATATATCATTTATTTATGCAAAATCTGTTAGAGAAATCAGACATGCAATCGTGTCAGCAGACGAGATCATTTCTGACCAGATTGACTGTCACCACCAACATACTGGGGTACTGTGGACTATCCCTAATTTACATCACTACCAATAATTTTGATTCAGCGGGAGCGCTTCCCACATCCATCTCCCTCCACAACCATTCATTTTCATAAACCGACATATGTCAGTACACCAGATGATGGTCATGACAATCATTAGCAATACAGTTTATGGATAAGGTTAATAAAAATGTTAAACAAAACCTTAAGTATGAAGGCAACTCACCTGCTTCTCTGACACATAAATAGGCTCTTTCAGCACAATCCATGTGACACTCTCATACAGTGGAGGAGTGGTGAGGGAGCCTGGGTATGTCCAGTACTCCAGACTGTTCGGCAGGAGGCACTTTGGGTTAAAGCCCTTAAAATCAACAACACTTCCCTACAAGAAACAAAAAGGCATACAATTATTGAACTGTAATGCAGAGCTTTTTGACACTAAAGATGCACTAAACAGGGCTGTAATCACAATATACTGAAGAAGAAGACGACAGATGCCACAATATTTTGATAAGTGGCTGACTAATGTGTTTTGTCTTGTTTTTTTAATATATTTCTTAATATATTGCATTTTAGTTAGTCTTAGCATAAATTCAACTAAAATGTCAAGCAAATACACATATTGAAGAAAATTAATAGAATTTCAAAATTTCATTCAGAAATGAATAAATATTGTTAAATGAATGCTGGATAAATAGAGAATTACTCTTAATACAAAGCCACTAGTCTGTGGTGGTGTCACAGACACTCTGAAAAAAGAGAGAAAAAAAAAACCTTTAGAGGTGCTAATTTGAATCCTTAGAACCTGATTAACATTTTTCAAGACAAATATTTCCAAATGAAATCACATGCAAAGAGGCATCTGGGTGTTTCCAAATTCAATCAGATGCAAAAAAGGGGACTAAAGTGCCACATCCATTTGGGAAGCTACCTGAAGACCTTCACTGATTTAATATATTCATTTAGAAATTTGTATTTTCCCCAATCCTAATAAATTTACTACATAAATACACATACTTTGAATTTGACCATATACAAGGCATCTGTGATCTGATGAAGAGCTCTGTGCTCATCACCTATCTGAAACAAACAAACAAACAACCTTATTAGAAGAGGTACAGTATGCACTTTGGACATTTTTGTCTTTCTCTATTTGATGTTTCTAATATAAAAAAAAAATTTAAACAATTTGTATTTTCTTATCCTTCTAAATTGTATAATGTGGTTAATTCTATAATATAATAATGAACTAATGCTACATTTTTTGTATTTGGAACAATTTGCCAAAAAAATGCTGAAAATGTACACATTCTCATCCAAGATGAGTTTGTTTCTTCATCAAAAATATCACTAGCTCAGCATTAGAAAAACAATAATCCACAATTTTTATCTTCTAAAAAACAGCTTTTTGCGTCACAAGAAATAAATTAACTGACTGAAATGATGTGGATTATTTATCAACTGTTTGGACTCTCATTCTGACGGCACCCATTGACAGCTGAGGATCCACTGGTGAACAACAAAATTTCTCCAAATCTGTTCTGATGAAGAAACAATGCACATTTTCATTTTTGGGAAAACTATTCCTTTAAATGTGTGCTGATTCACACTAAGACTAACTTCCAGAAAGATGCCAAGGACAGCCAGGCCATCAGGTGCTGCTGCTGCCTCACCAAAAGATTTGTACTTTATGGCATTCCAGTGAACCAGATGAAGCTGGAGAGAGACAGAGTTCAAGCCAAAAGATTGGGATTATGAAGACTGTGTAGACAAATATAACATACAGTATAGGCTACACAGAGCAGACAGAGAGTTCGTGCTCTGCCCCCTCACCTCAGAAACGTAGGTTTTCCCACCAACCGTATGCTCAGAGCCGCTGCAACCCTTGCATCCCCAGTGGAAGTGAAACTGTTTAAGTCTGTACATGTTTTCCAGAGGACCTCCCCGGATCACTGCCAAAAGGAAAGAGCATTTTAAGGGGCCATTCACGCTGAATGTGTTTTTGCATTTAAAAACAGGGCAGGAATGAATATCAAATGCAAGGTATAGAGAGATAAGCTTTTTCTAATGCTGTCTCATGCATGAAAATTGCACAAGATGCATGACGCAAGTGCAACAGTCAAACACGTCTGTATGTTTACGTAGAAAAAAGACTATGGAAAAGCAGTGCAAAGAAATACAAAAACATGTTCTGTGTGAACGCCCCCTGACTGGCATGTAAAGTGAATATCACCCTTTTTAAACACTCACTCAAAATGCAAAGACAACGAGTATCTGAAATAGGTGCATCTAACCACTAATATTTCAGTTCAGTCAAAGCACAAAGTAAAAAAAAAAATCTATTATACCACTTGGAACCAAGAGACTGTTCCTTACTTTATATACACCTCATTTTCTTTCTTTTTGCCTAGCTCTCATTCTCACAGACAAGGATGTTTTATAAGGGAAAGTTCAAAACGAAAATTTTGTCATTAATTACTCACCCTCATGTCATTCCAAACCTGTAAGACCTTCGTTCATCTTCAGAACACAAATTAAGATATTTTGGTGATATCAGAGAGCCATCTGTCCCTCCATAGACAGCAATACAACTGAAGTTTTCCCAGATCCAGAAACGCAGCAAAAACATCGGTAAAACAGTCCATGTGACATCAGTGACTCAACTTCAGTTTTGAGATGCTACAAAAATACTTTTTTTTGCGCAAAGAAAACAAAAATACTTTACTCTATTCTTCTCCCCTGCACTAAACCCTAAAATCAGAGAGAAATGACAGGTGGTACACACTGGATAGCACAGATGCATCTAATCCAGGTTGTAAGCAATGTAAAATCACCATTTGATCAATTAAGTAAATGTAACACCCTACAAATAAAATAAAAAAAACTAATAAAAAAACATTTGTAATCTTTAATAAAGTTATTGTTATTAAGTTAACTGTAATCTTATTATTATTTTTCATAGTTGCAATGCTATTTGCTGTCTCTCACTGCTAATTGTGCTGTACTTCTTTAACAAAAACAAAAAAACTGAAATTTAACATTTCATATGGCATTTGTACACCCTTTGTATTTTGTCTTCTAACTAAAACTGAATTCTCCATCTTGAGCATGCTTTGATACTTTATTGAAGGTTTTTGATTGCAATGATTTGTAAAATAACAGTGTTTCTCTGTAGAACCTTTAGTGCTTTCCTTGTAATAATCTGTAAAATAAGGGTTTTACACTGTAAAAAAAAGTCCTGTAAAAAACAGTCGAATGACTGGCAGCTATGACTGCCAAACAAAAACCATAAAATTAAGTAAAATATTGCAATTGAAACAAGAAAAATCTCTAATATTTTTTTCTGTAAAACCTTTAATGAAAATTTATGTAAAATTATTGTATTTGCACTTTATTTTAATTATGATATTTTATTGTAATTTTAGGGGTTTTGTTTGGCAGCCGTAGCTGCCAGTCATTTTACCTTTTTTAACAATCTTTTTTTTTACAGTTTGAGTTCCGTCTTTCGCCATTTTAGAGAGTATCACAACACAATATATACACGTTTTAACGTATTTGACATAATCAGCCTTGTTTACATCCGGGGGAAAGCACGTGCATGTACGTAATCTGCTGTTGTTTACGCCAAGAGGAAAGCTTAGGAAAAAAAAGTATTCTCGTATCTTGTGTTCCGAAGATCAACAAAGGTCTTCTGGGTTTGGAACGACATCAGTAATTAATGACAAAATTTTC
>JAUMHE010000053.1:16265928-16282261 GCA_032359235.1 Enteromius mattozi | reverse complement strand
TAAAGGGGACCTGTTATACAAAATTCCCCAACCACCCTGTAGTGTGGTAATAATCCATCCACTCTGTTCATTTTAATCAATCAGAAACTCTACATGAGCTGTTCAGAGCATTTAACATCAGCATTCCAGTACTGCATCGAAGCAACTAAAGTTTTCAATCAAGAACAGCGAGTAATTTTCTGTTTTTCTTTTGTTGTTTGATTCATATTAGCAGCACACTGTATATAATCCTGCTGTCACTTTAATACACGTCTAATATACACATTAATTCTTTTCCCAGCTTTGACATTCACAAACTGTGCTCATGCAAATGTGTGTTTGACATAAACTTGTGTGTATTAGACTACGTAAGTGCAATAAGATGTGAAAGTGCACTTAGTTTGGAACTGACACGTCTGTGTGCGTGTGCTCAGGAAACCATACATCAGAAGTAAATTGATATGCCTTTAAAGCCATGTCATGCAAATAATAAACTTTCATGACGACGAAGACTGCAATGCCAAGTGAGAGTAACCGCGATTGATCTTTGATAATCAAAACTAAACAGATGTTTTGTTTGTTGTTGCCGGAGTGACCGAGGCATGCACGGGGAGCATCACCTCATTTGCATTTGCTCATTAAAGATATTATGTAGAAAAACAGCATGTTTTTGCTTCTAATAAAAAAAAATGCCATTTACAGCATGGATTAATAAATGATCTGTGGGGTATTTTGAGATTAAACTTTGGTTTGAGTTTGAAACACAGACAAATTCTGAGGATACATGAGACTTATATTACATTTTACGTAATAGGTTTCCCTGTAAGAGGGCTCAGACCTCAAATTCTCCTCCCTTTTAATTACTGCAGAATGAACAGAGTTACTATTTTTGTTGTGAGCAATTTCATATAACAGTCATTACATTCCAAAGCTCAAGTGGTAAGAAGAGAACTAAAATGACAGGGTCTTTCATTCTTTCTGCTGTAAGTACTATTTGTATATTATTATACATTTTTATAATTTGGATCAGCCTCTATTTTCATTTTAGCTTAAGTTTGTATATTTATATTTATGAATTACTGAACACAAATTTATGCATACAACAATTTCACAGTGGCTGTGCACAACATGAGAGCTGTGATTAGAAGAAGCAGAAACTCAAATAAGAACAGTAGACCAATCAACCAACCACGACAGTAACTTTTTAAAGTGGCAATAAAGTTATGTCACCAATACCAACCTGATCTCTCATCGGAGTCGATGAACTCCACTACCACAGAATGGCCATTGTTTGATATGTTGACAGAGGTGCAGTTGTTGTAAGACAGCGAGATAGGAGACAGTTTGGCATCAAATACAGCATCTGCAGGGACTATATCAATAGGTGATTGGCGGTTCCCATCAGCAATGGGATAGTCTTTGTACCATTCTGTTGGACCTAGAAAAACAATATTAACCAACCAGACATTAATGAATGTAACAACAGTGAATCTTTAACAGTGTAAAGTAAATATAACTTACTGCAACTTCCTGTATTTAATGTAGTTATCTGCAACAACTTAGTCTCAGTGAACTAGCAGGATGCCAGTCTTGAGATCACACACAACCCGGTTACCTTGTTTAAGCAGCAACTATCCCTTTAAAAGATAACTGGGCTAATCTCGAATTAACAGTGGATGGGACAACCAAATATGCTACACTACATCTAATGACAGATGACTGGACATATTATGAATACAACACAAAAACTGACCCACTGAAGGATTAGTTTAATTAGTTACTAATTTGGCTGGAAGACTCATCAAGCGGATCGCGGTATACAAATGTCTTGACAAAGGTTAAAGTGTGTTTATTCTAAGTGTTCTCTGAACATAACCGTGATACACTTTATGAAGTCTGATTTATTTTAGCACACTTTCTCACCATCTCTAGCTCACAACAAACTGACGGTGGCAAAAACCAGCTGCAGAATCACAGAGCTGTATGTCTTCACAGAAGAGCCAGGCCAGCAGGCTGAAGTGTTTGCCTGTATCTGCTGTCCTAACCGTACGGCACTAAAGTTGACAAACTGAGGTCATCAGAAGAATGCCATTCCTTTCTTGATTTTTTTGATTAGGTTAAATATTATGAAGACAAACAAATTGTTTTAGTGGATTAACTTGCAAAGGAATATTTACCACAATCCACACCACTACAATACACCGCACGCTAGTAATGTGTACAGTGCCAATTCTATTTGATTTCAGGCTTAAAGTCGTATCTATTTTAAAATAAGTGTTTGCTAAAATGCGTAAATGTCAATGATTTTGACTGTTAATGTTTTTGTTGTGCAATTGCTTGATTTCATTGATTTTCCGCCTTACAATTAAATAAATAAATAGAATTAAAATTAACAGAAAGGTCAACATAAGCATATTTCCCACCTAAATAGTCGACTAGCAAGCTAAAATGATAAGTCGTGCAATTTATATAAATCCATATAATACATATTTTAAACTTTATTACATAGGCCTGCTGTTGCTGCAAAAATAAAGTCCTGTTTCAGAAGTTGCACAAATTGTTTCCACTCTGTAGTGCAGCGTTGACGTGATATTAGCCTATTACTCTTGAATTTCAGAAATAAAAGTCTATTTATTTATTAATTGAATTTAATGTATTTATTTTAATGCACGCATTTTACCGTAAAAAGCTCGACAATCACTGCACGGTGCTGGACGGGGGTCAAAACCGATTTACAAAAAAGACATTTGGGGTTCGATGCTTTCTTGTAAACAGATTCGGACGGCAATTAAATGACTGCAATTAACTTACCGTTGTCCTCCCCATATCCCCAGTGATGGCCAGTCATTGCTAACTCTTCTTTGAAGAGCGGATTAGATGTTGCAAAGAGCGCAGAAGTGTCTTGAGTGGTGCAGAAGACAGTTGTGTGTGTGGACCGAGTCTAATGACAGCAGTAACAGGTGAATGAAGAGCGCTGTGATTGACTGACAGATGAGCTGATCCCATCAAGCCCCGCCTCCTCTAAAGCCGATTGCGCTGTGTGTGTGTGTGTGTGTTGAGGGGGACTTCTGTCTGGACCTGTTAAATATTTGAATAGCTAACTTAATTTGAATTACTAGCATACAATTTAACTGTGGACTGCCAATCAGTGAATTCATCATAAAAGTGAGCATCACTGTGCCCTCCTTAGCTATTTAGAAGGGCAGAGCTCACTTGGTGTTTCCCTAAAACTCTAAAGCTAAGATTTTAAGTACTTCACAATTTTTTCTTGACAAAGTTTTTGATCACTTTATTGTTGGATGCTGAAAAAAGAAACCGAATGAAAGAAAGACAGCATGTCACAGGCTACTAACCATAGTCTCTCATGGTTTGACCAATAGGCATTATAATAAAAAAGAGAATTTGCATTTATAATTAGCATTTTACTAGGTTATAATAAATAATTATAATAATATAGCAAAAATATAATATTATATTAAAAAAATAATAATAAATGTGTTGTTTATAAAGGTTTCTGCATCAAAAGCAATTGCCCTAACAGACAATCGCCTCACAAATGACCTCTACAGTGAGTCATTAACACGAGTACCACACAAAATCCTCATAGATACATGACCATTATGTGGTTCAGGGTGAATGCCTACCCATTCTAATGTCTGATCACTGTCTACTTGAGAACCTGTGGCGCTCTTTAAAAATTAAGGTGCCTGACACCAAACCTGTACATGCAATGTCAGATAAATTATCCTGCAAGTGGGTCCTGCACACACACACACACACACACACACACACACACATATATATATATATAATGTAAAATATAAAGTATGTTTTACAAAAAGGTCTTACATGTACATCTACAGCCACAACTGAAACAGCAACAGACTGATGATTACATTAAGATTTTTTTTTTTTTTTCCACATTCAAATAACAGATTTTAGAGAAAGAGATAAGGACATATGTTAAAAGTTAGCTGCATGTGAAAACAGCTGTGACAGCAGTAAAAATCAAATGCCAGCAAAAAGTGCACTATGATGAGACATTTACACTTTCGTCTAACAGCACGCTTGTGCTACTTCAAAACAATGACTTGAACATGATGCAATAAAAATAATGTGTTTGAGTCAGAGCTGCTGTCTGGGTGGCTTACCTCAACTCTATGACTGTAATTTCCAAAATTTATAACACCAAAATAGCTAGGCAGCTTTTAGTTTAAGAACCAATGAAAAGTTCACTTCAGATGCCACGTCAGAGATGGCCTACAGTACACCTGCCAAAACAAGAATAACAATTTAATGCAGCCTAATGCAGAAATATTATAAATAGAAGATAACAGAACAGTCACTGGAGCTGAAGATGTTGTATAGCCTACTCTATATGTACAGCGAATGTTATGATTTATTTATGATATGATTATTTGATGTATTTGGCATGCTTTTATCCAAAGCCGTTTACTTGGGATTAGTGTGACACTGAAGAAAATAAATAAATTATCTGACAACTGAATATTGCTGTTTTGATGAATAGAATTAAGAAATATTGCTGAATCCATTCCAGTTTTTGCAGTGTTTTTTTGTTTCTTGAAGAATAGGAGGCGAAGCCCTCATGTAGGCTGTCAAGATAAAGTAAAATTAGTTCATTTGAAGACTTTTTTTCTCTTTCTCTCTCTATTTGTAATTCTCAGTGTGAACGGTTCCTTGATGTTGGTTGATGACAGCTAGACATCCTGCTATTTATTTTTGTTGTTTTGTGATAAACCGTTGTGATTCTGTGAAACAATATGGCGTGACTGACCCTAGTGTCTTCATTAGAGTGAATCTGTGTAAACTGATACACGTTTTGACAAATGACTGTCAAAGTCAGTCATTCATCAACTTTTAGAATGTAAAAAATCTATGACATCATTCAAGCGGCACAATGGCTCCACCTCTTGGCCGAACGAAGCAATAACAGGTCCGTCTGTATCGAATCTGCGAATGTCGATCTCCATATAGTGCAACAGCAGCGTGCCGGTAGGATCAAGCCGTCACAGACACACAGAGACGGAGGACCATGACAGACCATAAAACGAGCAAAGAGCAGAAGTACGATCGGCAGCTCAGGTACATATCGGTCGGGGTTTAAACCAAACAGAATAATGCAGTATTCATGCACAGCGATTCTCCTTCGGCATTAGTTTTAAGCTCTCCAATTGCATTAACGCTGACATACATAAAGGCCCATCGGTCATAGCAAGAGCTTTAATCATTCTGGAGTCACCACTGATTGATCATGCTTTTATTCAGTACACCACAACAACACAATAAGACTAATTTTCATATCTAGTAGCAACCTTACTGATCAGAAACCGCTGGATGTATTAATCTGCTTGAATTGCTTGTCTGTGTTTGATTATGTTATTACTATACTGGTCATTTATTGGTTGTTATATGTTTGTATCAGGTTATGGGGAGATCATGGACAGGAAGCACTTGAAAATGCTCATGTGTGTCTCATCAACGCCACTGCAACCGGCACTGAAATACTCAAAAACCTTGTGCTGCCAGGTATCAATATCAGTATCTCAAATCATAACATTGAGACATCAATTCATATAGATCATTGTGTTAATAAGAGACTTTCTGTTCTGCTTCTTAGGAATTGGAGCCTTTACCATAGTGGATGGGCACAAAGTGTCGGGGGAGGATGTTGGAAACAAGTAAAGTCACTGGCCTGTCAATCACTGTTTTCATAACAATCTTTAGAGAGTTTTGGTTATAGTGTGATGTATGGATTAGTTCATCAGATTGCACAGTATTGAATATGCGTCTGATTCTGGTCATGTTTCGATCTGTTCTGCAGCTTTTTTCTCACCAGCAGCAGTATTGGAAAGGTAAGCACAGAATTGTGTGTGTATATAACAACTCTATCCAAACCTAAAGTGATGTATGTGCTGAATGATGTTGTTCTTATTTTGCAGAACAGGGCTCAGGCTGCTACTGAACTGCTTCAGGAGCTCAATAGTGATGTGTCTGGAAACTTTGTAGAAGAGGTTAATGTAAACAAAACATTGGAGTTTTACTTGTAGTATATACACGGCTACACAAATAGTCAAAGACATCTTCTCGAAACTATGAAATTGAAAGAATAGGAATTGTGTAGTGACTGAAATGTTAAGCAACGGTCTTATATTTTAAGGTTTAAATGTAATAATATTTTATGGGTTAAAATTAAAATGTTGAGCACTGCTGCAAATTCAGCTTTGCCATCACAGGAATAAATTAAAGTCTTAATGTATACTGAAAAAAAACCCCCCGGTAGTGTACATATAAGTGCAGTATTAATAACTAATAACATTTAATCATAAGCCTTTAAATCTAAAGGGATTTAAGATCACGCAAATTCAGGCAAATGTGTTCAGGCTTTTGTAAGATAGTCTGTTTTTTATATCCTTTATCTCATTTTATCTCTCTTTTTTCATTTTTTTATTTTTTATATGTATCTGTATATTCAGAGTCCTGATAAGCTTTTGGACAACGACCCTGAGTTTTTTCACAGATTTAGTCTGGTAATTGCTGTCCAGCTTCCAGAAAGGTATTGCCACTCTAATACAAATCTGAATAAATTGTTCCTTAATTATTTAATTAATTATTTCTTAAATGCATTACCAAACGGACGTGTTACATAAAAGACCAATGTTAATATTTGATTGAGTGTATTGCTGGTACTTTAGATCAATTTATGTCTTGTGATGTTTATTTTGACAGCACATGTTTAAGGCTGGGCAGTGTGTTATGGGAGGCTGGTGTGCCGTTCCTTGTATGTCGAACATATGGACTTATCGGTTACATGAGGCTGATTGTGAAAGAGCACACAGGTAACAATTATTATTTCATGAAGCAAAGACATTTTGAGAGTTTCCTTTATTAGAAGTGGGACAGGCCAGTTCACAATAACTTAGCTAAAATGTAATTTTGCATATCCTTAACATTTAAGTAAATACATCTATTTCTGTCTGTGTCTTTCACTACAGTGGTCGAATCTCATCCAGATAATGCGTTAGAAGACCTGAGACTAGACCAGCCTTTCACAGAGCTCAAACACCACATAAAGTCCTACGACCTGGACAGCATGGAGAAGAAGGTCAGATTGATTACTCATGTCCTTACTTGCATGTATTTTGTGTTCACGTTTAAATCAATGCAGTTTAAAAAAAGTTGTATGTATTTTGGTTTATTTTAGGATCACAGTCATACACCATGGATAATTGTGGTTGCCAAATACTTGGAAAAGTGGTATAGTGAGGTAATTTTGGAAATATCCTCATGAGCTATCTAAATATGAGAACTCCTAAATTACTTCTTATGAGACCTTCTCATAGTGTATCTTCTCTGATCCAGAACAACGCTCAATTACCGAAGAATTATAAGGAGAAGGAAGCTTTCAGACAACTCATCAGAGAAGGTAATCTAATGCCATGTTGTTCCTTTCAGTCATCTTTTGTAGCTCATTTCTCTTGTTGTGGGTTTTTCTTAATTTCTGTATTTTCTTAGGAATCCTCACGAATGAGAACGGAACGCCTGAAGATGAAGAGAACTTTGAAGAGGCGATCAAGAATGTGAACACAGCTCTGAACCCCACCAAGGTAGAACTCCTCACATCTGAAAAGCTGTAGTTATAGTTTATGTTCCTTGCATTTTATTTATTTTGATCTTTGTTTCATTGTAATGCAGGTCCCCAGTGCAACGGAGGACATTTTTAATACTGAGCAGTGTGAAAATATCACCTCACAGGTTAGTAAGAACATGCAAAACTACTCCTAAGCCACCTTTACACTGTCGTCAACGTTCACATATAATTGTCACATTCTGCTTCCAGTGTAAATTGAAATTGGTCATGATTTATTCATTACCCTCAATTTTTTATATTTCTTTAATGTCTTATTGTAGAGCCCATCCTTCTGGGTGATGGCACAAGGAGTGCGGGACTTTGTTAGAAACGAGGGGAACGGAAAGCTACCTGTGCGAGGAACCATCCCAGATATGATTGCTGATTCAGACAAATTCATCAAGTTACAAAGCATGTAGGTATTCAGCATTCAAACCTGGGTCTGGAAACATTTTATTAGCAGTAATGTGTTTGTGAAATTTGGCTGGTATTGCAAAGCGCTATTGGTCATGACCAACAGCTGAAGAACGGTACATACTCAAGACATGTATAGTGACTGTCAATCTCTTGAGTGTGTTCTTGGTAAAATAGCATTTGTTTGAAACTTTCAATTTCAGTTACAGAGACAAAGCCATGAAGGATGCAGCAGTTGTGTCCAAACATGTTGAAGCACTTTTAAAATCAGTAGGAAAGGTATTTACATAATCAGCGTGCTGCACTCTTCTGTAATAACTGCAGTTTATCTCTTTTATTAGCTCATTAACATTAACTATTTGTTTACTCCAAAGCCTCCAGAAAGCATCTCTGAACAGGATATCAAACTTTTCTGTGAGTATTGCATACACACTCCCATAGATCAGAATATTTTCTGGTTTTAGGCTTTATCTGGATATCGAGATATTCTGCTTCAGTTCTCCTATTCCAGCAGTTTATTTGCTTACGAGATGTTCATGGTTACAGAACCTCCTGAGAAGTCGCATCTTTCGGAACTGTAAAAAATGGCTTTCTCCACAAATTATTGTAAAGCCTATGTTGTGTGGTGTTTTGTGTCCCACAGGTAAAAACGCAGCTTTCCTCAGAGTGGTGCGCTGCAGGTCTCTGGCAGAAGAATACAGTATGGACACTTTCAATAAAGATGAAATTAGTACGTCTTCTCTGCGGTTCTCTGTCCGCCTGTGGTTTATCTCAGTTTATAAATGTTATGGCCGCTGTACGGGATTGTTTAGAAGGAATTACTAACATGGGTCATTATTGTGTATATCCATGCTTGGGTGTTGCTGTGTGTTTTTAAGCTGTTTTTCTGTCTCCATAGCATCCTGTATGGACAGCACAGACAGTGAGATGGTTCTGTACCTCATGCTCCGCTCAGTCGATCGCTTCTATCAGCAACACTCCCGATACCCAGGTCAGAACAGGCAAAAAACAGGCAGCAAAAAATAATAATAATAATAATAACTGAGAATCACTCAACCATATCACAGATTTTTTTAATACCAAACAATCTTCAAGTATTTTTTGTATGCTAAACTTTATTTATTTTGGATATGGTGCTATGGTAATGGCACTTTTTTTGGAGTACCATGAATATATAACTGTATTACTTCCAAAATCAGTTTATTTTAAATAGAACCAATATTTCACAATATTCCAGTTTCTACCGTAGCTATCATAACAGACTTCTTTTCAGAAACATTAAAATGGACACCAAACCTTTAAACGATAGCGTATATGAACTCTGTCCCTCTGATATGACAGAGTATGACTGTTTCTCTCAGGTGTCTACAATTACCAGGTGGAGGAAGACATTAACAAACTCAAGCTGTGTGTAAACAGTCTTCTACAGGAGTACAGTCTGAATGTCAATGTGAAAGATGACTACATTCATGAGTTGTAAGTTTTAAGTTCACAGTAAAGCCTGTTTGGTTTGAAGCTAAATATTCAAACCAAACTAATATTAATGTTAAATTTTTTTTGTAATATTGATAATAAAGAAGCACACATTCTCCTGTTCATCTGGTCCCTCTGTTTATAATCAGATGGTAACAGTGTAAATGTTATTTTCATATTTTCCAGCTGCCGTTATGGAGCTGCTGAGCCACACACAGTCGCCGCTTTTCTGGGAGGTGAGTGTTTATGTACTTATTCAGGATCCTGCAAACACACACCTCATCAAACATTCATAATGTATACTGTGACATCCACTACAATATAGATATAAAAGTTTAAAGGCAAATGATATAGCAAATGCAAACATGGCCTTGCTTCAGTGCTTGCATTACTATATGCATTTTGAATAATTATAGAATGGCCGGATAGCACTTAACCACAATAAAAGCCAGGTGTAAATGACCAAGACATTGATTTTGAGTGCATCTGGTGATCAGATTAATGCAACTACATTCGGAGGTGGTCAGGGATGGATTCTGACCACATTCAATAGAGATGTAAATGCTTATGCGTTCTTGTTAATTGTATACAGCTACTTAAGTAGAGTGCTGCAAATAATTAGTATCTGTCACTCACAAAGTTGGTTGAAAATTTGTCAGGCTCTGTTTGTTTCCATCTAACATTGATATGATTCATGGTTTCTGTAGCAGGAGCATATTTAATGTTGGCAAGCGTTATGCTGTGGGTTATTGGCTTCTTTTTATTTACTATCTCAATGTAAAGGAAAAACAATCATGTTATCTGGTCACCTTATTAAATGAACAATATTATATGATTATATGAATTATCCATTTTCTCAACCTTTACTGTGTGAATATTAAAGAGAGAGTTCATCCAAAAATGAAAATTATGGCAATAATTACTCACCCTCATGTCATCCCAAAAACATAAGACCCATTTTTAAGATATTTTCACAAGATATTTTTGATGAAATACAAGAGCTTTGTGACCCTGCATATACAGCAATGTAATTTCCATGGTCAAGGCCCAGAAAGAAAGTAAGGACATGGACTTAAAAGTCCATGTGACATCAGTGGTTCAACCTAAACTTTATGAAGCTGTGAGGATATTCTTTGTGCGCAAAGAAAACAAAATATAATGACTTTATTAAACCATTTCTTCTCTTTCAAGATAGTCTGATGCCATTATCGAGAGTACCATGTTGCATTTGTCCTTGAAGAAAAGAACTGCTGAATAAAATATATATATTTTTTTTTTACAAAAAGTATTCTTGTGGCCTTATAAAATTAAGGTTGAACTTCTGATGTCAAATGGTCTATTTTAACAATGTTCTACTACCTTTATGGGCCTTGAACGTGTCAGTTGCATTGCTGTTAATGCAGGGCCAAAAAGCTCTCAGATTTCATCAAAAATATCTTAATTTGTGTTTCAAAGATGAATAAAGGTCTTACAGGTTTGGAACTACATGAGGGTGAGCTTTTAATGACAGAATTTTTAGTTGAGCTATAACTTTAAATAGTGAACGAACGTAGGGTTAGGGAAAAAATCATGGGTTAAAATTAGGGCAACCAATTAGGTTCATTACTGAGAATATGTTTGGTTTGCACAAAGTTGCCAGTTTCCTTTGCCATCTTGATCCAATTGCATATCCAGAAATTAACAATAACATAATGGCAGTAGTAAATGGGCTCATTGTCTGTCTTCTGTTGCAGGATCAGCAGCTCAAGAAGCCATCAAAATCATCACGCACCAGTTTGTACCTTTCAACAACACGTTCCTCTATAATGCCATGTCACAGACCTCTGCTACTTTTCAGCTTTAAAGCAATCATCCCTTCCAGTTGTGTTTCCTCATTCCTCTATCAAAGTGTTAGCACTCAAGTTTGTTTATACATACACTGATCAGTGGTGTTGCTTTTTGACAAGACCAGAGCTGATGCTACATACTGAATAAACAGTATATCTCCAAAGCTGTTGTATGCGGTTGTGTTCTTTTCACAATAGTTTAAAGTCTTGAATTTGATTTTAAAAACTGTAGACAAACAGTTTTATATTTATATCTTCTGTCTATGCGATCAGCCTACATTATCTGACATAAACGTGTGACATTTTCATACGGCAACTAGAGAACTACTGTTTACACATGTCATATAATTTTTCTAAATATGTGCTAAGCTGTATTGTGGTGAGCTGCTGCTGTTTGTTTGAGTAGATTACAGAGTTATTTCCTGCTGTAGGGTGGAGTGCTGTGTTTCTATGGCCGGTCTAAAAGCAGACGGCTCTCTGTGGTTTGAAGAGAATAGCTAGGTTTTTCCTCATAGGGAGTCTAGACAGAGGAAGGACAAGATCAGTGGCACGTAAACATATATTTTTACTCATTCCCAAGCCTCCAAGAATCTAAAACTTCCTGAATGACCTACTTTACCCACAAAAAATGTTTAGGAAAAGCTCAGAACATTCCCGTCAGTGTGTTTTAATAAAGCCCAAATCCAGTGGAGGGCACCCTCCTCCTTCTTCTGCAGCACATTCTGAGCCACGCTATTCCTTTTTTGCATGTTCCGCTGTAGAATAATTCATAACTGGAGGCCCTCCTTATATTGATCTGTGAAGCAGGACAATGTTAATAAGAAACCAGGTTGTTGAGTTACTACTTCATTGTTTTCACAGAAGCAGAAAATGTTTAAACGTTCTCCTCCTCGTGACTAATATATAGATGGCTGTATTACGAAACTTTCCCTGTGACCCCTGCATGAGGAGGATTGCCTATCTGGGCCGTGTTTATGAAGGATTGCTGGGCTCAGCCTGCAGCTTTTTAAACCAAATGGAAATTCCCCCAAGGTGATTTACTTCTTCTGGGTCGAGAGTGACATTGAAAGCTTGATTTAAGACTTATGACTTATACAGCTAGCAGACTGAAACCGTCTCATGGATGCCTTGTTTGGAAATACTGCTTATCTGTTTAATATCCATGTCTTCAGCTTATGTCGTGGCATTGAATGTTATGACAACATCGGTTCATGACCTTAGTTTACTTGTCAGTGATATTTTAGTACTATTGTAGTATTTATTAAAGTTTTCATTTTAGATTTATGTTTTTAAGCTTTAGTACTTTTGTGATCCCATTTTATATTCAATATCTTTGTATAATTATACATTTATAAATGTATGTATAAAAATTGCATTGTATCAAATGATTAATTTGAATGTTATTAAATAGTGCACCTAAATATAAAGTGGATCCAATTTTAGGGACTTTATTTATTTATTTTTATTTTTTGGGCTTTTTTCTATACTTCTATAGTTAAAGCTTTAATTTTCATTTACATATTTCAGTTTTAGTTATTTCAGTACTTGTTTTATTTTTGTTAGCTCCCAAGGCAATTTTTACAATTTTCCCAAGTTTTTCTTCATATAAAAAAAAAAATACAATTTTGTTGAATAAAAAAATAATGTAGCTTTATAGCTAAAAACCTAAAATAGTTTTTTTTAAAAACTAAATTCCTGCTGAACATTTTTCCTGATGCTTCTCCTGATGTCTTCAATGCGGAAAGGAGAAGGTCTGGAGTTCAGCATGTTATGCAGCTGCATAAACAAGGCCAGAGAACCATGTAGAGCAAACCAAACGTGGTTTCAATTAGATTAATGCGTTATATTTGCAATAGATAGTTAACTAATGTTTTTCCTTTACTGTTTATATTACTTCATAGGCTGCCAATCACATTTTATAAACATTTTATGTTCAATTCTAATGTTAACACTACAGATACACTTTAATAAATGATAGTGGCATTGCTGTGCACTATTCATCTGCAACGATTACACGGTTGACATGATGTTCTTTTTGGAAATCTGCAGTAAAGCACTTTAAGCCTTCACGTGAAGCTGTATCGAACCTGGATATCCATGTCCAGAATCCATTCCCTTTGGCAAAACTGCTGAACAGGGCAGCTCTTCTTCATTAATATGGATGACTGAGGCCAGAAGCATCCAGAGGCGACACACAGTCTCTCATAAAAACGGCTGCTCTAGAGATAAATAGACAGTGATGGAGCAATACTATCACCACATTCATTCACATACATACTGCATTCTTTCTCTGTCTGCCATGTGAGTGGGAAAGTCCAGTACTTACACAAATAGAGGGATATAAAGATGACAATATGAGAACAAATTGAATATTAATCAATTTTGTGCTTGCGCCAAAATAAAAAATAAAATCCAAGAATCCAAGACTGATAATGTTAATTGTTTTTGATCGTAAGTAAGATTATGCATATTTTTTAATTGGACTATTAAAACGTTTAGGGTCTGTATTTTATTTTATTTTATTTATTTATTTTTAAATGTCTCTAAACCAAGGCTGCAATATTGCATAATACTGAATATTGAACATTTGCTTGGTTGCTTGTCTTGTTGTGTATAATATAGATTATCACTGTAAAATATATGGTCATTAGTATTATTTTACTATTAGTGAGATACTATTATTTTTTTTTTATCTATTTTGAATCATTTTAATTTTAATTAAAGATTAAGTTATTTTGGAGTTCTTTTGTCTATAACGTTTTCATTCATTTTTAAATGTAATTAAATGTTTTAAAAATTATTATTTTATTAAATTATGTTAATAAAAGTGAATTTTACATTTATTTTAATTAATAAATTATTTTCATTTTATTACAATTAAAATGAAATATGTTGGATGTATATTCGCAGTATATACAATTAACCAATTAAAGTTTTACTGCAGCATTTAACCATTCTGATCTTTTTTTATTTTTTTCTTTTACAGTGTGCAGGAACACAATCTTACAGAGTATAGGATAAAGACCCATGCACAATGCTATGTGCATAACCTCTATACATATATTCAGTAACCTGAATGGTCAAACAAACCTACATATCATATGCATGCACATACATTGTGTCCTGGTTCCTTTCACACATTATCAGGATCTGAGCGAAGGCCGTTGGGTGGTGCATTATCTGCACACACAGGAGGAGACAGTGAACAATAGATGAGCTGGCCATGTTTGTGTGGACAGTCCTGTAATGTGAAAATCAATGGGCCAATCCTGAGCACTGATGAAGCACAAGTACTTTTCTATCCATTTTCTGTGCACTAATTTTCCCATGCTGTTCAATCAACGCTGAAAATAAATCAACACATCTGTCCATAAGCTGTACCTATATTTATCTAAATCAGAACTATGTCTATAAACACAGACAAAGGGCAAAACAAGGAAGAAAGGTGGGGGGTAAGGGGTTGGGGAGGCTGCTGAAATCTGCTGAATATTATTTTGGATATTTGCTTGGCCGTCTGCCAGCGCTGCACTATGTCTCTCCATCTCTCCTGGGGTCTGGTGGAGCTGGGATGAATTAATACAGCACAGTCTCATTCCCTGAACATGCTGAGGCCCTTAAAACATACTATGGTACTATAATACAACGATAGTCAGATGGTAAATCCATCACATTTTTACATATTCCATAATTCTGAATGATTACATACTCTTAAACCAGGATATTTAAGTAATGCGTCAAGGCTCGATGTCAAGACAAATCAAAGCATGGTAATATCACGATGCGTTTTTGTGCTCAGAGAGCTTTATGGCTGAATGAGAGTCTTTGAAGAGTCAATTAGCATTCCGTACGGTCACTAAGTCAGTGTGCAGACTGGATTTTAAAGAACATGTGCGGTAGGAAGCATGAAGCAGTCTATAGTGTCCTAACAGTTCGCTTTCAGAGCACACTGGCAATTAATCAGACTGCTAAAAGGGCTGTATTTAAGGACAGAGTGAGGCTCCGCAGTGCCTGTGATGAGGTCTTCAGGCTCCCCCCTGACAGACAGGCTAGTTTATGGTGTGTTTATGTAACACAGCTGCAGTTACAGACACCCAGGCCCCCTTTCTCAGCTCTTCGCTCAGAGGTCGGGAGGCCTCATTTAGATCAATTCCTAGAGACCAGAGGATCACAGTAAGCGTTAGCTTGTTCAACAGTCTTCAGTACTGGTATGCAGAGAGATACAGCAGCTGTGCTGTTATTAGAAGGACAATATCTAGTAATGACACGTGCTGTTGGTTTGCCGCTGGAGGATTTATTAAGCTTGTCTGCACAATGGGACAATGTGCTATCATGCACAGACTGTCCTTGAAGTTGGAGACTATATAAATCTGAGATGTTTTTTTAATCCACTGATTAGGGCTTTTTGTTGGACAGATGAGCGTCCTGAATGTCCTTTACAGTAACTCTTATACATTTCCCTGTTTATTTGTGTTTAGTTAGCATTTTCATTTCTTATTTTAAAGACTTTCAAAGTACTTTGCACTTTTTTGGAATAAATAATGTGTAACTAAGATTTATTTATTATTTTTTAAAGATGTCTCTGTGGGCAGTGCACAGACATACAGTGCTGTTGCACTTGGGCGTCGGCTATTCGAATCCCAACTCGAGGACCTTTCTCAATCCCGCCCCCTTTCTCTCTCCCACTTCGCTTCCTGTCAATATTGATCTGTCTGTCCAATCCTAATAAAGGCTACAAAATGCCAAAAAATAAATCTTAAAAAAAAAAAAAGTTGTCTCTTGGTCACCTGTTTGTTTAAAAAAATACAGTAAAAAAAATATTGTGAAACATTGTTACAATTTAAAATAAAAAGTAAAGGATTAAAAAATATATATTTATTTATTTATTTATTATGAACGTGTAATTTATTCCTGTGATCCACATGATTGATATGGTACTGAAGAAATATTTCATAATCAAAATTAACAACAATTGTGTTGCTTCGAAAGTAAAAAA
>JAUMHE010000053.1:16234520-16257093 GCA_032359235.1 Enteromius mattozi | reverse complement strand
GATAATGTTCAGTGCTTTGCTACAATCTGTATTGTTAAAAGCGCTATATAAATAAAAGTGACTTGACTTGACTTAACTAAAAAGATGCCATTGTCAAATTCAGCCAAATTCACTGGTTAAGCTTAGGGTCAGGTGTGGGGTTGGATGAGGGGTTAGCATTGTGTAATAAATTAACACTGTGGTTGACACAACCAATAAAATCTTTAGAATCATCTGTGGGGCGGAGTTTGGGCTGAAGTTGATTGGGAGAAAAAAATTGTGCATGTGTGCCATGTGCCTGTCTGTCAATGGGAGGATGCCACACTCTATTTTGGAGCTCCCACCCCATTTTGGAGTTCCCGTCCCCATTTGGAGATCTCCAGGCTGCAGTTATACCCTTCTCATATTTTAGCACATTTTCATTTCTGTGTGAACTGTTTCTTTAAATGACCCACAACAGCTGAGGAGGAGTTGACAGGAGACACGGACTGCTGGGTTCCAGTGGTTCTGATGGTATCTTCACAAACACATCCTACTCATTGGTTATGGTATCGGGACAGACCAAAGATTTCAAACATCCAGCAGCAAACCAAACACATCAACCTCACTTCCTCTAGTTTCTCCTCTCTGTGTAATGATGTGGTGATAAGCGATATTAACTAAATAGTTTTACGTGTCGCCTCCAGGATTTGCAATTGCTCTTTGAGTGGTGCACTCAAGATGTCTTGATATGCAAAATGTTCTCTAATCACTCCTTTTGTTCTCTCACTAGTTCTGCTGCTTCTTTTTTGATGCCCTTGCAGGACTGAGTTTGACAGACGTGGATTTTCCTGGTTCCTGGTTCTTGGTTCTGGTCTATCCTGTGCTTGCTCTTTGCACCTGGGGTCACTGCTGTGAGGACATATGGTTGGGCGGCAGAAGAGGAGGTGAGAAGTGTGTGAGGTTCAGAAAGGAGGAGGGAGTGACAGAGAGAAAGGATTTAATGAGGCCCAACCACCAGACTGGTAATCAGTGATCTCCCTCATAGTGGGCCTTTTTGTTTGAAGCTGCACCACAGGATCTCCCTCCCTAATCTGCCACTTGCCTTCCTCTTCATTTATTCTCTGCTCTCTCTTGCTCTCTATCTCCAGTTTCTTCCCTAAACCTCTCTTTGCTCAATGACACTTTATTTTCCTTTCTTTCGGTCTCAGTTAAAATTATGAGAACATACTGTATGACATAATTCAAAAGTATATACACTACCATTCAAAAGTTTGGAAAAAGGACATTTTTAAATTTTTAAATTTTAAATTTTAGAAAACAGTTACTTTAAATAGTGATTGCATATCACAATACGGCTGTACAGTAATGTATTTTTATTCATATTTATTTTTTATCATTTATGTATGAAGATACATTCATACTGTGTGTGAAAAAATAATGATGTTATAAAGGCATTAGATTAAAAAAAAAAGCTTCCATGTAGTCATTTTTACATTTATTAGTATTTTTAGAATATTTGATTCTGATTGTCTGTTTTCTTTTCTTTTTGTGCAGACCTCCTACAACCAGTTTAAAAACCTCTGCTCTTTGTCTCATATGGCACTTTGAGACTTACTAGTGAGCTAGTTTATTTTAGCATCATCAAACTTGTCTTGCCTAGCACAATCTAAAAGAGGCAAGTGGGGGTAAAAAAACAGAGTAGCACGCAAGACTTCAGTTAGCCTGCGCTTCCTGGAAAAAACAAGGCCCTGTTTTCTCTCTTGAGACACATTTGCGAGTGTCTGTTTATGTGGAGCATCACTGCAAAGAGTGCTGTGAGTCTAAAGGACTGCAATCATCTAATGGACTGCAGCTAAGATAACCAAAGGACGTTACAACTCACTCAGAGTTTTGTGAATTTAAATGTAGGAATAATTTACTGTGCTTTTGCCTGTGTGTGAATACTAACCCTATAGTAATTGATTGTCACTCTCATTTAAAGCTGCATGGAGTCAAATGATGGAGTCAGATGTTACAAACTGACTCGCTTTGAGGGGGTCTCGCTTTGAGACCTTCAGATCCAGCATTGTATATATTTATATATTTGTGAAGTTGGGTTGAATTGTTGTAGGGTTTGCAGTGCTGTTGAAGGTTTCTGTTTTAGATATGGTGAACCGATAGTGTTGTTGAACTGTAACATCCCAGCTTTATCAGTGTCGGTTAGTGTCTGCGTGTGATTGTTAGCATCAGGAAGGCTACACTTGTCTTGTCATAAAGGCCTTTCTCTCTTGCACACATGTGCTCACACCGGACTATGTATACACTGTACCTGCATCAATGGCCTTCAGCATGTGTGTCCGTTCAGGCTGTGACAGACCATAATAAAGCGCCTCTAACAACCAAAAAGCCCTGCAGAACAACAACACACACACACATACAGAACATACACAACAGACATGAACTCTTATCTGCACCAACACACCCTGACACATATTACTCACACATACACACTGCTATTATTTAGCCCTGTCTCCCTCGACTCCCCTCTTCTCTCTTCCCCCTGTCCCCGCTAACGGTCATCTAATTGATAAATAATTCAGTGCGACAGATTCTCTGGCAGCCCTGTCTTAAGCAAGCAAAGCCTCTGATTTAGCAGTGTCACCCACATGCTCCCAAAAGCCAAGGTCATCTTTTATAGATTAAAAGCACTGCTGGACAGAATCATGCTGCTGTTCTTTGCTTTCTCATGGCTTGACTAAAACTGCTAGTGCTTCATGTTCAGAAAATGAGACTAGCAAGTTTGCTCACAGATAATGTAAAGAATAACAATTGTGTTTCCCCATTGACTTTTATTGATTGGGCAAAAATGTTATTCAAAATATTATCCCATAGAAAAAGGATAGTCAAACATGCATTATTGAGTTAATAATTATGTGTTTGTCATTTTTGGGTGAACTATTCCTTTAAAATTTAATATGATCGCTGTCCCATATGGCAATATAATATGTGACCTATAGTAAGTGTGATATTGCCATGTATTACATATAAAGCAATATATAATTATCACAAATGTACATTTTCTTGTATTTCTGAGATAGTGTGTAAACATAAACTTTTCAGGAGGACGTTAAGGCAGCAAAAATTGAAGTCTCCACAAAAGATTGTCTTGTGATAAATTGAATTTGTCTGGACACATGATAATCTGGTCATTCACAGCTCAGTTTATTAGCTCTGTTTTGTTATACTTTTAGAAGAAGTACTTCTGATGAGTGAGCATTGCTACTTCCTTCTGATTACATAATGGCTGTACTGTAGGTTTCGAATACATTGTAACCAGCAGACCTTTTTCTACATGGAAGGGCAGGAATGTGAGTTTTCAATGGCTTTCTGTTTTTGCCCTGCATACACTGGTGTTTTACTCAAGGTGACTGAGCCCAGCATAGTTTTAATATTTAATCTTAAACACACACATACCCAGTGCCACTGCTCACCAGGCAAAGCGAACGAGCATTGTGAATCATCTAAACACGCCAAAGTGCTGATTTTACTTTTGACTTTGCAAAACACAATCTTTTTATTGAGACGCCATTAAAATATTACTGAAAAATCCTTGACCGAAGGTAGATATTATCTTAGACCAACCTGAGAATATTTTTTATAATTAATAATTTTCAGCTATTATATCAGCTTATCAGAAGTAGTGATGCAATATTCAAAAATGAAACACTCTTATGTAATAATCTTGGGTTTGCAAAAATGTCTAGAATTGTTTACGATTCAGTTGGATTCATTCAGACTGTTCACTCACACTGAATCAGTTGCAGCGGTTTCTCACACAGTAATGGGATACTTTGTAACACAAAAAAACAAAAAAAACAAAAAGGTGGATATTTACCTACAGTCCACTGTGGGAAACAAAACTTGCAAATCATTTGTCAGTGTTGAAGCTGCTGTTGTGTGCAGTTTGTGTAACACTCTGTACTAGAGTGAAAACTGTTTTAATATCCATTAACTACAGAGCTCAGAATATGAAATATGGAACAAAAATTAGATATTGGGGCCAAAAAATTAAGAAAGAAGCCCAACATTTTATTAATGTTTAATTGACATTTTATGCATCATGGCTGTGTTGTACTGATGAGCCCTTTTTACATTTCTAGGGTTCTCAGAAGTCATTATATTTAGGTAAACTTCAATAGTGGTGAATGCAAATTTCTATTTTTTATTTTTAGTTGAAATTTGGCTACCTGTTCCCCAGTAAACACTCTTGGATCAGGTAAACAGCTGTATGCATATCTCCACCTAAAGCTTGCCATTTAACCTTACCGCAACTGCCTACTATCTATAATGCCTACAGAGAAGAGTGTACAATCACACAATCATTTTGAATCGCTGTGCTGTTCGGGGGAAAACGAGCTCTGCTTAGCTCGCGGCTTCTGGTTCCTCCTTCCTCTGTTTAATGGTCTAGAATGATTAAGTGTCAGGGTATAAAATTCTCTCTCTACTAATGGCTGAGGGGAGAAGGAAGAGAGGAAGGGGGTTGGGCGGCACCACAAAAGACACATCTTCCCCCATAGAGACTCCACGCTGGGGCTGTCACCAGCTCACACACACCCAGAACCCCCACTCCTGCACTGTCTTGCCTTTCTTCACCTCTCAAACATGCATTTGGCTGGGTCTGTTACAAAAGTGTGCTGCAGAGCTTGAATAGACTGCAGGCCAGGCCGGGGAACTGTGCATTCTACGGGGGGAGGGACGGGGAGAAAGCAATAGAGGGGAAAGGGTAAGGAGGCAGACTCGGCCATTAAGCTAACTCGTGGATCAATACTGGGGCCGGTTGCATAAAAGGTTAAGACTAGTCTTAAAAGTTAGTCAGCTAAAATTTTCTTTAAGACTGGTGACAGTTTTTTTTTTTTTTTATTCAGTTAAATAAAAATGTATATTAGTCTAAGTTAAATCTAAAAAATAAAAGAGATTACTCTTTGCTGACAGCTAGTTGGTCAGACTAGCTCTTAAGACACTGTCTTAGCATGAAGGCTAAGTTTATGCAACTGGCCCATGGTTGTAAGTATGACTGAGCTCAGGCTGAAAGCCTTCTGCACACCCGCATATAATGACAGCCTTACAGAGCAGCTGCACAGATGGGCAAAGCATTGCCAGGCCATGAATCACAAAGAGAGTGAGAGAATAAGAGAGGAGTAGTAAAGACAATGGGAATCCCCCTTGGAGTTTTTCAGATTTTGTTTAGCACTTTAACACTCGCCTTTCAAGAATTGTAATTGGTAGTAGAAAGAAGTCAGTTCACTTGGGTGAGACAATCAGTCATTTTCTTAAGCGTGAACTGCTGCAGAAGTGGCGTGACCTGGACTGCAGAGTCAACCGTTGAGTTTCTGTAAGGATCAACAGACCTTTTTGTGGTCATGTTACAAAGGAACCACGCTTTTTTTTTCGCATGTTTCTCTCTTTTTTCACAATTTCACAATTCCGTCCCTTTCACAATTTATCACAGTTTAAATAATCTTTATCTGTACTTCCACTAAAATAATATTGCAAAAATCACAAAATTCAGAGACGTCAAGTAAATAAAAATATGCAATGAAATGCTTCTGCCAGATGACAATCACATCAGAATATCACACAAAGATATTTTTGCCAGTGTAGTTTTGCTCACATATTAAAATGCTCACTTTGCCTGTTTTGTGTGTTCTGCGTTATTTTTTTTTAACCCAAAAGTTGTCAGTGAGTTGCTGCGGACTGTAAGAAAGGGGTGGAGTTTAAACGACTGGAGTAAATGATTGGAGAAAACCTGTTTATGTCACCAGAGCGAAGTTTGTCATTTTACCGTAAGATTGCATCATGAAATGTTTGTTAAAAATTACAAGATGGAAAAAAACAAAACAAATATGACAAGTCCAGATAAATAATTCAAAATAAGATGCTTTTCAAAAGTGGAACGGAATATGGTAAATGACTATTATATGCCAACTTCAAATACTGAGAGCAGCGAAAGTGAAAGATCAAATGTTCTCATGTGTAGAAAGGGACAGGAAAGCACATTGAGTTTTGTGCCAAGGCACCAGTATAGAACACATAGTGCTGGTGTATCCAGGCACTGCAGCTGCGGCTGCACAAATATGCACTGTGTAGAGCCTTTAAATCAAGATGCAAGCAGGGCCTCTCATCTGTTGTGCATGAAGGCTAGGAAAAAGAGAGGAAGAATATGGAAGGAAGGGAGCGAGAGAGAGAGAGAGAGAGAGAGAGAGAGAGAGAGAGAGAGAGAGAGAGAGAGAGAGAGAGAGAGCTGAAGGAAGGAAGGAGCCTTGCTCCCCAAGCACAGTAAGATGGGATGAGGAAACTGGATACCTTGTATAGAAAATTCCACACACTGAACCTCTCCCCTTAAATCTGCAAACCAGAGATTTCTTCTTGATGACAAACTATAAGTGGCCTATAAACCATATAGTGCAAGATATCAAGATCATTTTTCACTTTTAAAGAAAAAAAAAAACAAACAATCACACAAAATTAAAAGTGAAATAATTTGTAAAAATGTGTTGTGTGTATAAAATCATTCTTTAAAAAAACAAAAATAAAATAAATAAATTTCTTCCACAAGAAAATAAAAGTCAAACAGTTTTGGAAAGACAAGAGGGTAAGTAAATTATGAAAGGATTTTCATTTTGGAGGCACTACCCCTTTAAATGTCTAACACTGCTGTATAATTAGTTTAAATAGTATTTTTCAAGAAGTGGTACAAAATACATTCTGTTCATTCTGATTCCACACAGCGAACAAGTTTAACAGTGACTCTGAAAAAGACTGAAGCCAGTGAGTTCATTCACCCATCCCGTCCCCACCCCCCTCAGCTTTAGAGAACATTCCTTTCATAAATCTGTATGCCTGTTTTTTTTTTTTTTTAAGAAACCAAAGAATTCGTGCTTGGTATGTGGAGGAGCTCATTATGGTGCCTGTGGAGGGCACTTGGGAACCTTCAGATATTTCCAGCATCATCTCTCGCAAAGCCTTTCTCATGCTAGCCTCTGTTCTCCTCTCATGCTAACAGACACACACACAGTGGTACAAACGTACCCTGTAATCAGTTCTGTGCATTCACACTTAAGTGAGACAGCCTCTCTTTTCTTTTAGAGGGTAGGTGAGAGTAGAACATTTCCAGTACTTGTTTTTTGTGAGTTTATTAAACTCTGGTTCTAATGCGTTTTCCTTTCAATGTAGGAGGTTATGTACGTGCATGTGTATGTGTAAAACTGTCTGAAGGCATTATTTGTTAGTTTTTGCTCTCTCCCTCTGTCAGAGCTCCTCCTTTCAAGCAAGAGACGTTCCTCAGTCCTGTTCCCCCTCTGCAGTCTGCTGCATTATACGGCATCACCCACTTGTTATCCTGAAACCTCTTTTCCCCCTGTGAAGAATGAAAAATCCTTTCCTGTGTTCTACCACAATCTGATTGCGTTAAGCCTTTGAACAGACATTTGTATTCATGGCCATGTTCCATGTTACTCAAAACAACAAGTGTCTGATGCCCAGCCCCACAGTACAAATTTACAAAGTCAATGACTCTTGGGACATTGTTGGAATGGTGACCTGCCAGTCAGATCTCTACTACCGCACAAAATGGCTGAAAACAGGCCTTGAACGTAACTGTTGCAGCTGTCTACAGTATGCTACTCCTATAGTAATTATAATCACATGTTGATCACATGCTTTTGAAACAAAATGGGTCTGCTCTACGCAGGAGATTGCATCATACATTTATTTGACATAAATGGTACTCTTTCTGTATTACTCATTGAAGTGAATAAAGAGCATAGCACAACATCACAAAAATGCAAAAAAAAAAGAAAGAAAGAACCATTTTTAAGGTATAACAGAGTGTTTTATTTTCTAAGCCAAGCCATTAAGTTAAAATGAACATTCCCCACTGATTCTCCCAACATGAAAAGTTTAAAATGCTTCATCCTCAAATCTCCGTATTACATTGTGACAGAAATGTGGTCTAAATTAGATTATATACTATTAAATGCTAATCCAATAAACCATTTCGGTATGGATCAGTCTCGTACACAAAAGATGATTCTGTTCGTTCAATTCATTTTTACCATTGTTACTGTCCAGCATCTCTGTTCTGCCATCTCAATAATTAAAAATTCTGCTCATGTCTAATCATCATTTCTCTGGCTTACATATTCAGCCAGGCCTGTAAGCTCACTCTCTGCAATGACAGCAGGACGCCGGCCACAAAGACTTCAAAGACCCTCCGCTCTCTTTCTCTCCAGCTCTCTCATTCTTTCCCTCCCATTTCCTTTTAGGCTTTTACCCTCACTGTTTCATTCTTTGTTTCTCACACTCTAAGCTCTTGGGTGGTTGTATTTCTTTTTGGTTAACCAGAAATTCCTTTGCCTGAGAGAACACAACAGGCATTTTTCACATTTATTTTCAGAAAGCCCGTTGCCAGACGATTGTTTCATTTGTTTGTTTGCATCAATATGGGATTCACATTTAAGGTTTGTTTCTCAGATGAAGTCGACAGCTCAGCCGACTCACTGTGGCACTTCTACCATGTCGCCAATCGGAGCTGGAGCCTGAAAGTCAGCAGCCAAACTCAATTCCTTTTTCAGTTCACAGTCACTTAGCTCTTGAGGGGGTTCTTTGTCCTTCACACCATTTACACATGCCTCACCCGGGGACTCAAGGACATCCGCAGGGGCTACGTCTGGTGCCTGCTCATGGCATTCCCCGTTTACCTCAGGGGGAGCCAACACAGATTCCTCTGCTGAGCCAGCACTCTCGCAGTCTCCGTTATTCAGCTTCAGATCTGTGACAGTCGAGGCAGGTTCCTCGAGGCAGAGCTCATTGGATGAGGTTGATTCTAAGATGACGATTGCGGGAATGGACTCCTCTGCACTCTTCTGTTCTACCACGGGTTCGGGTTGTGTTGGCTCCGGGGATGGCTCAGGACTGGCTTGTGTTAGTGTAACCTCAGGGGGTGCAGCAGCTTCAGATTCGGGCTCTGTGACTGGTGTGGGTTCCTCTGGGGAAGGTACAACCACTTCGACCTCTGCTGCACTCAATGCCTCGGAAACAGGTTCAGGCACTGGGGCAGACTCTGCGACTGGCTCTGGAGCCGCTGCCTCAGTAACAGTCTCTGATTCTGGCGTGAGAGCGATGGTTTCTGTAATTTCAGTGGACACTTGACTGGTATTTGCAACCTCCTCAACCACTTTCTCGACCACCTCCTCTGTGGCGGGTTCCACTGGTGAGGCTTCAAGTTTAGGCGACGATACAGGCTCTTCTAGTACAGGTGCAGGCTCCTCAGCTTCTGGGGCAGCTGCATGCTCCTCAGGTACAGCTTCTGGTTTCTCAGATAGCGTTACAGATTCCTCTGTTACTGGTGTCTCTGGTGCAGCAGCTGGTTCTTCTGTTGCAGCCGTAGGTTTCTCTGTCACTGGTGCCTCTGGTGCAGCTGCTGGTTTCTGAGGTGCAGCTTCAGGTTCCTCTGCTGCTGGTGCAGCTTCAGGTTTCTTTGTCACTGGTTCCTCGGGTGTAGCTTCGGGTTCTTTTGTGACTGGTTCCTCGGGTGTAGCTTCAGATTCCTTTGTCACTGGTTCCTCGGGTGTAGCTTCAGGTTCTTTTGTCACTGGTTTCTCAGGTGTAGCTGAAGCGTCCTCTGCTGCTGACGCTTCTGGTGTATCTGCAGGTTCCTTGGGTGTAGATACCTCTGGTGCCGCTGCTGGTGTTTCTACTGCAGCTGCTGGTACTTCTGTTGCTGGTGCCTCTTTTGTAGCAGCTGGTGCCTCTACTGCTGTTGGCTCTGATGCAGATGCTGGTACCTCAGCTGCTTGTGACTCTGGTACAGCTGCTGGTTTCTCTGGAGCACTTTCTGGTTCCTTAGATGCAGCAGCCTCTGTTGTAGCCACTGGTTTTTCTGGAGCATTTTCATCCTTCTTCACCTCTGCTTGAGCTTCTGAAGGGGAGGTGGGCTTCTCGGCTGGTGCTTCAGACTCCACCACTGGCGCTGCTGCACTTACTTCAGCAGCCTCCTGCGGTGCAGCCTCCGACTCTGTCACAGGGGTCTCTGCCTTTTTCTCAGCTGGTTCAACTGCTGCCACAGCACTCTCCTCTTTCTTCTCTTTAGGGTCACTGACATCGTATCCCTTCTTCCGTTTGCTTAGCTTGCCTCCCATGATGATCTGTGGGAACAGAAGAACATCTTATGTAAGCTACAAGCTTCACTGCATTTCAATATATTTACATTTATGCATTTTATCAAATGCTTTTATCCAAAGCAATATCCATTACATATTTTCATTATTCATTTTCATTATACATTTTTATCAGTTCATAAATTCCCCGGGAATCAAATCATGACTTTGCCATACTCTGCTGTTTGAGCTACATGATTGTGCAAAAAGTTAATCTGGAAAACAACCAATATTCTTAGCACCTCATTATGGATATGAAATTGTAAAATGTAAAACTACTCACATAGCCCACCCTGTTTCATCTTTTAAAGGGCATCCACTCAATCATCTGAACCCAATGCAATCTCTGCCAAGGACTTTGAATGCAGTCCAAATTTGTTATGGAGGAGGACATGGCTTAAGGACAAACGGTGACTGGATGGAATGTCACTTTGTTTTTGTAAACTTATAAAAATATCATTCAAGAAGCAATCCAGCCTTACAGTGTGAAGGCAGCAGGCACTGGTTGTATATAATGAGGTTGAAGGATTTGGAAGTGAAACCTAGCACTTTTAACTTCTGAATCCTTAGAAAACTAGACAAACAAAATTCAACAGGTCTAGTTATGTCAAGTAATGTATTATGTCTGCATTTTTTTTCTGTATAGTTTCACTAAAATAAAAAAAAGTGATATAAAAGTCATTCACTTCTCTTAGAATTTTTTCATGGCTGGTTCTGGTTGTTAAAGCAGCTTGATTTGGGGATGTGCAAAGATAAGTTTCATAGGAAAGACTGATTAGATAACATGAAATAAATCTCATTTGGTCACATATGTCAATGCTAACGCTGTTACTTAAATCATTCTTTTTAAACCCCAATGAAATTAAACATTAAACAACCTTTGCTTTCACCAAAGTTATTGCAGCTCACTTGGATGATATTCTTTAAACTGCAGCAAACAGGGGGGGGGGTTTACAATAGGAGCTGTCCATAGTGCTGCACTGGGGCAAACAAAGACCGGATACGCAGTCATGCCCCAGTCCAACCTGCAGATGAGTCCAACTGCTGAGATGTGCTGTCTATGTCAGCGCTCACCAAATACAGTTTTTATTACAGCCTCTCACAGCGCTTTGTGCCAGTACGCTTCACATCCTCCATTATTCCTGCAAATCTTGCTTGATGAAGTTACTCATTAATATAATGATATAAAGAAATTTGCTTAATGGTGGTCTGAAAGTAATGTCCTTGAAACCTGGTGAAATACCCAGAGCAAAACCAAGTAGCCTATCCCATGTCTGGCTGCAGGTTACAATACATAAGATGCATAAGGGGGAAAAAAAGTGGAATGTGTTGTAAATATTTTATAAAAAGGCACATATCTTTTTTTTGTTTAATCATTTTAATATATTTACATATTTCCACTGTACACGCACACACAATTTAATATATTTTAAAAGACACATACCCCCACCCCAGCACCATCACCCAAGCTCCCCCACCCCTTTCCTCATATCGACCAGCTCCTCCTTACGTTTTAAAAATAATTTTTATAAAGGCAAATCAATGCTTCCTATTTCCTTAAAACAATAGTTTCAACAGAAAAGCGCCAGTACAGAGAAATGGAAATACAAATGGTTAAATGTTTAACTGAGTAAGAGCTACCTGTAACCCATTGCTTCATTTTGAAATATTCCAAAAATATAAAATCAAATCAAATGAAAAGCTTTTATATATGACTAGTTTTTACTTTATTCATATTTTAACCTCACAGAAGCTCTAAACCTTATAGCACACAAGTCACACCTTCCCATAATAATCAGAAAGATTATAAATGAGACATTTTTAAAGTGTCATTCAGACATTTTTAGGAAATCAACACTGTTTTACGTTCAGTTATTGAGTAACAGAGATAAGAGGTGTTTTTGTCGTACCTTTTTTAGTTTTTATGAGTGACATATGAAAATTACGAGAACAAAGAACCGCTCGAGCTGTCTGCGCTCAACTATATCTCCAGCCCCAATAAAACGCTTTGTCTGGTTAAGTGATTTTTACCCGTTATTCAAAGAGTCGCTACTAACATTTTACTGACCTGCTTCTGTGCTTCTGTGCAAATCCGTGCGTTGAATGTACTTTCCTTTCTTCTCTAGTAGTGAATGTGGTTCAGTTCGAGCCAGTCCTACTCTCTCCCTGAGGTCCAATCTGCGACTGGGCGTTTTTTCTCTTTTCACCCCTCCTGTTAAACCCACGGTTTGTGAGACATCTGTCGTTATCACAGCCTCTCCTGCCCACTGCCCACAATCCATATACCCTCCCTCTCCTCCTCCCTTCCCCCTCACGTTGGGTGCATATTTTACTAGATTAGATGGGCTTTATAATGGGTTTTGGGAATAATACCCCCTTTTCTTTCACTTTCTGAAGTGATCTCTATAGCAACCGTATTCCTTTGACTTGAAGTTGGTGGATTTGCCTTTTTTTTCCACCTGCCTGATTGGTTTTAGCATGCATTTCTCTTTATGTGTGTGTGTGTAAGGACAGGGGTTACAGCAATTCTCCACCCCCATGGCTGAAGGAGAGGCGAACGAAGCGAATTGTAAGCAGGGCCTTCGAATTCAGTGGCACAGTATTGTTTTAACAGTGTAAAGTGTCCACGCACCAATTCAGTCTAAAACAGATATTTTGTTGAAGGAAGAACAACTAAATGTAACCATAGCTTAAACACAAAGTGAAAGATATTTCATTCATCTGTTCTTATCTCGACGACGCTGAATGACTCTGCAAACCACCAGAATAATGTTTGTGGATCATATATGTGCCACAGGTCAAGAAAGATGTAGGAGAGTCATGAGGTCATCCCTAATATTACATTCCACTTAAAGTGGTCTGACACATGGCACCCATGTGTAATTTGGCTACTTGGTGTTAATAGTACAAGCAGAGGTGCGATGAGATATTACTAGGACGGTTTCGTATGAGCTCTAGAAATGTTAAATCTAATTCAAAATATGCAACATTAACTCTTCTTTTTCAGCTTTTCCAATAGGCTTCAGATTCAAGAAGTACTCACTGTTCTCAATGATGGTGCTCTAATACGATAACTCCATATCTTATGTGCCCTCCAGCCATTGAATATGTTGAATACAAAGACAGGTATTCAATATTAACATGTTGGGTTACTTTTGGCCTACTATTAAAACAGACAGAAAAATCTGAATATTTCAAATGGCTAAATACAGTTAGTTATATTAGACATTAACTTGTTTTAATATTAACTTGTAAAGAGCAATCAAGTACATTAGACATCATTGTTATGCAAAAGAAAAAAAAGAATATTGGATAAGCTGTTGCGCATAAAAATGAGCAATAAAGGATGGTCTCATAAAAACTCACCCTGGGGCAAAACAGACCAGCTGTGTGGGTAATTATAAGTCAATCCTTATGTAGACAAGCCAATTACATATATATTTTCTTTTTTTTTCTTTTTTTCATCACAGGCTCATGATTATATCACACTGAGGGAAGGAATGAACCAGCGCGCCCTTTCATCACTGCTAGACACAAGGAATGTGATGAAACATGGTCGTGAGAAACTACTTTCCTCTCCGTAGTTCTGCATGTTTTACAGGACAGCTTGCATATTTTGTTGTACTAAATGTCAAGATTAAAAAAATCAAACATCCTAACATAGGACTTCACTGCCAGATACTTGAAATATGAGAGCTTGCGGTCTCATGTGAAAAAGGTTTTATTTCTTGACAGTTTTAATGATCTACATTCATGTCTAAAAATTGTGCGTAATGTTTAGATTTCGGGTTGCACAGCTGGTATGTTGGTAATTTGTTAAAATGCCCAGCTATTCTGGGCAGAGAGTTCAAGGTTACAGAGTTCCCAGACTCTGTCTGCTGAAAGGTTTATGATCTGTGAGCTTTATGCCTCAGAGAAAGTTTAGCAAGCATATCATATGTGTTTAATCACATGTCTCATGTCAATAAAACAACAAAACGTTTGCTCAGGATGCAGCTTCTTTGGGGGAGGAAAGAAGACAGCAGCCTCTAGTGTCTGAAGAATAATGGTGCAACATCTCTTTGCTTTTTAGATAAAGCCTGTGAACAATAAGAATATTGATTAGAAACAGGATGACAAGAATAGCATTTAAAAATAATGAAAGCTTTTATAAAATCTTAAAATAAGTTTAACTTCAGTGATAAGAGAAGCTATTACAGTTATAGGAATATTTAAATAAATAAATAAATAAACTATTGCTGAAAATGTACTCGCCCACAGGCCACTCTAGAAATAAATGAGTTTGTTTCTTCATCGGAACAGTTTTGGAAGATTGTAGCATCACGTCACTTTCTCCTCAGTAGTGAATGGGTGCCGCAAGAATGAGAGTCCAAACAAATAAACAAACAAAAACATCATAATAATCCACAACTTCATTCCATCAATTTATTTGTGAAGTGAAAAGACGCATGGAGCTGTGTGGATTACTTTATCAGCTGTTTAGATGCTCATTCTGACAGCACCATTCACTGCAGAGCATCCACTGATGAGCAAGTGATGTAATGCTAAACAAACTCATCTACATCTCGGATGTCCTGAGGGTAAATGTTCAGCAAATTTTACTTCTTAGTGAACTATTCCTTTAACTAAACTAAAAGTAAAGTAAACATATCTTACAACAACACTGGCTTACTTGCATCAGAAAGTCCTTACTTAAGATATACAATCCGAACAATTAAAAAAATCCATTTTAACGTGAACGTGAAGATAAAGGCACACAATAATTAATTAACCTTTCATGTATACAACTGAGGACACCTCTTTTTCACCCCTCGTGTCAGTAAAAGAACATGCTTTTAGACAGCAGGGTGTTCATGACTAAAGAATAAAAGGAAGAAGGTCACGTTTCAGGCCTCTATGCGTGAGTCAGGGTCTTGGCATGTTAATTCTCTCAGGAGACCCTCAGTCTTACCCCTCCACAGTTTCAGTTTGCCCGGCCATATGGAGCAGCCTGAGGGAATAGCCTCTAGACGTAATCGTGGCAGCGCCTCAGCTGTCATCCCTTCTCCACAACACTTCATTCGAGCAGGTGGACCACCATCTCCTTCATTAGCTCTGCACCTAGAAGCACACATCCATTAGTTGAAGTTATTTATTTATTATTCTTTTATTCTCTATTTTATTTTAGTTTGCCATTTTTTTCCTTGATTATATTTTATATGTATCAGGTCTCTACAACAAGGTTGAATAATTTATTTAAGGGGTGTGTGCTCAATGTTTATATATGTTCATATACTAATGGTCTTTTTAGTTTTGTGACTTTAAAAGAAAAAGATAGTAGAAACGATTTTGCAACTAAACTTATAAAATCTGTTTTTTTATTATAAATGAACAGATTAATATGATGACCCAAAATATATATTAATTTACTTACTATATTTACATACTACGCCCTTTTTCAAGTGTTTTAAATAACAAAATTCATTCAAAAAACAAAACAATAATCCTAAATCCTTGCTCTTCTGCCAGCAGATGTCGTCGTTGCACTTTCCTTTTTCTCACTAGCAAACGATTAACCTTTTTACTTAACTATTTAAAGACAGTTTTTGTTCACCAGTGTGTTTTATTTGATTAAAAATATCAATTTACCGTTTTTTTCATGACAAAAATACAGATTTACAGCCTGATAAAGCACTTAATAAAAATATAATATATATTGAAAAATAATAAATTTAAATAATATAGAAATTAGGACATTAAGAGTAAAAACCTACTAACAGATTAAAACAATTCTTCTAAATAAAACCTGAACATTTTATGTAATTGTGTAAAGTGTATTTAAATAGTTATTTATTGAGTAGATAAATACTCAAATGCTTTTCCCGTTTCTTCACTCGAAGACATATATATATATATATATATATGTAATATTCTATAATACGTTTTTAGACAGAGCAGACCTTCCATGCCCGGTTCACCTGAAGCTGGGCGCCGCGGATCAGTTTCTTCTCCCTGCAGTCAGATTTCGACCAGCGCAAAGCATCCAAACGACTGACCTCAGATCAGCGCTCCAGTCACATGCGCTGACATCAGCGCGCGGCAAAGTCTGAAATGACATCATTCAAGCCAACGCGGATAGTGATGCCTTTTCAAATGCCTGATCATAATTACATACAGCTGGGCAAAAGCTATCTTATGATTTGATGTCTTCTGCATGGTATTGTAGACAAAATAACTCAGATATATCAGTTCTGAGGAAAATCTCCCGCTCTTTCACGGGTTTTTGTTAAGTTATCCTCCAGTTCGATCATTTAAGACTCGTACTACGATTAAGGCGTTGTTCATGAATATTAATTTGGTCACGCTGTCTCTGCTTTGAAACTTTCATTATACTGCCTGTCATGTGCGTAATTAATATTCATGACCCAACCTATGCGCCCGCGTCAACTGGAAGAACCACGCAGTACGTATTTAATATTCATAAGACAGTCCTTCGCCGTAGTAGGATAGGTAATTCGCGAAGCGTCTCATGTGAGGTCCTCAGGCAGTCAGTGTGCGCCTCCCTTTGTGCCTCTCCACTCAAGATGGCTCCCGTTTTAGAGAAGAAGCTACTGGGCGCAGCCGGGACAGGCGACACTATGGAAAACAGCAACGAGGATGATGAAGGACAAAACCTCTGGTACGCCCGCACCCATCAAGTGTCCAGAAGTGCAGCGGATTTTCCAGGGAGTTCGTTTTTTTTGACAGTTGATGTGCTGCTTTGTCACCAGCCGGGTGCTGCCCAGTTCAGACACCGGTCCCGGATGAGCCCAAAACACTTTACATAAACTTATAGCGAAGTCTGAATCAGGCCAGTTTAGCGAAATAAAAACGACAGTCTCCGGAGGCGTTAGGAAGCAGATTGTCTGGATTTATGTGCTCATGTCATGCTTAACTGGTGTGGCTAACATTTGTTTAAACTCAACGGTTTGTGTTATGCGCAGGTTGTTCGTGGAGAGGCTTTAGTTCGCTTATTTTTATATGTACGAGTGGTGACTTCTTTTTATTCACGTATTATTTAGTTTATAAGTGTCAGGAAACGGACTCCTGATGTCTGTTTCTGGTGGGAGCTAACGGTTGACTGACATCAGTCACTAGTGAGAGGTTCCTTGTGGTAACGGCCTTTTCCGGATGTTTTGGTAGCATCTTAATACATAGTTACAGTTGTCTGCCATCAGAACTAACCATCAAACTACTAACTACCGCATTAAACCCATGTCTGTTGACGTTATGAATGCCAGCTGATCGGTGCTCATTAGTTGTTTTGTCCTTCAGGTCTTCAATCCTCAGCGAAGTTTCCACACGCTCCAGCTCTAAATTGCCTTCTGGGAAAAATATACTGCTTTTTGGTATGTGCCTTTTTGGCCTAATTGGATTTTTAATCCAAACTCATGGCCTGTTATTAGTTTTGCTTACAAATGTTGACATACACATCATGAATTCAAGTGAAACAACCTTCGGCAAATACTGTTTATGAAGCTGAAAATGAACATTTTTGTTCACCCTTATGTTGTGAATAACATCCTTTTAGCTTTGTCCCAGTTATAAACGAAATAATTTACTTTGTCTAATTGCTACTTGTATGTCATGTGCGTTAAAAGTGATCTGATGTTTTAGGGGAGGATGGTTCAGGAAAGACAACGCTCATGTCAAAGCTTCAAGGAGCTGAGCACAATAAGAAAGGTAGAGGGCTGGAATACTTGTACCTGAATGTCCAGGATGAAGACCGAGATGGTAAGTGCTTTTATACTGTCTAAAAGTAGGGGAGAAAACTTGTTGGTTGTGATTAACTGCTTAACTGCCTGTTTTATTCACCCTGAATATGAAATATATTCTTATAATGCTTTGTAAAAAATAAACTTGAAAATTGAACAAACTGAAAAATTTAATGAAAAGTAATATTTTTAAATGTGTATATGTTTTTTAAATTCTGTTTTGGTCTGTGGCACGTGCAGTTTATTTGTTTTTTTTTATTTAAAATGTACAAATCTTCCAGATTTGACTCGCTGCAGCGTGTGGATCCTGGACGGAGACCTGTACCACAAAGGCTTGCTGAAGTTTGCAGTGACAGCTGAGTCACTGAAGGACAGTCTAGCGGTGTTCGTCGTGGACATGTCACGGCCTTGGACCATCATGGAGTCATTGCAGAAGTGGACGAGTGTGCTGCGTGAACATGTGGACAAATTAAAGATCGCACCTGAGGAAATGAAAGAGATGGAGCAGAACAGTAAGTGCTGTTTTGTATTTTTACTACGAGGATGTAATAGAACCAACATCTTTGTGTCATGTCAGCTTGTGCAGTCGTTCAGATTCAAGTGCGATTGTGGGTGACAGCGTGTACATGAAGTCTGCCTCCAGCTGTCTTACTGCTAGACGTCTTATTCCACTCTAAAGTTCAACTACTTTTTGTGCAGTACCATATCAACCCATCAGGCGAGTGTTAATACGGCTTACTTGTTTTTTGTTGTCGTCAGTAACAGTTTTCTAATATGCTTTCTGTAGTGAGGATTGCTCCCTTTTTGGTGGGTTTTGATCATATGTAAACGTAAAGATTCAGTAGCAGACACTGACACCGCTACATTTACATATTGACATGGGGACAAGAATTAGCAGCAGTCAGAGTAGAGTAAATAACAGATTGTGATGCAGCAGTAAATACACAAATGGGCAGTTGCAAAATTAGAATTTTTTTGGGGGATATAGTGAAGAATGATACTGGTTTCAGTGCCTAAACATTAGGGCAAATTTTTTCTTTCCATTGTGAATCCTTTGTAAATGATGCTAGTTTAAAAGCCATGTGAATTAGCCTTCATCTAGGGATATTTCTGCTTTAATCAGAATAGTTTTATTTTGTTATTGAGTTCATGAGTCCTAATCCACTTTTATTATGAGAGTTAGTAGGACCGGCTGCACTTGAGGATGGTTTATTGACAGTCTGAATGTGAAGCACTCTTTGTGCTTTGAATTTGCATAATGCATGTTTTCAGACTCTGTTAGAACTGGAGTGATCACAACTGCTGCTTTACTAGTGTTAGTTACAATGTTTTCAAAAGCCCTCGTAGTTTGATGTTAAAAACATTGGTAATTTTTGTGTAGAATGTAATAATTTATTTTTTTTTAGTATTCTTTGGGGGGAAAAAATCTTTAAATTAAAACTTGATCTTTAATAAATGTCTTCGCTGTTGGTTTCGGTCAATGTAAAGTGTCCTTGCTGAATAATAATTTAAATAAAGCAAACTTCTGAACACTGGTGTTCAGGTGAAGTTAATATTTTGATTTAACTTACGTTTAAAACTCACACAGTTATTATAAATGAATGATTTGTTGAAAAGTAACGTTTAATGCTGTGACAAAGTATTTGAGGACTTCAGGTGTTTTACTATGTGTTTGAGAAGTCAGAATGTTTCTGTAGTGTGTTGTGAGAGGCAGAGTGTTCAAACATGAAGTGAGAGGCTATTTCTGAGGATGAATGTGTGTGCGTGTGCCCTATAAACAGGGCTGCGAGAGCAGAATGGGGAAGTGGCTTGGCAATGGTATTGTTTTTTAGCTCGTGTATGAAATATTGAGAACACATCAGAACGGTTACCTGATTCGCTAGCTCTGTATGTTACAGTGTGACCGGCTTATTGTATGGCATTCATCCTTCTAATTGTGTTCATTTATAATATTAAAAAAATGATCTATATTTTCTTTATTTAAATAAATTACTGAAAAAGTTTTTATATTGTAGTAAAATTTCACACTATTACTGGTTTTACTGTACAAATAAATGCATTTTTTTCACATCCTAAAGTGCCAAATGAATGTGTTGAATGGGTATCCAAACACACTAAACCTCAAGCCGCCCATAGCTTTGTAAAACCGACCCGCCCAGAAAAAGAGCCATTCCTTAAGCACAGCTGAGATTAACATAGGAAGCACAAGCAGGCAGCCTCCTCTCACTCCTTACATCTGACCGCACTCAGTGATGTCAGCATTTTTTTGTGGGATGGACAGTCCAGCCTCTCTTACAAGACGTTGCATCATGGTCTGCTCCGTTAGACCTTACTGACATTCGACTCGTTGCTCTAAACATGGTATGACCACAACACCCGAGCACAACTAAAAAAAACCCCACTTTGCTGAAATATAACATGTCAAAGCTCTTAGTCAGCTAACACATTAACTGAATGTTTATTTTAAGTGTAGAGATGACTGGATGTGCTTTGCAAATCCATTTTAGGGTTGTTCAAATGCTAAATGTGGCCAGGTTTCTTGCACTTGGCACTCTGATAAGTTCATACCTGATGCACACTGGCTGTGTGTGTTCTGTTGATTGTCCCCACCCATGTTTGTGGAAGCTGGTCAAAGTCGACAATAGAAAGTGATTGTAAACTGGTTCTTCATTTGATTGAGATTATTACAGTAGGCCATATTGATTAAGAAGGTTGATGTTTATAGATTAATATCTGTACCACTGCTTGTGAAAACATGCTGATCAAGTTGTTTAAAAAAATGTTCACTATGTTTTCCAGACCGTGTTTGTTGAGAACAGTGGAGAACATGAAGCAGTAGAATCAAGAGTGTTATTCAAAAATGTGAAGAGTGCCATGTGATGAGCTCTTGCCTATTGGCTATTATCATTTAAGAAGAGTCACTAGATGGTAGACATCAGTTTGCCTTTTGGAACTAATTAAAATTTCCTAATGGACTCTTTGTCAAAAAGCATTTGTTTATTGGTTTGCTGGAAATGCACCAGATTATCTTGATCTCCGGCTCTTGTGGAAACATGCATGCACTTCACATCACAGGGTGTGGGTAATTGAGTGTGATATAACCAGTTAAAAGAGGGATTCACCAGTAATTACTTTATTTCTGGTTATACACTTCTATTCAAAAGTTTCACATTGGAAATGTTTTTTAAATGTTTATGTAAAGAAGTATTTTTCGCTGATTAACGCTGCATTTATTTGATAAAAATACAGGACAAACTAATATTATTTTTTACAAATTGAATTATATGCTTTCTATTTGAATAGAATTATAAAATGTAATTTTCTCCTGAAAGTAAAGGTGAATTCCTGAAGGCAGTACTCCAATCTTCAGTAGAAGTTTAATGGGTCCTTGTGGAATATTAATTTATTAAAAAAATTTAAAAAAAGAACGTCACTGACCTCAAACTTTTAACATTAATGTATTTTAAAGCTGCTTTTAAGGTAGTTCTGTCCTGGTCTGTTATTCCAGCAGCACTGGAGCTGTTGTTCTTTTAACAGCACAGTGAAGGAAGTTGTGCAGCTTGCCTTGGTTTCTGGGTCATCTGGAGCTGCATTCTTAAGGTTCCTGAGGAAGTTCCTCCCCCTTTCCCTCCCTCAGCACCTCCTGAAATATACCACCGATTAAAGGCCATTCCAGCCACCCACTTCCGCACATCACCATCATACCTAACTCCGTACTCCTGTATATTAGCCTGGCAGTGAATAACATTGTTTTTGTTTGCATGTTCTGTAGTGCTGTGTGAGAATGAGGGCATGTGCAGGGATCAGACAGGCTCTTAAAATGTGCTGTCAGCTCTGTTCACATCTGAGCTGCTCTTCCATAGGCCTCGGCTGCTCAGATGTGTCCAGAACACCCAGAAGTCATGATTATAGGCAGTTTAAGTTACACAACAGATACACAACAGCTTTTCCAAAAATGAATTATTATTGTAATGAGAATCTTTTTTTCCCCGCTTTCTATTTTGTACATAATTGTCTCTTATGTAATCTGGCTGGAATGTCCTAATTTTGTGGATGATCTTTATATTTGTATAGATTTTTTGTTGGTTAAGGTTGTTTATGGCTTAAAGTGATAGCTCACCCGGAAATGAAATTTGTCCATTTATTTAATCTGATGTTGTTCACGTCATGTGTATGTATGTTTGCGTGTATGTCTGCATGCATGAATTATGTGTGTGTATGCATTTGTGTGCCTATCTATCTATCTATCTATATATATATATATATATATATTTATTATTAACACATTTAAAATGTTGATGCTTCAAAGAATACAAAAAGATATCGTAGAAGTAATTCATATAAATTAAGTGGGTTAAGACAGCTTATCTTTTGATTGGTTTTGAGCTATACATATTAGGGCTGGGCGATTTTAATTGTCAATTTATTCATACGCATTTTGTCAGTAAAGCTTTGATTAGCGGTAAATTAGGGGTGGGCGACATGGCGATTTTTGATCGTGGACAATAAAAATTTCTCCACGATCTGCTTTTTAAGGAATATCATAGTATCGTGCTATTTTATCATCTCCGTCTCAATATGTTGTACAACGCGACATACATTCACATCAGTGGTAGAATTACACTCACCGGACACTGCACTTATTCGCAATCACAAAAGTACATTATTCGCTTTAAAGTCTTG
>JAUMHE010000053.1:16210507-16234420 GCA_032359235.1 Enteromius mattozi | reverse complement strand
ACAAAGAATCATGATAAAATCCTGATATTTTTGAAAAAAATCGTAATATGATATTTTTGCCATATCGCCCACCCCTACCTCTGTAATTTGCAAAATAGTCTTAAAAAACCAACTTGAAAAAGAATCGTGAATCGTGATTTCCCCAGAAAAAATCGTGATATGATATTTTTTCCATATCGCCCACCCCTACAGTAAATCTCAATCAGCTGTTTTTAAAATGAGCGGCAGTTGATACACAGAGCCGTAGAAATTAATCGCTTCAGATTCTGAAGACGATATTGCGTAGCTCATCACCAGTGATCTAGAGCTCTGTGTATCAACTGCTGCTCGTTTTAAAAACAGCTGATAGAGATTTACCGCTAATCAAAGAACCGGCTTTACTGATGAAATGTGCATGAATAAATCAACGATTAAATCGCCCAGCACATGTCACATGAATTATTTTTACCAATCTCCTTGCTACTTTTCTGGACCTTGATCGTGTAAGGACCCTTTCTGTCTATGGGAAAGTCAGATTAAATGCATCAAAAATATCGTAATTTGTGTTCCAAAGATGAACGAAGGTCTTACGGGTTTGGCATTAGGCTGAGTAATTAATGACAGAATTCTCATTTTTGGATAAACAAACCCTTTAAACATGGATAGAGGTTCACTGTTTTTGAAGTTATCTATTACTTTCAAACATCACTCATTTGTTTTTGAAGCATTGAGTAATATATGGTTTGTTTAATGTAAACAGTAATTATATATATATATATATATATGTATAAAACGTAATGGTCTGATGCTTCTGTTACTGCCGTCAACTGTATAATGTAGCAGCAGACACTGTTTACTGTAAATATGGTAAGTTACTGTACGTTTGACCCTGTTTGTGTCTTGTTCTTTTCTCTGCAGTGGTTAAGGCCTTTCAGGAGTATGCAGAACCAGAGGAAACCACACCGGCCTCACCCCAGAGACGAGCTCCACCAGCTGGAGGTGAAGATGAGAGTGTGCTGCTGCCCCTCGGAGACAATGTCCTCACACACAACCTGGGCATTCCAGTGCTCATAGTTTGCACAAAGGTAGTCATGAAATCATTTGACCTGTCATATTGGGTTCTATAGGTGTCATATTGGGGTCTATAGGTGTCATATTACCTAGAGTTAGAATGCGGTCAGCATAATGAATGTAGTACTTATTCCATTACAATTACATTATTAAAGCATGCTTTTATTCAGTCTCAGGAATTGTGTGTGTGTGTGTGTGTGTGTGTATAAACAATACTATAAGTTTGGGGTCAATAAGATTAATACTTGTTTCTATTATTTGTCTATAAGGTTCACCATGGCTACATTTATTTGATTACAAAATACACTTAATTCATATTTTAAAACACATTGGCAAAACTGAAATTTCAGCAACTTGTTTGAAATTAATTTTTAACATTGCACATCTTTATGGTTAATTTTGCTGAATAAAATGTGTTTGTCCTTTATCCATGAAAATCTTACTGACCTTAAACCTTCGAATGGTAGTTTATGTCCTGTTTATAAATAGGAGTGAGTAGATGTACAATTTGAGGGGATATTTTGAGTTGTTTTTCTCTGTGTTTAGGGATTGGGTGTGTTGTTTCTGATGCATCATTGAGTGTCTTTAGCTGGATGAAAAGCTCTCTTTATGGAGTCTCAGTAGCCCGCAGGTCCAGAGCTGCAGACGCACCATGCCCCCCTCACATGTTCTTTTGGATCAGAACACGCTCAATGATTTCTTCTATTGTTAGCCTCCCTCCAGCCCTGGGTGCATGAAAGACAACCCGTTTTTAAATGAGGTAGTTTAGGTCTGAGAGTAAAATGTTCACTCTTTGTTCTGTTCAATGTCAGGAGGCAAAGTGATCAAACAGCCTCACCCTGGTATAGAGGAGAATAGAGCCTGATTGAATTTCAGAAAGCAGTTCCGATTTCCAGTTTACTTGAAAGCACAAAATTCGCTCTCATCAATATGCATTAGTATCATTACTGCTCTGCCAACAGCAGAAAATCACTGGCACACTACGAAACCCTTTTAGAGGAATAGTTCACATAAAAATGTCAATTGTCATCATTTATTTACCCTTATGCTTATCCAAACCTGTATGACTTTCTTACTTTTGCACAACATGAGAAGATTTTAAAGAATGTTGAGGTTCAAATAAAATTAGCTTACTTTGTATATTCGAGAATAAAAACAAAACAGTAAGACATTTTTCAATATATCTTCAAGATATCAAAATTAGGTTTAGTTTACTCCATTAATATATTGCTTTATTACATTTGTTTTAAGTGTTAAAGACAGGGTGTTTTTAGTCTATCCTGTGGTTCAGTACAGGGTCAGCAGTGGCTGTGACATGCAGAGATGAGTTTGCATTTGCAGTGGCCAAGACTGATCTGTCCAAGATATTTTTGTCTTGGCAGCCTCCTGGATTTTTAAGAGGCCTTGTTGGCACCTCTTCTTTCTGCCAAAATGATTATGGCTGGCAATTGGCCACAACCTGAGTCATTCACAAACATGGCTGCTGCATCAGCCTTGTTGAACATGCGTGTTCTTGTCTGTGATTTGTAGGATGTGTGTCTGTCATTTAAAAGCAGGAGATCAATGATATAGTTCACCCAAAAATAGCAATTCTGTCATTTACTCACCCTTGTGTTGGTTGATTCTAATTATATTGTCAAATATACTGCACCTAAGACTGATTATGTCCGTCTCTGTGTTTTAGTGTGATGCTGTCAGTGTTCTGGAGAAGGAGCATGACTACAAGGAGGAGCATTTTGACTTCATTCAGTCACACATCCGGCGGTTCTGTCTACAGTGTATCCTATTCACTCAGTCTCAGCATTTGTGCTGTTGTAATACTTGTGTTTTTTTTTTCTATGCAGTAGACTTTAAAGAAACATTCTGTTAAATTTATGGTTATAAATGGCAGCTGTGGTTTCCAGTAACTCAACATAATATATCAGGTATTTTGGGATTGTATTGGTGATGACTGTATATTTTAGTAAGTGATATAATGTCAATATACCAACCTATTTGAATTACCAAAACCTGCTTTTTACCTTTAAAATGTTCTGGTAACCACCATATTAATACGTGGTAAAATTGAAAGCCACATGATGAAATTAGTTCATTGTAAGTAGTCTGTCCATAAAACATAGTAATTGTGAATAGATGGTGCACTGGGACATGCATCATGGCAACCCACATAACATTAAATAGTGCTATAAACATCAACTCAGAAACAGAAAATGTAACACAACACCCTAATGCACATGACTTGCATCAAATATTAGAACAAGCCAAATTATTTACATAGAATATAATCATAGTTGGTGTGTCATGCAGGGACTTCTGGAAATGTTCTTTTACAGTTTTTCATCATAAATCATACAGCTGTTTTTTTGTTTTTATTTGCACAACACAATATTTGTTACAGTAAAATTACATATGAATACATTTTTAAAGTATACACATCCTTAATCAAATCTCATAGATGGAGCTGGTTTGATTTACACTTCAGTCAAAGAGGAGAAGAACCTGGACCTTCTCTACAAATACATGGTGCACAAAATATATGACTTCCAGTTTACTACGCCTGCCTTAGTGGTGGAGAAGGACGCTGTGTTCATGTGAGATCTCCAAAATCCCCTAAACTGTTGCATTTCTTATCTTTTTATGTGAGAATATTCATGACTAATTTAATTTGGTGTTAGTCTGCCAAACTGGTTTATTCTAAAACATTTTTATCTCTGTATAGTCCATCTGGATGGGACAATGACAAGAAAATTGCTATCTTGCATGAAAACTTCACAACGGTTCGACCTGAAGATCCCTTTGAGGACTTTATAACGAAACCTCCTGTACGAAAGGTGAGAAAAGAACCTAGGAAAAATTTTACCTTAATCCTCTAGAATGTATATAACGATAGCTTTTTTTTTTTCCGTCCCTTTTCTGTTTCTGAAGTTGGTGCATGACAAGGAAATCAGTGCAGAGGATGAGCAGGTCTTCCTCATGAAGCAGCAGGTATGTTTGGTCTGCAAGAAAACATTTAAGCTTAAGTTTCTTCATTCAGTGCTGAGGTTACACATTTGAAACATTTGACGTCAATTTGCATCCTTCACAAAGCTCTCCCGCTGTTCCTCACTGAAATTGATTAGATGCAGTGAAACCCTTTTGACTTATTTCCCCACATGGTCAATCAGAAACTGGTGAAGCCAACCTTGTTTTCATTTACTGACCCAGGGTCGATATGCAGTATAATTTGGTCAATTTAATATAATAATGTATTTTTAATGATCATGACAAGCCAGCTTCTTTTATACTGGCACATTCTCAGGAGGTCTTGTCGTATCCTGAGTGGTTCCATGTGGTTTAATCAATTGTGAATACTGTTTATGAAAGGGTGTTTTATTGAAAATGGTCTTTAACACAATATTGGGCTCTATGTGCACCTCTGTTGATGTTTTCTTTTTTGAAATGAAAAGATTACTGTGTGTGACACTGCAAACAATGTTGTCTTTCAGCTATATACTTATTTGCAATAAATAGGAAGTTTAATTGTACAGCGTTTATTTGATTTTTTTTTTTTTTTTTTTTTTTTCTTAAAAAAAAAAAAAAATTTAAGAGATGACTGGCCCCAAACTTTTAAATAGTGTACAAAAACAATAAAATGTTTTTTGTTGTGACCATTTTACACCGAAATATTCAGCTGTCTTCTGTCACTTTATTACAGTCACTGTTAGCCAAGCAGCCGGCCACACCAACAAGAGGAACCGTAAGTGTGACTTCAGACACCCCACACACCTCTCACAGTTTGAAGTGTGATAATATTAGGTTCCTTTGAGGATTCTGTCATAATGTTGTGACACTAATGTTTTATAATTTTACAAAAGCCACTCAATCATTTAGTTTTTGTTTTGTTATTATTAAATTGCACTTCAGATTCCTTTTTATTAGTGATTTAGTGTAGTGGGAAATATAAATCTGCTCAATATTTTTAATTTGTATTTTTCTAACATTTGTTTTTGTGTGTGTGTGCGTAGGAATCTCCTGCACGGACTGCATCCGGTTCACCCCGACCGACAGGCCGGACAGGGCCCACCAATGTGGCGAGTGTCTCACCCATGACTGCGGTGAAGAAACCAGACCCCAACATGAAAGGTAAGATATCTTACCTCACAAGATTACATGCACCACTTGATGCAGATCTTAAATGAAGCTTTTCAAATGGCGCTTTGTTCATCAGAATGGCACAAATGGCACATGATTGTGCAGTCGAGTGAAAACAGTGTTTTTGTGAAAGTCTTAATATGAGCACTTTGTTGTCTCTGTTTCACTCCATGTTGTTTTTTCTTTCACACTCTCATTTTGCTGGTTCATCCCTCTGCCTTTGCCTTGTGGTCTAACATCTTTAAAACACTGCCCTCATGAGGTGGCTGTAGGAATAATTCCCCAAACAGTATATTCCCGTGCATTCCTGTTGGTGTGGGAAAAATGAAATTTTCCGATCATTAAGCTCAGCTGGTCAGCATGTTTCAAACCAGCAGGAATAGATTCAGTCCCTTTAATTAAATCAACTTTAATTGAATTCTTAAACCTTCCAACCCTATAGGGTGTCAGGCGTCTTATTTCACATTTGTGACCCTGGACCACAAAACCATAAGTCATAAGTAGCATGGGTATATGTATAGCAACAGCCAACAATAACATTGTATGAGTCAAAATAATACATTTTTCTTTTATGCCAGAAATGATTAGGATATAGTAAAGATAATGTTCCATGAAGATATTTTGTAAATTTTCTACCCTAAATGTATCAGAACTTAATTCATGATTTGTTATATGCATTGCTAATAACTTCATTTGGACACCTCATCAGGCCATTTCTACACCCTCAGATTCCAGCTTTTCAAATATTTGTATCTCATTTAATTCTCAAAGTTTTCACCAGTTTTCAATTAATAGTCATACTAAGCCCTTTTAATATAATAGTGGTGGTGATTGTGAATCTGGATGTATGTTTGCTTTTGAACACCACACAGGGTAAATGAATATCAGTTGGGTATCCAACAATATTTAATTTGTGTGTTTATAGGAGCAGCAGCAAATGAGGGAGTGCTGGCCAACTTCTTCAACAGTCTGCTGAGTAAAAAGACAGGTGTGCCGGGCAGTCCTGGGACACCCGGAGCGGCTGCAGGAACAGGCGTACAAGGCTCTGCCAAGAAAACAGGTAAATTCTTTGTTTTCAAGCCTAAACCCCAGGAACAGGTGAATCTCAAAAAAATTGCCATGTATTGCTCATATTTCACGCCAAAATCATAAGGAAAAAATATTTTAGTTTTTTGTATGATGCAAGACTCTTAAGATTGTATTGTAGCCCATAAAATTCTTTTGGGGAATTTGGGGGAAAAAACACTTTTTATTTTCTTAATTGGCCTAAGGTTCTTATATCATGTCAGATTTGCATGAAATTTGGTCTGCATCATCTTAAGATACTCTTGACAAAAAGTTATCAAAATAATTGTTATTCTTTTTTATCATTTTGGAGTGAGAGACCAGATACCTTTTCAAAAAACTTGGTACACATGGACAACAGGACATTCTAAGGATTTTTCCCCCTGTGATGTTTGGTTGAATTACAACCTGTGCAATCATTCATGAGATTCACCTGATCAGCTTTTATCATAATGTCTTCTGTTCCTTCTGGACAATGCTGTTTTTTGGAGTTTTGCCTTTACAGCCAGAGAGAGTATCCAGGAGGCATAGGCTAAAAAGCCTGTGTGAGTGACCCCACCATGGATGGTGATATATCATACTCACTGGTTTTCATACCTAGAATGATGTCAAGTTCATGCCAACTGCACTTCTCATTTTTTTTATATTTTGTTTCAGTTGCATACTGAATACTGAATTATATTTATATATAGCTAATATATTAACACATTTCATTACCTGCTGTTATGGCCCCATTGTGTCCGGATAAAGAACCGCATGCCGTTTTTTTTCTTTTTTTTCTCTCTCCGTATCCTTCTCATTAAGTTTGTATTTGTGTAGCCGCACAGCATGCTGCTTTTGAATGCATACCAGCATGCAGCACTTATCCACATCCACCGAGCTGGTTCCCACAAAACCATAACCAACCTGTGTTCTTTTCATATACAACACAGTAACTACAGGAGATTACTCTGTGTTTTCTCTCTCCTCTTTTTCCAAGGGCAGAAGCCGGGTTTGACTGACGTCCAGGCGGAACTAGACCGAATGACTCGTAAACCCGACTCAACGGTAATGGCCAACAACACCCCTGCGACGGAGAACGAGGCATGAGAGTGCCAACAGCATTGTCCACTCTGAAAATCAACATGTAATGACATAAAGGAGAAAAAAAAAAAGCTATTCATGACCAAAATTCCCCCCACCTTGTGTGTCAATCAGCAAACAGACCGCGGTTTACAGAAAGTGTTGGGATTCTGTCGGATGTATAGGCTCTGATGTTGTGGGGGAAAAAGAGAGGTAGATATTTGAAAAGATGCAACTGCTTTTCTTTTATTTCATTTCCAGACCCCTTTCTATGTTTGTTTGTTTGTTTATTTGTGGTGATTTAATTTTTGGTGTGGCATAGTGCAGGTCAGGTAATGGGTGCTCTGTCCTTAAGGAGGCAGTCAAACCACTGAAGTGCGGGGCCTTGCTTAGCTTGGAGATCCTTAAACAGCACTTACTCCCCTCCTCCTGACAAGAGCAGAAACGCACTGCTGCATTCAACCAGCAGTCGCTTCAAGTGTTGCAATCAGCTACAACTACTGCTAAAAGCCTAAATATATTCATTGAAAACAAGTACTTGCAAAAAGTATATAGTGTGTACAAACAGTTTATGATGATGTATTTATAAAAAAAGAAAGCAAATCAAGCTTTTATTTTCTCTGTGTTTTATCAGTGAGATGTTAAGCTTCACTTAACACGGTTAACATCACTGATGTCATGACACTAATGACAAATACCCATTGGCCTTCAGCATACAAGAATGGCAGACGCTGCCACACCGCCTCTTTTGAATTATGTAAATATGCGCTAAATATTTGCTATACAAGCTTTGATTTGATTTTGTATAAAATTGAATTATTTTAACAATTTATGAAGAACTATTTCAGATGAAAGCATTGAGTATCAGGCTGAGCTTTTTCTTTTGGCTATGATTGATTTTGGAGGAGAGGGGCAGGGCAGCATCTTTCCTAGTATAACTCCCAAGTGCCTGTGTCATAGTGGAGGTGCTTGTCTCCAAAAGAGGAATTGCACTGTAGCATCAACAGTCAATTTTTTTATTTTTTTTTTGGTCCAGGTTCATGTAACTTATTTTCTTTTGTTTTGTTTTTATTTTGTAAATGCATGTCTGTGGTCATTACTTTTTTTTTTTGCTGCAATTACACATTTTGCTTACTTCAGTGGCCTAGATCTTTTTTTGCTGCCATAGGGAGCTTGCCTTTCTTTTTGTGAATGTCAGCGTCCACATAATGCGTGTTTAATGGGACATTTCATCCCACCTCCCAGTTGGAAATTGTGGCTTAAACCACTACCGCCATTCTCATGTGGCCAAGTGATGGACTGTAAGTCTTGTCTTTTTGTTAGTACTTACAAATAAGATCTCCAATTGTTTTTGTGTGTTATGTTAACTGAAGACTGTAAAGTGATTCACGTAAAACATTCCCGACTTCGGTAGATGACCCTGTAGGCGACGCATGTTTGTTTTTCGTGTGCCCTGCCTCAGTGCCCACTGGAAGTGACAACTTTGCCTTCAGTGTAGCATTCACTGTTGTCACTCCACACGCTCTGTCTCTTCACTCAGGATAGTTCTGAGTCAATACAACAGCCTTGTTTGTCTTCATAGTAAATTTCTCAACATTTTCTTCCACTACTGATACTGTATCATACTCCTGTTTCAAGCTAATTGTTTTAGTTAAAGTTAGTTGGTTTAGTTTGACAAATCATCCACAGACATGATGTAATGTTTTTTTTCTAAGGTTTCTAACCTTAGTATTGTAGTGAAGAAACTGTAAATGGAGCAGCTAAAGTGGCTTTTGAATGATCATTACATTTTCAGATGAAAAAGGAAAACGCAGAGAATTGGAATCTGGAACCAAAGATGTAGAATCCACATGTTATGTCTATGTTGAGTAGCTACCCTAAATTCCTCCCAGGTGGCCGCTCTTGGCTGAGCCTGGAGAAGCCATCATTCCAAAACGGATCCTCTGCTTATACTGTGGTGGTCTGTGTTCAATGTCCGCTTTCTTTTTTTCCCCACTAGAGTCTTTGTCCTTTTTTAAGCTCTTCAAGGGAATAGACCACGAGACGTGTAGAGTTTACTGTTGTTTTGCATGAACTTGTGTTAGAAATCTGAAAAGATCAATCTCATACCAAACTAGAGGTAAGGAACTCGAATGAAATTTACATTTATGCTGCATAATATTGCTTAATGGTTTCCATTTACGATGGGCAGGGCTAAAGCATTTGCTGATATTCAAGCACAACATTAAGTCTGCACTATAATATACCTCTTGTTTTAGTGGTTAAGGTTTTTCATCTATTCAGAATGTGTAAGAACTTATTGGGGCTGCCACTAATGAAGCCTCTGATCACATACCATAACATTCTACCTGCTTTCAAAACCGCTCATATAACCTTAAAAGCACTTAAGTATTCATTGCATCCTCTGCATTTGCTGTGTGACTGAAATCTCACCGTCTAAATATCACTGACACATTCCTGTGGACATAATTCATTTCGCCCTTAAAAGTGGAGTTTAAATTATTTCATGTCATTGTAACTTACTGGAAGTTAAGAACTTTAAATTCATCTTAGTTAAATGATCAAAAGTAACAAATTGTTAGCTTATTTAAAATTTTTGTCCTTTCCCACACACACAAAGTTTGACAGTTACTGATTTTAATAGTAGCTTGGTTGAAAGTGTAAACAACTTAATGGACTAAGAAATTTAAAACTAACAAGCTGCTCCGGAGATGCCTGAAGTACTTGACAAGCTTCTTAACTCAGACACCATCTGTTTTCGCAAAGGAGATACACAATGGATAAAAGGTCTAAGGATTTCCACCAAAAGAAACAAGTTCACTTGGCTTCAGCTTCATTGATTTCTTTCCCTCAGCTGGGGATGATTGCAATTATATAATGAACAGCACATTTTATATATATTTCAAAGTTGACCGCTTTGTTCTGTATAATCCTTCTAATATGCACTTACCCCTGTAAGAAAGAAAATGTTGAGAAAATGCTCTGGCTTCCAAAATTTCTATACAGGAATTGAAAGACCTTTCTATTCACACAAAGGACTGTGTTTGTGTGCTATAGCCTACCTTAAAGTGAGTCTGATTGTATGGCTTTAACTTGATGCAGTATGTGGCCATGTGAAAACCTGCTTTTAATGCAAACAAAGATAAGGAAACATCTTTTTTTCAGTCTTGGCTTAAATAAAATACAAATCCAGACTACAACTATCTTGTGATTATTTTATTTTATTTTAATTTATTTAGTTTTTTGCCTGTCATGCTAGTTGATTTTTACAAGATGCATAGCTTTACTTTACTGTACTTCAGACCTACAAATAATTTACTATTGATCTTTTGAAGTTTTGGTATAAGAGTTGCTATAGTTTTTAGAGGTTTACATGATTTTGAGAACCAAACCAGTTGGGGGCAGTGCTGATCTCCCATCTGTAGCCAATATTTTAAGACATTAAAATGAAAATGTATACATGCATATATTTAAATATGCAATCTATAATAGTGTGTATTGTTGTTAGTGTATACATTAGTGTTTTATTCATACCTATTAGTATAGGAAGTATGCATACTATTGTGAGAATCAAAAATATATAATACAGCATAGAGACAGTGTTTACAGTATTCTTAAATCTGTCTACAAGTGCCTTATTTGTATAAAGCTGTTTAAAAAGTACACGGCAAAAGTACCAATATAGCTCTCTAGCAAGGCTGCGCACTAGAGCTTGGAAACTGTGGCAAGCTGAGTTAACATTTATTCATTTAACTAATTATTTTATTACAAATGTTTCAGCTGTAGTTGTTAACACTATAATGACGATCTTTTTTAATTTTCACGAGTATCTAATATACAAATACTAGTAAAGCTTGAATAGCCTACTTACTAACAATAATTTAAAAACAAAATAGCAAACAGCATCCTCGTAGGATTCATTGTCAAAACGTTTCAACTAAAGTTGGCTCGAAGCAGTAAATGTTAACGCGGCTTGCCACAGCGACACATTAAACTGCTCTGTCGTTTTGCGTTTGATGAATACTATGTTGCGATCTTCACCTGCATAAGGGAAGACACGAACCCAAAACTTGACGTAAAGAAGTATGACTTTCGTGCTTTTGCTTCTCTAAAAACAGTCGTGAAGGCTTCACATAAAAGCGTCTGTCCTCGCAGGAATGTAGTTTGGAGGGCGGAGACTCGCAGCAACATTACATTCTGCATCCAGAAACTGTGAAATATGGACACTGCCATGAGAACAGCCGTGATCATTCGAGGTCGCTCAGCACTGTTCCCGACAGGATCCGAGCACAGCGCGACGGCAGGACTGGGGCTGGAGATGACGGAGAGGTGGATGTAGTGTTTGGGCTCGGGATCTGTAGGTCATACACACGGCTGGAGTATACGGTGCTCGTTTAGTAACGAGGGTTGTTCTTTGTTGAGACATTGTTTTCTGCCTGGCTGTTTTCAGAGGACCAGGGGACCGCTGTTCATTTGAGCCCCGAACCAGCTCTTATCTCTGGGCGGGACGTGGAGATAAAAGAGTTCAGCATGAGGAATAACGAGGAGACTGAGGGCTTTGATGGCGAGGCCTCCAACACCTCGATGATTTCAGGAGCCAATAGTCCGTATCAGCCGACCACCGAGCCCGTGCACTCCAGAAACGTGTTCAGGGCAATCAGGTGTGACCTGGACTACATCAAGTCACATTTCGGTATTTTAAAAGTTATCGAAGTGGTAAGTTCAAATAGTCACAGTATTTCTCCATTCCATGATAAACAAGTGTTATTGGTAATACATTTAGAGTCAGGTGACATCCTGTCTTCATCATCAACAGTGTCATCTTTCTTTCTTTCTTTCAGATAGACGATATTGGTGTAAGAAAGACACTTGACCCATTTTTATATTGTGAGCAGGATAGCAGAGGTCATGCCATTAGTTCTGAGTTCGATCTTTCTTTCTTTTTTAGATGCTCCTTTATGATGACATTCTTCTCATGTTAGATCTGATTAGTGTTAGCAAGACAAATTACCCATTTTTTAAATTATTAACCAGAGTATTCAAGGCAACACAGATGTCTCCATCATCCAAACAGTGGCTTCAAAAAAGCCTTTTCCACACATAGATAACAGATCTGCTTTCCACATATTTCAGTTAGATATTCACTCCTGATTACATTCTTCTCGTATTGGATTAGTGCGAGGAGAGCAGATTTCCTCTTTTTGGAGTTTTTAAAACAAAATATTTCCTGTTGGATACATGCCGACAGGCGTCAAAATCTCTGGAATGCATCAGTGACGGAGGGGAATGTTGCCTGGAGTCTGAATGAATCAACGTTCAGATCGCACTTTAGGTCTGCTTGATTGGCAAAACACCCAAAAAGCTTTAGAGTCACTGTGGTCAAACTCGCAGAAGAGCTTTTTTTTGCCTGTGAACCTCTGCCAGATGTTGAAAAAGAGTGGGAAGCTTAAGGAGAGAGAGCAAAAATGATGGCTCTCTGTTGTTCTGCTGCCTCAGCAAAAGCAAAGCATCTCAGATCGGGCCCTCATGGTGATGCACAGTTAAGAAACTGCGTGCACAGGGGGAAAACAGAGTGAGACTAAGGAAGTCATTAGGTGAAACAAGGGCTTGTGTACGCTTCCAAAGGAAACAACCCGTGTGCCAAGTACAGAAGATAGCTTGCCTGCTCAAAGATTGCTGAATGGATCAAGTTTTTCTGCTTTTATGTGGGTCTCGGGGCAAATTATTCCTCAGCCACAATTTAATTGGATTTATTAAGTGATAATGCTTGGGAGCACAAACAAAATAGCTGAGATAGAGGACATACGGAGTACATGCAACACTTTTATCTTCATGAACGTATTGCGTGGCTTTTATCTATGCTGTTTTGTGTGAATCCAGAAGCTTCATTTGCCTGTGGAGTCAAATTACAGGCAGGCATGAGTAATAAAGCCCTGTTCATTGCTGACCAGAAACCTTCTGTCTGTTTTGACTCTTATGTGATAGACTGCAGCTCATCAAAGACTGGCAGAAATGTTAACGTCTGTGCTAGAGACGGAAGTAAAAGTTAAGGAACAAGCCTCTAGTTTGTTTATTCATGTTTAGCCTATGAGCTGTTGCTCTTCTTCAGGTAGATCATGTGGTATGGGGCATTTTGTTTTGCAGTAATGAGCAAGTTAGTGAGAGGGGATGAATTAAAATAGAATACTGAACTAAAAACTAAACAGGATATGATTCAGAAAGTTCCCACATAACTTTTAAATTGCAGCATTCCAGTGATATTCCTTGGGGTGTTTTGAGCTACGACCATAAAGTCTCAGACTTGTTTGAATGTGTGATCAATCATTCCTCAAAACTTAGATTTAATGTATTACCTATAAGAAAAAGGCTGTATTGAGCTCCGCTAGTTAGACTTCAGTTGATTTTGTCACGTTATCATGTTTTTGTGTGGGATTCCTTTGGGTCCTGTGCACTGGATATGTCCTCATTCTGTCCTGCTAACAATCTGAGTGGTATTTAGATTGTTTGGAATGTTTTTTGGGGAGAAAAAGAGCAAATTGATCTGTAGCACAGGACTTTTCACATGGCTGCATGTTTCCTGCTGTTGACTTGCCAAGGATATTCAACCACGGCTGTTACTCCATGTCCTGGCCAATGATTTACCTAAGGCCCCCATGGGATAAGGAGGAGTCTTTTGACTGTTTAATCTTTGCAAAGTTTTTTTTTTTTTGTCCATTTGCAGATGTGGCCTTCTTGGCTAATATCAATGGATCACCCCATTCCATCCACAGATTAAACAAACATAGCCAGTGGACTTTTGTATACAGATATAATCTGTTGGGCTTCTAACAAAATGTAATTTTTATAACGTGCTTTTGCAAATCTTAAAATAACAGATTGCAAATACAGAGAAAGACTATATATAACTATAGAATAAAATAAGCATAACTATATAACTACTGTAAGTAAAGACTGTACACCACCATTCCAAAGCTGTGTAATATATTTTGATGTTTCTGAAAGTCTTTTATGCTTATCAAGGCTGCATTTGTTTGACAAAAACAATGATAAGATTAGTAATATTTGAAAATATTTTTACAATGTAAATGTTTCTGTTTTAATATAGTTTAATGTTGGTAAAGCTGAAACATTATTAGAAACATTATTATCAATGTTTTATTTTTTGCCAATTTATTTTTTTACATTTCTAATCCTCTCTAATTTCAGGATTATTTATTGAAAAGAAATTTAAAATAGAAAACATTTGTAATATTATGTGTTTACTATCACTTTTGTCCAATTTAATGCATCCTTGATATAAAAAAAGAATCATACTGACCCCACACGGTTTGAATGGCATATAAGGAAAAAAAAACTGGGTATTCAAGATGACCTTGCTAATCAAGCAGTCAAGTTGTCATTCCTAAATTGTATACTTTCACATGTTCTTGGCCAGAGATACCCCAAACCCTTTTGTTTTTAAATGGCTTGCTTTTTTACAACCAGCTTGACCAGGAAGGACCTTGTCAGTTATGGTGGCTTCAGACCTGAAGGGCACAACTATTGACCTTTATATTGTCTATGCAAGTTCTGAGAATGAAGCTACCAGATCCAGATGATTCCACCTTGTGTCATTCGGATTCAGTTTTGTTCATTTTAGATGTTTTTGGTGCAGTCTGAAGCAATGAGGTAGCATCATAAATATGTCATTTTACCTTAAAGGATAGTTTTTCAAGGTATGTTTTGATAAGGGCCGTTAAATATAATGAAAGAGCTCTCTCTGTAATGTAGCGAGTGTATGGACTTACCAGATGTTTTTTTTTCTTTTTTTGCCTCTCCACTCCCTCTCACAAAACTTATGTAATGTGGAGAGCTTGCTTGTCTGCAAACATCTCCAAGGTTAAGGAATAGCGTTTTAAATTTTGTGCAAGGAGCAATTCCCTTCAGGCGAGGAAAAGACTGTTGGGTGGGAGCTGGAAGGCTCATTTCCGTTTAAGGAGGAGCTCTTGGAACACAATGCAAGCTGTCAGACCGAGCCTCCCACCATTAATTTTCTGGGCACAACAGATGGCGTGTGTACAAACTGGGGATTTGACTCCATGTGGCCATTGCTACAAGGAACTTGCTGATTGCCTAATGTAGGAGGCTCAGCAGAAAGAGGGTGGGGAGTGACATATAATCATTACTTAAAATCTTGGGCTTTCTGTATGCCCGACACCTGCTGCCTTGTGGGACGTGGGCCATGCTGCATTTGTCAAGAGCAATGACCTCATCTCAAAAAAGCACATCTTTAGTCTGTCTTTTTGATGAGGCATGACGGCCAACTGTAGTGATGTTGGCTCTGCTGGTACTATGACAGGAACGTTTTGATGTGAGCGGTCATTTATCTTTGGTCCACGCTTCCTTAATGCGCTCAATGCAAATAAGCCGGATGAGATAGAGAAGGGTTTGTGTTGTGTTAGTAGGGCAATGCGCTTACATGAGGTCAGCCTTCATTTGAAACTCTGTGGAAATATTAACTGCTGTTGTAGTTAGTATGATGTGTTGCCAAATCTAAGGTTGGGGGCTATTAAACAACTAGCTCACTCAGTTCTTTCATTTTAACTTCTGGCTGTTGCCTGTGATGGCATGAAGATGATCAAATTATGATTTACAATACAATTGTTTGGTTGATTACTTGTCACTGAACGTTTTTATACAAAGTAAACAACAGTAAGTCTCAAGGTGGGGTTTGGTCCACTGTAAAAGGCATAATGAAACTTCTGTTCTGTTATCATTCCCTCGCCTTCATGTCATTCCAGATAGTTTATTGTCTTTCATCTGTAGAACATAAAAGAAGATATCACTAAACCAGTTTGGTTACTAACATTAATATCTAACAAAATATCTTCTATTATGTTATGAAGAAATAAAGAAAGCCACACAGGCTGGAGTTACATGAAGGTGAGTAATATTGACAGAAGTTTCACTTCTAGGTGAAACATCCCTTTAACAGGACACCAAACTCCACCTTGAGATTTACTGTTGTTTGCTTTAAACCGAGGCAGACAAAGTACACAAATCCATTACTTGAGTGAAAGTATAGATACTACGAGTCAAGTATTACTCCATTACAAGTAAAAGTTGTCAACAAAAAATTTTACTTAAGTGAAAGTATAGAAGTACTTGCTTTTAAAAGTGCTTAAGTATGAGTATGAGTAGTAGTAGTGCATAGTTTCATTATTGTTGCATTGTTTTAGGTTATACTTCCAATACCTCATGCCTCTGAAGCAACCTACTGAATACACTGACTAGTTTGTAATATCTGTGCAATAAAGAGCTTTTATGAATGTTAAAAAACAAAATAAATCAAACAACTGAACATCTTTTGGACAGTCATAATCAAATTCCTTTGAGAAAAATATCTTAGAAGTATATTTCTATTGTTTTTCACAAAATTGAGCACTCCAGGGTGATTATGAGTATAAAATTATTTAGCCCTGGCTTCCTGTTTCACAGGAATATAAATAGGAGGGAAAACAAGAACAACAATCTCTTAATCATCCATCACAATGAGAAAAACCAAAGAATATATTTTTGATGTGCAGCAAAAGATTATTGATCTTCATAAATTAGTGAAGTGGCTTTAACGCTCCTACCCAGCATCACAAAACAGAATGGTAGTGTTCTTACACAAAATAAAATAAAAACAAATAGTCCAATAGTCCACAGGCTTTCTATCACCTGTAAATCACCAATCACATTTACAGAAGAAAAAAAAATCACCCACTGTCTTTAAAGCTGCTACACAGAAACAACTTTCTACTTTGAGGACTTTGGTAGAAATGTAGTGGAGTGAAAAGGGAATGTAAATCATAGTTTGATCATTTTCATGCCATTACACACAACAGTCAGAAGTTCATGTCAAACCATTCATAGGAATATTGTGTTAAAATGGTTGTTAAAGGAAAATGTTTATATGCGTTTATATGGTAGATCAGGTGATTGCTGCCGTTCAGGTCTCATACAGTCATTGCAGTCATGCTGGCTGACGTTCAATCTGCATTTCAAATGCACAGCATGAGCTTTAGAAAAAGAATGGAGAATTTTGTTGGGTCCTGTTTTCATTATTGTCAGATAAGTTGACTGTGAGGCCCAGAAGATTCAATATTTTATCCCACAGTTTCCCTTCAGTCCTTTACAGTCCCAACTTTGGTCACATAATGCATAAACTGTTGGATAGCAGACCCAACCATCAAAGGTCCGTTGGAGCATCTTTTCAATCCTAATGAACAAATTGTATACCCTAGTGCCATGGTCCAGTCGATGGTTTCGCTTTTATTTTCAGCATCAGGAAAGTCTGAATTTGCTGGCTGATTATCTCTGTCATGCCATTAGCAAACCCACATCCAGTTCTTTATTCATCACAGATATCATTCATTTTGCAGGGAGGTTTTCACATTGCGCTTCCATTCCTATATGTGTGCAGCATTTTATTGTGACAGCATCCGGTCTGGGCCAGCTAGAAATGCTGGGCCCCTGTGTAGATGTTGGAATGTTTTGTGGCAGAGGTTCTGTCTCCCCTGTTGGACCGGGCCAACCTGTAATCTGTCTGAGGTTTTGTGCTAGAGAGTCAAGGCTGCATAACACCTAAATAGCACGTTAACCTCAGAATTCTTCCCATGCTGTGGTCTACTGACGAATGCGGCAGGAAAACATCGCTGAACCCTCTGCGACTTCGGTAGAGTTCAACATACTCCGCAAGGCCCTGTTATGACCATGTGGAAAACGCATTACAAAGTAAACCCTGAATGTAGATGAGTCATTTATACCTTGAAACAGCTTTTTGAGAAACACTTTCTTGTGGTATTTCACTCTACACAAAGGACTGCATTGTGCTACGTTGTTGTCTGAAATCAGACACCGTGATTTGCACTGAGATAAATTTGATTTGTTGTATCGTTTAAGTCAACATCAGATGTTACTTCAATTTTCAGCCCGATAAAATAAAGTGAGTTGTTTACTGCTGGGACAAATGCTTCTTGTTTTGTTCTAAAAGGGTCGGTTTTCTCCTTTCTGTTGCAGGTCCTGGCTCTCATCTCTTTCATTTTTATTGAGACCATAATGATGTGCTCGCCCTGTGCTGGCGTCTACCTCTTTGAGTTTGTCAGCTGCAGTGCCTTCGTCGTCACAGGCGTCTTGCTCTTCATCTTCAGCCTGAACCTGCACACCAAAGTGCCCCATATCAACTGGAGTCTAACAGTATGTAGCTCTTATCAAGATCCACACAAACTTGCAAAATCCTTCACAACTTTAGACTTTTAAATGGATATTTTGCCCAATTCCCCCCAATTTATTCACCCTCATTTAATTCCAAACTTGTATGACTAACTTTTTTATTATTTTATATATTTTATTATGATATTTCATTTAATTTAATTTAATTTAACAATTTAAAATTGTGTTTAATTTAATTAGTTTTCTGTCATTTTCTGTTAGTTTCTGATGTGTATTTATCTGAGCATTGAGAGGAAGTGTTTGCCTTGAAGATATTTTTGCAGTGTAACTATTTTTCCTTCAATCCATTTTAAGAGGCACTTGTGATGATATATTATCGAGGCAGAAGTTATTTGTGATGATCAGCTGTTTACATAATGGAAGAAGTTTTTGTTGCCAAGACATGCCAATAACTCGCTTTTTAGAAATTAAGCCTCTCCCTTGCGTCCAGTGCTGCCGAGGAGGAGGCCATGCACACGGGTTCATATTGCTCAGAATGGAGCTTGTGTGCTCAAAGCTCTCATTAAACCCGCTTCTATCAAACATGAATGGCTGCTCTTGGGAGATGAATTTACTGATTCACTGAAAGATTAATAAGGCATGGTTCCCTTTGTCTCCCTGCCTATACACATGCATACACACACACAGACACACACAAAGCTCAGCATAATTGGACCTCAGTGCTGCGGATCTATTACAGAGCTTATGATGGAAAAGGCTGTAGAGTTTTATTTCCAGAGCTGTGCACGAACCAAGAAAAGTAACAGCAACTCACATCCAACCATACCTATTGCCTTGCATTATGGTATACTGAAGAATATGTGCTTAACCTCACAAAGACTACAAGAAAGTGCCTCTGCCATTATAAGTTCAAATTTCAGTGTTTTAGTACACCCAAATATAGATAGAGAAAATTTGACAAACTGGTCTAAAAAAGTAATATACTTATGCGTTTAACCTCAGTGTATAAAGAAAGCCTAGAGCATCACATTTTGATTTAGGACAAGACATTACTCTAAGTGCTTTTGTGTTTGCCACTTTTACAGAAGTGTTTTTTTTTAAATTGCTTCTATTTTTTTTTCTCTGTGTTTCTCCTTTTCTCTAGTTGCTTCCTAATCTAGTTATCCACAAACCTGCCATTATATGTTACGGAAATTGTTTTGGCTCATAGACAACTTGCTTTGGATAATTTCGTTTAATTTATTAAGGATAGAATTTCATTTTTTATTTTTAGTGAATAAATGACAGGAAATAGAGGGGAAAGAAAATTAAATGAGATCATTTCCTGATCTCATTTAATTCTCGCATGAGCATCAAAGCTCAACTTGCTAGATCACATAAAGCACATTTTGGCTGATGGGAGAGATGTTAAACAGGGTTTTAGCTGTGTGCGAGTGTACATGCTTTTGTGTATTTTGAATACTGACGAGTTGGGGTTTTCTAAGTATTACTATGGCTCATTGGAAGATCTTTGATCTTTAGGATCATTTCAGCTGTGTGGTGGGGCTGAGGTTTTGGACTGAGCATCATCTCCTGCCAGTCGGACCCCATGGGCCCAGGCCTCTCATTTGTTCTGGAATGGATGCACTGGGACGGGGGTTTGTTCAGCAACAGCTTGGCTGTCCTCCCCTCTTTCGTGTTTGTATCTCCAGCTTGCGTAACTTCACCACTGCTGTGCTTCAGGAACTTTCACATAACACAGTGCTAAAAGTAAACTGTATTTTTTTGGTCCTCTAATTGTGGCCTGTGTCTTAGAAGAGGTTCTTTTTTTTCATTTTGAGATAAAATCCTCCCAAACCCAGCAGCAATTAAACTTCTTTCTATAAAGAGAAGAGATGTGGATGGTAGAACTTTTAGGATTTTAAAATCAGATGTTTGTGTTAAATCTGTACATATCTTCTAATGTTGGAGATTGGAGTGTATACACACACAAAGCTAGCTGTTGGTTCTTGTGGTGGACGCTCCGTCTATTGTACAACACCCAGGCTATTCCCTTGATTGCTTTGATGGTGTGATTCAGTGCCAGGCTCTAAGGGGGCTGGCTTAGTCACTGACATTATTGAAAGTGATAGGTCAGTAGAATGAGCGCATTCAGCTCGCGGTGGTACGCTGGCACCATTGTACCCATTAACAAACCATCTCCAACCACACACACATACATATACTGAAAAGCATGGCCAGTGTTCATTGAGCTAAACCCAAAATAGACAGGGCATTTAAACAGAAAGTGAGGAGAGATTTGACTGTGTGAGGTGATGGGATAATGATTGCTTTAATGGAATGGCCACTCTGAGACTTGAGAAGCTTTGCAGTGAACCTATTATTATGTGCCATTACTGAACACCAGCAAGAGGCCAATTGCAATATGGGCAAAGATGCATTAAAGATGTGTGATTAGGAAACCTGACTGATAAAGACTAAATGATTATTATTATACTATGTAAATGTACGATCATTTTTGTGTTTTCTCATATTCTAATATTATCAGAATGATTTCCTATCTATAGCCACCTTTTATAGCCTAGTGATGGGCCTGTTGAAGGAGTCTGTTCACACACACACACACACACACATCTGAGAGCACCAGCACACCAGTGGAAGGTCCAGGAAAAGCTTTTAGCAGCTTCATTTAAAGTTAAAGTCTCGCCACCGAGGCGGATAGAGATTTGAGTGAACGTTCAGGATTCTTGTTATTTTACCCAGCAAATCTATGATGAAATTATTTTTTTTTTTTGTACATTTCCAAGATCTATGTGCCTCCTGTTGCCTAAAGCAGTTTGTAACTCAGTATTCACGCACCACTGAGAATATTTGGCACAGGCTGTATACTGTTAAGACCCCACCTAACTCTTGCATGTATACATTTTTTTGCATTGACTCTCTGCTTAAATATGTTTCTTGTGCATTTGCAACAGTTTGAAAAATGAACTTGGTTCTGCACTCTATCCCTCATTAACTCATCATACTGTGTATAGATGTTTTTTTTGTTGTTGTTGTTGTTGTTGTTTTTATGATTTAAAAACAACTTTCTTTCTTTCTTTAAATACATTTAAATATCATCCTTTATATTTTAAATTAATCAAAAAACATTTGTTATTATTAGAAATATTTTTGTGGAAACCTTGATTCATTTTTTGTTCAGGATTCTAGCATTCATTTGACATTCTTATTATACATAACTTATTATTCTTTTTATACATGTCCTGGACCACGAAACCAGCCATAAGTAGCACATTTATATTTGTAGCAATATCCAAAAATACATTGTATGGGTCAGAATTATCCATTTTTATTTTACGCCCAAAGGCATAAGAATATTAAGTAAAGATCATGTTCCATTAAGGTATTTTGTAAATTTCCTATCATAAATATATCAAAACTTAGTTTCTAATTAGTAATATGTATTGCTAAGAACTTCATTTGGACAAATTAAAAATTTTAATATATGTATTTTTTTTTTCACCCTCAGATTCCAGATTTTCAAATCAAGTTTTATCTCAGCCAAATATTGTCCTATTCTAACAAACCGTATATCAATGGAAGGCTTATTTATTCAGATTTATTCAGATAAATGTATTATTATTTATTCCGATGATGTATAAATGCATATTATATATTATGAATGCAAATGCATTTAATTCGTCCTTGCTTGCAATGTTCCAGTAATATTATAAAACATGTCCATTTCAAGTACAGAGATCTTCAGTCCTTTGTTAACAACGTGGAGGGCCGCAGTGGCTGTTAAATACATCAGAGATCTGAACCCAGTGTGAACACTACATTTCCCAGTCTTAGACCCCTCCAGAGATCAGTTTGCTTTCTCTACATGCAGCCTGCCAACACACACACACACACATAGAGAGACACACACTACTGAAAGCACATTTTAGCAGAACTCATGACTGCTTTTGTTTGTTCATATTAGGTTACCTGAATAAATTGCTTAATCATTGTATGTAAACTTCCATCAAGCTAGTTATAATTCTGAGGACTTGGTAGTTTTGTTTCACCTCAGGCATATGCTTTGTGTTCTTACGCTTAGAATATTTTAAACACATCAGCAGTTTTTAGCATTAAGTGTGTTTCAGTTTGGTTTGGCTTGCATGTGATCCATCTGTTGAAGTATGTGTGAAGGCAAAGGCTGGTTTGGCGTGTGTTTGAATCATTGAGACCGTATCCTGGTTTTGGCATAGCTAGTGTTCTATATTGCGTGTGAGATGGGCATGGGTTCGCTTGAGTGAGTGCGGATGAGAGAGAGCGAGAGAGAGTATCATGTGAGACAGTGTGTGCAATCACTCCCATCATGCATTTTGTCACATGGGTGGTCATGTCTAAGTCACGCTGGAGTGCTTATTGGCTGCACACAGACGAACCACCCAGCTTTATCCCTTCTCTCCTCTCAGAGTGTGTATTTATGGAGGTTTTAAGGATAAAGGGAGAGAAAAGGAGACTTTAATGTCCTGTAGTGTAAGGAATCTGGATGTTACTTTATTATTTTTAAAAAATAATTATCATATAAAAATAATCTGTGATGTATGTTTATACTTTGTGTGTGCGCATGTTTATGATAACACAAATTTGTAGAATTGGTCACATGGTTATGACAGGTTATTACAATAAGAATGTGATTTATGAGGACACCTTTGGTATCCCCATAATTCAAAAGGCTTATAAATCATACAGAATGAGATTTTTTTTAACCTAAAAGTTTTATGTGAGTGGTAGGTTTAGGTGTAATGCAATAAAAAATGCCATTTGTACAGTATAAAATACAGAAATACAGAGCACAAATTTCAAGTATGGGACAGACACCATACTTAAGTCACATACTTTTAATTTTTTAAACCAAATATTTAATTTTCCAAATGTAACTTTCACACTGACCCTGTGTCAGCAGGACATCTTCAATAGTTGAACTGTGGTCTGTGATTAGATGACTTCCTCATCCGGCAGATTCATGTCACTGCCCTCAAGTGTCACGCTGCATGTACTGTACAACTGCCGAGAGCTGAGAGGAGCAGACAGTCTGAGTTTACTTGGAGACATCAAAGCCAGCGCTTCTTGCTGTGTCGGCCTATGATGTGAAATTCGAGGTGCCAGGCAGTTAGGTTGTGCTTTGAAGGGCTTGTTACATTTCACCCCCCACAGAGTCATGGCTTAGACAAAACCCACGTCCATTCCAGACTCTGAGAGCTCGGGAGGAGTGAACAGAGGAGGATTTGGCCTCATTTCAGAAAACTCCAGTCGGTTCCTCTCATCCTTACTCGCTCCTGGGAGCTTGAACTCTGATTTGTTTAGAGCTGAAACAACTAATCGATTTAATCGATTATAATCGATTATTAAAATAGTTAACAACTTTTTTAGTAATCG
>JAUMHE010000053.1:16199695-16210483 GCA_032359235.1 Enteromius mattozi | reverse complement strand
TAATTTTTATCCGATTAATCGAAAAAATAATCGACCAACTAATCGATTATCAAAATAATCGTTAGTTGCAGCCCTAGATTTGTTACAGTATTAAAACTGTAAACTGTGACGTTATCCTTACTAAGTGCTGTGTGTATTAATAGAGGGAAAACTGTGACAATACTTGTAATCAAAAATAGGAAAGAGGCTCTGCCAATGTCCCGTCGTCACTCCAAAACTCCTTGACTGTAAATGAATGCATTTATGGCCCAAATACAAGGTGTTTGTGCAGTCTAGCTTAATTTTTTTCATTATGGACACATTCATTTGACGAATAAATATATATATTATTACAAAAATATTGTTTCAGTTTTCTATTTATAAAATAATGCTAAAAACAATATCATGGATTCCACAAAAAGATTTAGCAGTTTTCAACAGTGGTAATAAGAAATGTTGCGTTGATGACAGTATTTGATGCCAATTTGATGTTGACTTGGGTTTTGGTTACACGACCTAAAAACAACAAATAGTATTGGACATCAAATTAACATTGATATTAGACATTGAATTTTGATCTTCATTTCAGGTGTACTTTTAGTTTGATCAACTCTTTAACTTGATGTGTAAATGTGTCTGATAATACGACTTCCCTCATATAAATGTTATTATTTAATGAGCTAACCTCTATATGAGCAAACACACGCTGCAAATAATGGTTGTCCCTCTCTTTGTAGATATAATTTGTTATTTACAAGAGATTCATCTCTTCTTCTGGAACAAAACATGGCTATGAAAGTATACGTGTTGCTTGTGTGTGCTGCATGTGGAGACACCAATCCCACATTTAAATTAGGCTGTCAAAAAAAAAAATAAAATAAAATAAGTAATGTATACAAACTTATGTGCCTTGTATGTTTAAGAGATCATTTTGAAAACAAAATATATACTACTGTGCAAAAGTTTTCTTGTTCGTCTCAGGAGCTATTACTCCAGTTTTCAGTGTCACATGATCCTTAATAAATCATTCCAGTATTCTAATTTGGTGATCAAAAAAGTATCAATCTTATGCATCTGAATATTTTTGTAGAAAACAGTTTTTCAGTATACTTTAACTGTCTCTTTCTGTCTTGCAGGATCTGATCAACACTGCCACCAGTACCTTGTTCTTCTTTCTGGCTTCAGTGGTTTTGGCAGCTCTCAACCATCAAACTGGAGCAGAGATCGCAGCTGTGGTATATCGATCCCCTTACTCAGCTCTTCATTTAATGAATTCTGTCGCTGTTATTGTGGGTGAATTCAAATGTTTAGTCATTTCTCAAGTATTTGAAGTAGGCCCTTAACCTGCCAGAGCTCTGCTGCCCTCAAGTGGCTGATATAGAGCAAGCACATAGCCGTTCCTGAAGACAGTCCTGGACAGGAAGACAGTGGGACATTCTGAGCAGCCAGAGTCACCATCAACCTAAATATTTTACATGTTTTTATTTAGTTCTAGATTTTTAATACTGAAAATCTTACTGCTTCCTCTTCCTTCCAGTTTTTACCCACATAATTTAGTTACACATTAACCTTGTGTTTGTTTATTAAATATTTTGGCCTATTTGATTGTTTTTAACTATCAGTAAGGCACACTCAGCTCTGTTTAAGTCTATTTTTAAGATTAATTATTGGGAGCCTTTTTCCACCTTAGAGAATACATTTCATTAAAAAACTCATCATTTCATAAGTAACTCCATAATTCCACTGATTTTCTCCCAAAATCAGCACAGGAAATGGCAAAAAAGTCCATCGACTCCATCTGGGATTGCTCATTACAGTGTGGTATAACTGAAGCCACTAACATCTCAAACACACATACCTTTCTAGTTAGTTTGTCTGTTTTGGTTGAGGCTGCTGACCTCTTGTGACTGTGAAGAGGTTTGTTGTACATGGCAGAGTGAAGAGAAGTCATTCTCAGTATTGCTAGGATCAGGTTCTCTTACTGAAATACTGAGCATTTTGATTTTTAGACACTTAGATCAGCAAAATATCCACAAACGCCTTGGAAGTCAAAGGCTGGGGATTTGGGCTAAGAGTTTTATGATACAGATGTTCTCAGCAGGAAACCACTTTAACACCCGGGGATTTTTCTGAACCACAGGGCACTGCAAAATTCCTTCAGCCCTCACAGCCTGCCAGAGACGTGGAGTATTGCTGTTATCAGCCTCATATTGCAATTTACTATAAAACATGTCTAGATTATTTGGACAAATAGTAGATTTAATGTTATATGTATGTAACTTAAAGAACCAAAAATGAAAATTTTCTGGACAATTGCTCACCCTCAGGTCATCCATGATTAGATTAGAAACTTTTATCAACATCATCAACTTTTATCAAGTAATCAACATGTCTCCAATCTATCAGTTAACATCTTCTAAAATGAAAAGCTGAATGTTAGTAAGAAACAAGTCAGTCATTAAGGCTTTATAACTTTAGACTGTAGCTTCTGTCAAAGGTACCTGTCTATTGATAATAATACTTCTTCAAATGAAAAAAGTCCATCCCCTGTTGTGCTCTAATACCAAACTCTACTGGCATATTTGATTAGAACTGTTTTAGCTTGCAGCTTGTGCTTTATCTGTGCATATTTACTGCAGATTCAGATGAAACAACATTTTCACTAAAGAAAGCAATATTATGTGAGGAGGATTTGTATTTTAGACAAAAACAACAATTAAAACATGTTAATGATAGATTTGTTTATTACGAACAGCTTTTCACTTCACAGGGCATTTATTGATGGACTTGAGTTGTGTGGACTACTTGTGGATTATCATTCTGACCATAGGTATATATACGTAGATGCCTCATTAGCAACTGTTTCTATGGGCCGCGATATTGCGCCATATTGCATGCCACAATCCTGCACGGAACGGCTCTGTGCGAACCATTAGTATGGTGAATGATGTCAAGTTCACCGTTCCAACATGGCAGCCGCATCTACGTGCCTGGAGCGGTCCAGTGGGGTGTCTATATATGTCTATGATTCTGACGGCACCCATTCACTTCAGACGATCTGCTGGTGAGCAAGTGATGTAAAATTCTCCAATTCCGATGAAGAAACAAACTCATCTATATATAGCAAGGCCTGAGTAAATTTGGAGCAAATTTTTTTTTTTTTTGGGTGAAATTTTCCTTTAAACCTTCATAGTGAAAATGTCCTCTTCAGTTTTCTTTAGTATTAATAGTTGTTTTGTGTGTGTTTACATCCAGATTTTTGGGTTCCTGGTGATGGGTGTGTATGGTCTGAACACATTTTTAGCAGTGCGGAGATGGCGTCTTGGGGACTCGCGAGATGGACCCCTGCAGACCAGCGAGTACATCCGTGCCCGAACAGCCTCACGGGGAGAGGTGGAGTCACGGCCTGAGCTACAGTAAAGCACATAGACGGACCAATGAAGACTAAGATGAGCAAAGCCCTGTTTGCATTCCTGTCACAGTGTGCTCTTTCATATCCTCATGACGGGAGCCTGATGGGCAGCAGTCAGGATGAGCAAACAATTGCGTGAACAGTCTAAAATGGAACAAACCTCTGGCATCTTCATCTGCCTCAGGCTTTTGTCTTTATACTTAAATACTGTATATTTCTGTTAATTAAGGGCTTTACCTTATAATGATCTAGATAATTATTGATTGAAACTCACTCCACTGTGCTCCTAAACTCACATCGAGGAAAGGTTTTAATAGCACCTGCAATAAAACGGACAAAGCCTGTCAGTTGCCGTTTAAAAAACCCCTTCTATTTAGCGCTGCATTCTATTTAGAAAGCAACTATGCCTAAAATGTCTTATGAAGGAATTTGTAGGAGTGTTTATAAGCAAAAATATTTTTTTTTCTGCCATTGTGTTCCTGTATCAAACACATCTAGTAAACTCCCGTTGCATTGGGCTGTTTTTCTTTAGAGATGGAGTGACTAGATGATAGGAGCACCCGTATTTATTTTAATGTTATTATTTTTTGTAATACCACAGTTTGGTAGCTAGATTGTATCAAGTGTAGTATTTCACCTCGTGAATGTGACCCTGCATTGCAACAGACAGTAACAGCTTTCAGATTGTTTCTGGGTGAAGGAAGGTGCGAGTTTATGAAACTTTTTAGAGGCTAATCTTTAGATACAAATTTTTAGTTACTAAATCGTGTGTGTGTAGTCTGTTGGTCATTTTTGTTGTTTGTAATATTTTCTCTACTCCACTGTGTACTCCAACCCTGTCCAGTTATCTGTATATGTTGATTTAAGCAAGGGTAGAGTTTTAGAAGAAGGTGTATATATTACGTATCTGTGTGTGACATTTTACATTTCTGAAGGTTTCCTATTTGTATGAATTCTGACGCTAATAGACTGTATTTGAAGAAACAAGTGTACTTCAGTACATATGAATGCATTAGCTAAACTGTGTATCTTTTTTTCTGTGTGCCTTAATCGTAGAGGCTTTATTAGTCGGAACTCTTGGACACTAATGTTACGACAACATTAGCAGAATATCTGCTTCATGGGGTGTGAAATTTAAACATTTTACCTGCACTCTCTGATGAACTGATCCGTGGTAAAATCATGTTTTCTGAAGTGCTTTGTTGACTTTGTTATTGGTCTTTTTTTTTTTTTTTTTTTCAAAAGAGAAATAAAAAATCAGGTCATCAGTATCATCAGGGGGGAAATGAAATATACGTTTTACCACAGATTTTAAGGAATAGTGCAATTGTACTTTTTTTTTCATCTAGAAAAATGCTCATTTGTAAAATTTGTTTATATATTCATACTTATGTCTTATTTTAAGGTTCTTAAATGAAGTCACTTTTATGTTTTGGAATAAGACCAATGTTGAAATGAAGTCATTTTGGGGACTCACATTGTAGACATTGATCAACACTGTGTGGGCTTGAAAATGTTAAAAGACAATCACAAGAATGATTTTTGTCTTAATGAAGGACTCTGCATTAAAGTGCTGAAGTCACTGATTATTTTTCCTTCTTTGAAAGCAATACTGTGTGCTTATGCTTTAATAATGTGCAAGAGCTTTCACTGTGCTTTGACTCTATGCTAAACTTCTTATAGCAAGATTTTAGCATCAAAATAATTCCTGATTTTGACCTTAAGGTTTGAACTGTGTTTTCAACTTACAAATCATTAAAGCATTTCAAAAGAAACGAAGTTGACATTTTGAGGGAGTCAAATTTTGATAATGATTGTACTTTTTCTTGCTGACATTTGCCGTATTCAAGAAAGCAATGTTTTATTCCATGTAACAGTGCTATAAATTTGTATTTTTGTATTTATAGAGTTGTGCATAGACTTACACAATGCTAATTGTTTAAGAATATTGTGATGGCAATCTTTTCCTTAAATAAATGGGTTTGGATGGACTTGATCAGTAAATGGGGAAAAAGCCTTACTGTGGTACAGGAATGCACTGTATTTACAATCACTGAGACAGATTTTTCAATAATTGTCACTATTTAAAACTCTTGTAGTGAACACAGCAGAAGTTTACAGTATGTGGGCTAAACTGTGGATCATTTTCCAAGCACATTTAGGTTGTGAAATGAACTGCTGTGTCATCCTGAAAGTTGGCAAAGAGAAGTGAGTTTGGAAAAATGACCTTTGAAGAAGTGTGGAGAAATGTGTCCCAGTGGTACTGTTATTTTAAACCTCCACAAAAAAACAAAAAACAAAAAAAAAAAATATATATATATATATATACACACACAAAATTTGTTTATGGTAAGTTGTTGCAAACAATTTATTTTAGCTACATTTAAATGAACAAATGTAGTTGACTAACTTTCAGCAAAATGTAATTAAATGTAGCTAAAACAAATTGATTGCAACCACTTAGGCCTACCTTAAATGAGGTGAATTAAATTCATAATTTTCTCAGTATGCTGAAATGCACCACATATCACTAAAAACTCACATTTGCTCCCAACGTTTTTAAATTACTGGCTAATTTACTTTCTTAATTTGCTAAAAAATAAACAATACTAACAAAGCTGCACCAAAATTATTTATTGATGTGGCGATCTGACAGTGCGTATTTGCAAAAGACTCCTTAAAAGCATATAACCAATCTTCATAGAAACACTAGAAGGTGGTTTACAAGTGGTTACATGCAACATGCCTGAGAATACTATAGTAAACCAGGAGTCACTCATGCATGCACTGCTGAAGCTCATAAGTTTATAATACAGGTTCAATAGCAGAGCAGTGGCACTGTAAGAATACATGTCTAGGTGAGCACGATAAGACAAATCCTGCCTTTTTTTGCAGTACTTTGGCAAGACATTGGTTTTACTGCAACATTAAATGTATAGACCTGTGGAAATAAGACAGGTGACTGTGGCCAGCCAATCACCTACTAATTTCATACTTGATGTAAACTTATTTTGTAGCTACAAAACATTAAAAGATATTATTATTCCCAATACAGGGCTTCATCACAAGTCATGCATCATTTTTAAAAGACAATTTAAGAGAACATAATTCAAGAAAATATTTTCTCAGAATAGTTCTAATTAGTAAACATACACACACATCCCAAATATAGAAACAGAAAAAAGACTCTAAACTGAAAGTGACCACACCCACCCACCCACACAAACACACACACACACACACAATCATACTATAAGTACAACTAAGCTGTAAGAGGCAGTACATAAACATCTTAAATGGTACAATACCCTCTCTTGAATAATTGACTGATGTGAAACTACATCACTGGAATAATTCACAGCTTTGGGAAAATCTAATGAGAGAGGCTTAGATTGCATGGACGCGTGTATATACAAAGATTACTGAAAACTCTACAGCTTCTATTCTGTGATGGGACATTTGAAATAGACTGCTAACTGGAATTCTACTCATCAAAAGGATACCCAAAATTTCAAACAAACAATATAAGGTTATACCAAAGTCTTTTTTGGTCATCAGGCACTGTAGTGGTCACACACCAGGTTTTGGATACAATCACAGCTTTAGTCAGAGTCGGAGTCTGAGTCATCATCTGTGAGGAAGAAGAATGTGTTATTCTGGAAGAAAGAGTTTCGGAATAACGACGGGAAAGAGAAAAATGAGATGGGGAATTCCCAGTGAAAAGAATCTGCCATTGAAGTTTAATGCATGTGACTCCGCATGGCAGTTGCTAGAACAGTTTGCTTAAAGTTAGAGTTAATTCGTAGATGTAAATGATACCAAAGACTATAAAATGGACTTTGATGATTCAGGAGTTCTGCCTGGTCACTTGCAGTAACTAGAATAAAAGCTACACTGTGCAAAACTATTTATGAAGATATGGAACCACACTTCCTAAGAAACCACGTCACCTTTCACTTCCTGTGTCTAGTCTCACTAATAGTTTTGCTGCTTTAGTTTGATGTGGAAACTTCAAGCACTTATCCTGTGAATGAAACTCCAGCAGATGCAGAGAGAGAGAGAAAAAAAAGAGTTCTTTCACATTTCAGTAGGTGCATTACTGTTCAGAAGTTTGGAATTGTAAAATATAACAATTTCAATATATTTTAAAATATGTATTCCTGTGATGGCATAGCTGAACTTTGAATTTTCCAGTGTCAAGTGTCACACGATCCTTCAGAAATCATTCTAATATGCTGATTTGAGCCTGAAGAACTTTTTGTTTTATTACCAATGTTGAAAACAGATGTGACACTTTATTATTTTTGTGGAAACTGCATTGTAACGTTTTTTCAGGATTCTTTGATGACTAGAGAGTTCAAAAGAACAGGATTAATTTGAAATAGAAATATTTTTGTAAAAATATAATCGCCTTGAAGTCATGTCACATTTACAGTCAACTGAAATTATCCTTGATGAATAAAAGCAAAAAATTATTACAAAATAATAAATAAAATAAATAAAAAATCCTACTGAATTTAGAATGGTAGCACAAGTAAGTGCTAAGTAAGTATTGATACCCTGTGTGTTTGGTGGTCCTTCACTGGAATCACCTCCCTTGAGGAAGTTGGCCAGTTCATTAAAGATGAAATAAAAGTCCAGGGCGAAGAATATCGTGGTAATGAAGCCAAAGATCTAAGAAATGACAGAGAAAGAAAAAAAGAGACACGTGAAACCAGTGCAAACATCAAACAAGCCGCATGCTTGTATAACCACACATCAAAAATAAACAGTGCAGTCACTGATGAAGCGTTGATAAAAGAGAGTGAACTGATGTGAGCCTACCCCAGCGGCCTTTGAGGCTCCATCCACGTATTTTGACACAGACATTATAGAGATGATGAAAAAGATGATGGATGCACTGACACAGCGCAGGAAGTCCTTGATGAAGCAACAGGCATGGTGATTTGGAAAAAGGACAGAAATAGTATTCATGGACAAATATTATTATCTGAACTCTATGAAGTTCCAGCACAGTCATTATGTAGGTCAGAAAACTTACCATGAGGGGCCAGTGAAAGCCCTTAAATCTCTCATTGAACTTTGTAGAATAAGCAAACAGCAAGAAAATGGCAGCCAAGAACTCTATTAAGGGAGCTGTGATGAAAGCAGCTGCTGTTGAAGCAGCAAAGCACACAAAACTGATGAACGACATCACCTGAGAGCACAGGATACATAAGGATATATTTTTTTGTTCTTCATTATTTTGTACATTTTTCACATTTATTGACAGGGTGAGTGCACCAGACCTTTTAAATTGCATTTCATGCCAACTTTTAAGTTTGATGGTTTAACTTTATTGGAAACTTGCGTTGGCAGAAAAAAGAAAAATATATCCATGTATGTCTCTCTCTCTCTCTCTCTCTGTGTGTGTGTGTGTGTGTAAAAAATATGAGGCGTGAGAAAGCCACTAGCCTCGCTAAAAACTCCCCCTTCAGATGAATGAGAAAAGTTTGACCTATATAGCTGCAGAGAACATTCATTTACCCATGTATTAACAAAAGCGATGCTTTTCAAAAAAAAAAAAAAAAAAAAAAAAAGAAAATCTGAGCGGCATTTTCAGATGGCGAATCTGTAGCAAGGATGTGTTTACGTTCTGCTCAACAAACATTTCCGCGCAAAAATGGTAAATTCAAATTATTTGTTTTTATCCTTTACTTGTTTTAAGTTATAGTCGGGGTCGATCTGTATGTCGGATATAGTGAGAGGGTGGCGGTGAGAGAGTGAGAGAAAACATGGTAACGTATATCTGTTTCTTTGTCTGAGATTTAACATAACGTTACCTATTGTGTTTTATTGTAATTAGTATACCGTCATGATTTATTTTCTGTATTTGACTAGCTGTGTTTATTATAAATCGAGTTATTTTTTTTAAACTAACATGCCTATAAAGGTCCAAGCACGCATGTTTTTGTCGGCCAGAGAGAGAGAGACAGGTAGAGACGGATAAATCGTTGGAAATAGGGTAATTTTTCATGTGTTCCACACAGTTACACAACGTATTCGCTAAAAGTTTATAAACATAAAATCCTAGTGTTTAGAATCGTGTAGTGTGTGTGTGTGCACTTCTCTGTTAGCTATCGGCTATCGCTGGAGCACGCTGCATTGGCGGAGATGGATTATTTTAAAACGTGCATTTCTCGGTCTGTTAAAATGCAGCACTATATTTTTGTATTTCGTAATATTAGTGCTTGTTTCAAGAATTATACGCATGGTAATTTTAATGCAAGTTTAATCCTTTAATTTCTTAAGACTCGTTCGTTCGTCTAATAATACGATCCTTGATCCCATTTAACAAACGTGTGTTTAAAGTCTTCATGTCTCTTCACTGTAAAACCTGATGAGTTAGTTGAACTCAAATGATTTGAGGAAACCGATTGCCTAAAACCATTTACGTTTATTAACTCAATAATGTCAAGTTAAAATAAATATTCCATGCAAGTACAAGTAACTCAAATATCTACTGTTAAGATAACTTAGATAAATAAATGTAACAGAACCATTTCATTCCGTTAACTTAACTTACAATTTATAAGTTTCATACACACATTTGTAGTATTTCATCAAACTTATTTTAAATGTGTTGATTGTACTAACCTGCATTAAAAAGACGGACTTTATTGGATTTTTTTTACATAAATTTTAGCAATTAAGTTCAAGTTACTCGGTTTATTACTCTAAATCTAATAATTACATTCTAGTTGTCACAACTCCTAGCTACTCAATTAATTTAAGGAAACCGATTGCCTTAAACCATTTTAGTTGTTTCAACTTTAAGTAACAAATTACCTTTAAGTTGCTTTAAAACAATACAAACACATCTTATACAAGAAACAAACATTTATTTAACACTCATTTAAAAACATTATGTCAACATTAAAACATTTAAGACATTAAAACATTAAGTTTTTGTTTCAACTTTAGTAGACTCTCCATGAAATTAACATTATGGGCAGCCTCTCATTCAAGATACAAATTGACATTTTACAGTGTGTATTCAACATGAACCTACATGAGTGTTATCTTTTGACATTTGAATCACCAGCTTAAATATGTTCATTGGACATCGATATCTCAAGTCAGCTTGGCATCTACGGGCTTCATGAGACTTTGATTACACCACACAGGCAGGAAGTAAGGACTTCTATGTTTGAAAACCATCCACAAGAGCGTGAGTGGATTATAACTGAATTTTTTGCGGTTGCGGTTGGTCAGGAAAGAAGATGAGGGAGGCAAAAAGGATGGAGGAGGGAAAGGAAAGAAAACTGAGAAAAGGAGACAGGAAAGTAGGACAGAAGGATGGTAAAAGGAAAGAAAGAACAGAAGAGGGAGGAAGGAAATGGATGGAGGGGAAGACA